>JANRGV010000001.1:101144885-101194089 GCA_024734035.1 Alethe castanea | reverse complement strand
TCCCTTCCCTTCCCTTCCCTTCCCTTCCCTTCCCTTCCCTGAAACTTCCCTTCCCTGAAACTTCCCTTCCCTTCCCTGAAACTTCCCTTCCCTGAAACTTCCCTTCCTGGAAACTTCCCTTCCCGGAAACACCCCTTCCCTTCCCGGAAACTTCCCGGAAATAACCCGGACGTCTCCCTTCGCAACTTTCTCCACCAGAAGAGCGGGAAAATGAGGGAGGGATGTTTGCGAAACGTGCTCGTTCCTTCTGCAGCGTTCGGTGGTAATGAATGCAGAGGGAGGGCAGAGGAAGGGGATCTGGTGGAGAAGGAATGTGTTTGCAGGAGGAGGAGGAGTGTAAGTGGAGATTGTGTAATTAAATAATTAAACAAAAATACTTAAGTCTCATTTGGGGGGAGAGCTGGAATAGGGTCCACAGGGTGTAACCGGTTAATTTTTCAACTTCCAAGTTTTGCAGAGTCAGGGGCGGGATAGGGGGGAGGACACTCACGGGCACGTTGAGAGCAAATCGGGTGGGAGCGCCAGGGGGAGATTTATCGTTTGAATTTTCAGGAGATCATTCTTATTGCGGTGGCCATTTGGAAAGCAGTCTCTGAGCACTGCCCGCAGAGCGAGGACGGGCGGAGGCAGTCGGAGGGGCCGGCAGGCCGCGCCTCCCGCTCTGCCCGCCCGAGCGCGCCTGCTGTCCCTGGTGCAGATACTCTGGAGGGTTGGATTTTAATAGGCGTAACGCGACCACTAGGAAGGAATAAAGACTTTTACTACACTGCTCATCTCCCACCTCCTGTTTTTTCTCCAAAAAGCATGTCATGAGATGCTACCCTAATGGTACAGCTTTCCCAGGAATAACTCGTACATATATAAAGCTTTACAGTGTTTCTGCTAGCGTGAAATGCAGCAGGTCTGCTTGGGAGAGAAAAAACGTGGTAAGTACTTGTGTTGGAAAGTACAGCGAATTAAAGAAGTCACTGAAGTAGTGGAGTTATCTCCTGAGAGCAATAAATTGGTCTTTTTCATTGGAATGACCACTCCTTCCCCTTCCTGGGCTATTTTCTGGCAGGTTTCTCTGTAATGTGCCGACATATGTAGTGAATTTTGGTCCAGCTGAATCACTTTCTTTTGCTGGGTTTTTTTAAAATATTTTTTTCCCACTCTCTTGTTAGATATAAGGAAATTAAGTCCCTATTTTGCCTGGGCTTGTTTTTGTACTAACATCGTTGGTTTACATTCAGAAGGCAGAAATAACCGTCTTAAATAGGACAAGAAGTAATGGGATCAACTGAGAGGGGATATTTGAGTTGAATATAGGGAAGGCATCCTTCCTTGTGGGTGTGGTGAGGCTCTGGAACAGGTTGCCCAGAGAAGCTGCTGATGCCCCAGTCCTGGAAGTGTTCAAGACCAAGTTGGACGGGGCTCTGAGCAACCTGGTCTAGTGGAACCTGTCCATGCTCATGGCAGGGGAGTTGGAACTAGAAGATAAGTTTAAGGTTCCTTCCAACCCTAACCATTTGATGATTGCATGAAGTTTTTGAAGTATTTCTGAATACGGTACAATTGTGGAAGGATCTTCCCTTTTACAATTTCACAACATGCTATTTCTTTCTTTGACAGTGTCCCAAACACTCCTGCAATAACCTTATTGCTCCTAAGAAAAACATAGCTGCTGGTTTACCACACTGACCAGCAAATGACACCTCTTCATTTTGTTAACACTCTCTCTTCGTGGTCTATCTGTACCTAACAGAGCGTGGATATGCCTAACTTTCAGGGCCAGATTATTCTATGAGTAATCAGAATAAAAGTAGTAATGGAATAAAGAACCCAGTACTCTACAAAAGGTATGGCTATCCTTTTTTTCTCTTTGCTTTTCTGTGTCTTGAGCTACTGCTGAATGTGTGTTTCTGCATGTTTCAAATTGTATCATTAGTAGCTCCCACTGAGATACTAAAATAGAGGAAGCATATGTTCACTATTGCAATATCAGTAACTATGGATTGTGGAAAATTTAAAAAAAAAAAAATCATTGTTACTATCTAGGTGTGTATGATGGGTTGACTCTGGCTGGATGCCTGATGCCCACCAAAATCAGGGGAGAAAAAGTATATTGGAAGGCACATATGTTGAGATATAAGGGCATGAGGAGATCACTCACCAGTTACTGTTACAGGCAAAACAGTCTCAATTTGGGGAAGTTATTTTAATTTATTGCCAGTCAAATCAAAGTAATGAGAAATAAAAGCTGAATCTTAAAACACCTTTGCCCCATCTCTCCCTTCTTCCCAGGCTTAACTTCACTTCCGATTTCTCTCCTCTCTTCCTACTTCTCCCCACCAACTGCACTGGGGAATGGGGAATGTGGTCTGGGGTCGGTTCATCACACATTGTCTCTGCTGCTCCTTCCTTCTCAGGGAGAGGACTCCTCAAACTCTCCCTGTTCCAGCATGGGATCCCTTCCACAGGTGACAGCCCTTGATAAACTCCTTCAACATGACTGTTTCCCATGAGCTGCAGTTCTTCACTTCTCCATGGCTCTACAACTGCCAAAAGACTGCTCCAGTGCAGGTTTCTCACAGGGTCACAGCTTCATTTGGGCTTCTTCCAGTTCCAGCTGGGGGTTCTCCATGGGCTGCAAGTGATTATATGCTGCACCATGAACCTCCATGGCCTGCAGGGCTACCAACTGCCTCACCATGGACTGTCCCACAGGCTACAGGGGAATCTGCTCCAGTGCCAAGCACCTCCTTTCCCTTCTTCTTCACCTATCTTGGTGTCTGCACAGCTGCTTCCTTCATGTATTCTCCCTCCTGTCTCTCTTTTGCACAGTTTTTGCCCCCATTCTTAACAATGTTATCCCAGAGACACTACCACCCTCAGTGATGGGATCAGCCTCAGCCAGCAGTGGATGTCTTGGATTCTTCTGGCATTGGTTCTGTCAGACACAGAGGAAACTTCTGGTGCTTTTTGTAGAAGTCACCTCTGTTTTCACCCCACTACCAAAAGCTTGTGGAGTACACAAGCTCTACACAAACCCAGTAGAGTATGTAATATTTTGCTTTATATATGAATATTGCACTAGATTTTGGAAATAAGAGACAAAGGTAAATGTTGCAAAAAAATCTGGATGAAAATACCTGGGATTGAAAATATGTATTATTGAAGGTGAAGCATAGGAATAAAACCCCTAGTCTCTCCACTAGCTTGTCTGGGGGCTATGTGTAGTCATGTCAGTTGCTGAAATGAAGTATTTTTTCAATTTACTGGAAAATACTCTTCTGCAGAAAAAGTGTTTGAATCATGTATCTGACTGAAACACTCTTCTGATTAAATTATCCTGTACCCAACTAGCACAGATTAACATTTAGGCTTTGAAGCAGTTTTGCTGTTTTCCTATCTGATGAACTAGGCTGTGGATGCTGTGGATATGTTGAACCAACAGGCTGTTTCCAGACTGTTTGGATTACAGGGATATCTATTAGGGAAAAGAGTCCTTTGTAGGATGTGCTTGTTTTGTTAGAAAATTATGTAACGGGAGTGAAGAATGACAAGTGCCACTTTGTGTAACCATGCATGAGGCATTGGAGATGGCATGCAGGGAAGACTGAAGCTTTGCATATAATGCTTTCTAAGTGATAACCAGTGTAAAATATGTATTAAGTGTCAGTAGATTCCTGCATATTTGAAATGGTTAGGTTTATAATGTCTGTGAGTTCCAAATGACAATAGATGATAATCGTGATACTGTGGCCAGTTGTTGAGATTGTATTTTGGCCTTGCAGAATTAACCATCATACAAGGACACAGGTTTTCCATGGGTCAGATTTCTTGTCAGGCCGAGTGCACAAAAGGAGGTGAAGATACAAACTACCCAATATTTGTGAAAGGGAATCACAGACCCTGTTGGCATATTCCTGTGTGCCAGCAAGAACAGCAAAGCCTCCTGAGAGTGTAAGTGAATGTGCTAGGACAGAGGAGGGAAGTCAGGGAGCAGATGCTCCTTGCAGTGTGTGTTTCCCATAGCAACCTGGCAAATTTCCCAGCAGAAATTTGCGTGTGAATTAGTCATGCTTTCGCATCACTTACTTGCGCTTGTATTTTCAAGGATCTCCACGAAAGAGGAAATAGTAAAGACAACTTTGGAGGAGCGCAGCATAGGTGATGGAGGTTGGTGGCATAGACCCTGGCTAAGCTGTACAAACAGGGATGGTGAGAGGCTATGCCACCCTCCAAATGACTTAACAGCACTTGGAGTTTGCATTTTGCACCTATGCTTGAAGGGATGCAAGTCTCCTCCAAAGAATCTGATCTGTAAAATAATACTGTTGTATTCTAAGTAGAAGAGCATTTTAATGAAATATTTTTCTTACCAATTCATTCTACCACTACTGCTGTGGTGTGTTTATCTACAGTCACATATAGTGATGCATGGAGACACATGATGATCCAGAATTGTGGTAGGTAAAAAGATGTGGCCACATGAACGTTGCAGTTCACACTGTGTGCATGCACAAGGCATCCCATAGTCTAGTCAGGTCTAGCTGTATTTGCATAGTTACACACACCATATCACTGTCCCTGTCATTATCCTCTCTGTCTCTGTGTCCCATCCCTATTCCTCCTACCCCATTTATGGGGAATATAATTTTTCATGTTTTGGGGTTTGGACTCTATTTCTTTACTATTTTTACCTATTTCTCCCCTATATCTCACTCATCCTCCTATTTTTCCTTTTCTTTCTTTCTCTTTCATTGTCAATTACCTTACTCTTGGCCCAATTCTTGACTTTGCTGACACCCTTATTTGATTAGAACCATACGGACAGTGAGTGAAGAAGGATAGATGCCACTTCCCAATGCCAAGTCCCAGAGGTATCCTGAAATTTCAGTTTCTCTTCCTTCCTCATGTTGTTCTCTCTGTTTCCTTACTTTTGTGTCCTTGTCTTCTGACCTGATTCAGTTGTGATCCTGTATTCTGGTACTGAAGCTAAGAAATGCCACAGCTGGAGACATTAGGGAGTAGCAGTGTATACTGTTATTCACAGCGTTCAAGGGAAAGAGAGCACTGAACAAAGGGTCCCAGAGAAGAAAGAAGGAGAGGAATACATATTTATGTATATATAATCATCTTAGATAAAGGATCAAATGGACAAAGGCCTAAAATTACACACTCGTCCTTAACCTGGGTATTTCAAAACCAGAAAGCCCAAAGCTCCAGGCACACTGCAGCTGCAAAAGTCATGACCAGGGAAGGTCGAGACAGCAAAAATATGTCTCCCTCCACACCATTCTCCTTGAGACCATCCACAGCCCATGGCTACATTTACCCATCTGCCGAGGGTTAGAGTTACGCCTTGGGTTAGGGTTCAGAAAACCAGAAAGCCCAAAGCTTCAGGCACACTGCAGCTGCAGAATTCATGACCAGGGAAGGTCAGGACTTCCACACTATGGCTCCCTCCACACATTTCTCCTTGGGACCAGCAACAGTCCATGGCTGCATTGACTCCTCTGTCTAAGGTTAAGGTCACAGCGAGGGTTAGTGTTCAGAAAACCAGAAAGCCCAATGCTCCAGGAACACTGCAGCTGTTAAACTCATGCGAAGGTGTCATGATCTGCTCAACCCGAGCGGGAGTTGTGATGGTTCGTTCGACCCCAGGGTGCAAAAGAGAAAAAGCAAGAGACTCAAGTTTTATTCAGCAGAAAGCAGCAATGCAGTTTATTGCGTGTCAACAACTCAGTTTTGTGATAGAAGAGAGAGAGAGAGAGGTAAAGGAAACGAAGTAAAAGGGGAGAGAGAAAGAGAAAGGATGGGGATATAGCTACCAACATAAGGGACGAGTCCTCGAGTCATCCGATGATAGACGCGTCTTCAGTCCATTGGGGAGAAAGAGATGTCAAAATCTCTCTAGGACCGTCACTTTTTATAGTCCTTTTCCAAAGCAAGTGGCCTCTGGCAAAAAGGTGGAGACATTTATGGACTACTGTATGCAGAGATTGTCGCTCCAAGAAACAGGTGCAGGAACAGGGCACTATAACCAGTACCCTGCTTGACAGCAACGTACCATGGCAAGCACCAGGCGCACCTACAAACAGATGACAACCGTGATACTGTGGCCAGTTTTCATGTGTTGAGATTGTATCTCGGCCTTGCAGAATTGGCCATCATACAAGGACACAGATTTTCCATGGGTCAGATTTCTTGTCAGGCCGAGTGCACAAAAGGAGGTGAAGATACAAACTACCCAATATTTGTGAAAGGGAATCACAGCCCTGTTAGCATATTCCCATGTGTCAGCAAGGACCACCTCGGCCAGGCCAGGTCAGAACTCAGGTCCAGGGCGAGTGGTGGAATCCTGGGGTCTCAGTCTCTGGTGATGATCGTGAGGCAGATCAGAGAAACTTCAGACCAACCCTTACAGAAGGAAAACAAAACACTGCCACAAAGTAGCTCCCACCGAAGCTTTGTCCTTGGAACCACTCTCACTCCCAGGTGGATACTAATGTCCAGCATAGGGTTAGGATATCGCCTAGGGTTAGGGTTCAAAAAACCAGAAAGCCCAAAGAGCCATGTGCACTGCTGCAGACAAATTCACACCAAGGGAATTTGAAAATGGACAGAATTTGGCTCCCTCCACACCTTTGTACGTGAGACCAGGCATAGCCCATGGCTACATTTACTCCTCTGCCTGGGGTTATGGTTACGCCTCGGGTTAGGGTTCAGGAAACCAGAAAGCCCAAAGCTCCAGGTGCGCTGCATCTGCAGAAGTCATGACCACGAAAGGTCAGGACTTCCACAATATAGCTCCCTCCACACATTTCTCCATGAGACCATCCACAGCCCATGGCTGCATTTACTTATCTGCCGAGGGTTAGGGTTACGGCTAGGGTTAGGGTTCAGAAAACCAGAAAGCCCAAAGGTCCAGGCACCTTGCAACTGCAAATATCTTGCCAAGGGAAGGTGAAAATGGACACAATATTACTCTGCTGACACCTTTCATCGTAAGCCCGTCCACAGCCCATGGCTGCATTTACCCCTCTATATAAGGTCACTGTTTCCCCTAGAATTAGGATTCAGAAAATGAGAAAGCCCAAAGCTTCAGGCACACTGTAGTTAGAATCATGCCAAGGAGAACAAAAACTGCCACAAAGTGGCTCCCACCACAGCTTTGTTCTTGAAACAACACACACTCCCAGGTGGATACTCATGTCCATCTTAGGTTTTTGATATCACCTAGGGTTAGGGTTCAGGAAACCAAAAAGACCAAAGCTCCATGCACACTGGAGCTAAAATCATGACCAGGGAAGGTCAAGACAGCAAAAATATGCCTACCTCCACACCTTTCTTCTTGAGACCATCCTCAGGGCCTTTAAGGGTGTAATATGCAGGAGGAATAGAAAGCTTTTTGGTGATTTAATTAATACTCACTTGGTGAGAGCCGTATCTGTGCTTGATTCTTGCTTGTACTGCAGACTTGCCAGCAGTATAACATACTGCTAAGAAACAGCTGGTCCACAAGTGTACAACAGCTTCCATGTGTCTGATCTATAAAAAAACCCAAATGTTTCATTCACAGGTCAGGTTCATTTTTGATTTACAGAGTACATGTGTAACCTGATCCTATATGGTGGTTTCAGCCATGTTTCATATTTCTGTCAGAGTCTTCCAGTATGCAGTTAATAGGAGAGGCTGCCATTCTGTGAATTATTTATGCACTATCCAGTTTGTTTGTGTAACTAGGGCACACAGATTTTTTTTGACAAATTATCTGCTGGCATGAGAGTGGGCAGAGCAGAGCAATTTAACTCTTTTTTGAGTTGGAGTTGTGGTTACCAAGATATCATGAATCTCATCATGGTTATGTGAAAATAATTTTTATTCACATTTGAATTTTGATGATAGAATCATTTAGGGTGGAAGAAACCTCTCAGATTGCCGAGTCCTATTGTTAAACCAGCATGGCCAACTCCACCAATAAACCATGTCTCTAATGCCACACCCACATGTCTTTTAACTACCTCCAGGATGATGATTCGACCAGTTCCCTGGGCAGCCTGTTCCAATACTTGATGACTGTTTTACTGAAGGCATTTTTCCTAATGATAGAATCATTAGGACATAGTATAGTCTGCATTTTCTGAAAGGAGCCAACTTGCCAAATGCAAACAAGTTCTATTTACTGTGATGTATTTATTTTGTAAAAAATCCAAGCTATTATCTTGTGTTTGAGTATTGGAAACTGTTCCTCATAATTATGGATAGACTATAATTGAAAAATCAGCCATCTCATAGCTACACCCCTCCGTCCCCTCCAACGCTATTCTTTGGCAACCTCATGTTTTTCTAAAGCAGTTAGAAGTTTATTGTTTAGAGCAAGAACAACCCATTTAATTCCTCATTGCTATATTTGTTAGTTAATGCTCTGTGAAAAAGCTATAATCAATATCTAGTATGATAGTTTCATATCACTGAATGACCAGTATTTCTGCATTCATAAACCTCACACAAAATGCCATCAGTAGAGAGGAATCAGGCTCCCCGTAAAAGACAGCCTGCCTACTTCTATGTGGTACAGCTGCTTGCTTCACTAGTTCGTTTTCCCAAAGAGTTGAACATATTTTAGCATTTATATCCTTAAAGAGAGATGGAAAGTTTCATTACAATGAACAAGCTGTGTGGCTTTATGTGTGACGTTTTATGTGAAGGCTATCAGGTTTACTGCACATTTGCTAATGACCCTAGACATTTTAAAAGTGTGAATTTTAGAATGGAGAGCACTTCTACTCTTTTAGTTTGTACATTTCAAGCCTTCATCCCCTTCTCCAAGGAGATCAGAAAGATTTTATACATGTTAACACATGTACTTTCAATCTCACTATTGAATCTGAATATTTGCAGAAAGCACAGAAACAGTTTTGTGATAATGAAAGTAGAATTCAGAAGTGATCTCATCTAACAGCTAAGTCCTTAAAGCTCACTGGAATAATACACCACCAAAAAAGCCCCAAACCCACCATAACCACAGAAAACCATTTGAGCTGAACTGCACTCTGGCTAGAAGCAATGAAAAAACCTTTTGTGCACTGTTGAAACAATTAAATATAATTGATTGTAACTCATTGAACAATAAAAAATATTTAGATAATGGAAGAAGTGTTTGATTAATTTTAAGGGAATAAATCAGCCTAGAAAGGTAAAATAGTTATCCTGATGTCATACAACATTAAGGTACTAAGGTTTGGTTTTTCAATTCCATGGACAAACACACGACCTTAATTGCCAGTTATTAAAGGTGCAGAAAAAGAAAGAATAACTTTGGTGTCCATTTCTCTTCCCTGAACTGACTTTTTATATTAAAAGTGGCAGTAGATGTCCAGGAGAAAGAATTAATTTTGTCTATAATGTCAGTTATTTAAACTAGCTTCCTTCTAATGACAGGAATACATACAGTAATACCAAACACACAGAGAGAAATTGAAGTTCTTCTGGTGCTTACTCTTGCTTATAACCTTTTCCTTTCCAAAAAACAAGCCTTACACGTTGTCTTCAGGCAACTCTGAGATGTGATTCATTTGTAGTAGCAATAAGACTATTTTAGATGTTTTTTGCCGCATGGTTGTAGGAATGTTGCAGAAGGGGGAATCTTGTCTAGCAGCCCCAAATGCAGAAAATAAACCAGAAGTAGGAAGGTGAAATCTAAGGTTGGACTGACACAAATCTAGTAAAGGCAACAGCACTAGCAGGGCCCCCCTGGCTTAGGGGCTGAACATCCTTCACTAAAGGACTAGTGTTTCTGCAATGGATCCCCAATCTTAGTACAGTGGTAGGTGGCAAAGTGTTCTCCTTGCAATCTGCTTTACTTCTACTACTAGTGTCAGCAAGCCTTGTTGTTGTGTAATTGTTCTTTTCCTGAATCTAATGTTTTGCAGGCTGTAACAGATACCATAGAATTAGTCTCATAAATCTAATAGATCTGTTTCTTTCCTAAAAAGGCTGCATAACTTTTGCCCAAGAAAAAGAATAGATATATAAAAATATAGATATATAGATATATCTGAGTAAGCTGAGGCAGGTGTGCATGGTTTTGGTTTGGACTTGTGATGGGTATCAGTCTCTCATTTCCTGTTGAAATACAGTGCATTTCTGGTTCCCATGTTCTGAAGAGGTTAAAAAAAAATAGGCTTCAAAACTATTTGGAGGGCTGTAGGAAGCGTTTTAGAGTGAGAGATTTCAGAATCACAGTTGTTCAGCTTCCTCAAAGAGTATGCATTAGGATGACTTGATTACAGAGACTAAGACACTTAATGGAGATAAAATACTGAGCAAATGAAGGGATCTTTAGTCCAAAGTTTTGCATTGTCTGTAGCTGGAAGCTGTGACCATGAGACCATTCAGATAAGCAATGATGCATACTTTATTTTTAAACAGAGGGAATGATTAACTGTTGGAATAAACCAGCAGGAAAACTAATGGAGTCTTCATCTCTCAAAATCCTCAAGTGAAAAAATGGATGCCTTTCAAAGTTATGCTTAGTCACACTCTAGTTAATAGGCTCAAAGTAACAGCAGCAGGTCACATTGTGTCCTGTTTTATATAGGAGGTCAAATTAGGTGGTTATGGTAGTTCTTTTTGGCTTGCCAGTCTGTGAAATACTGAGACTGCCGAAAGCCTGCCTTAAAAGAAAAACAGCGCTTTGAAGTTAAGCACTCCATGGATAAAGAAGGAAGAATTAAGGTTACTTCAGTAATCTTTACTATGATCCTCTGTGTATTTGCATTATGATGCAGTCTTAACTGCTCAGTCACTCAGATTACCAAAGCTCTAATTCTACATTTCTAGAAATCAGACTATTCTTTTGCTTGATCTATAGAAACAGCTCCTTTCCCTTTTATGTGGGTGAGCCCTTAGCAAGGGGTTCAATGAACAAATAATTGTATAAAGGACTGATGGAATGAAAAGTACTTTGAATCAATGTCAAGTTAATGAAAATACGTGGTCTTCAAGGAGAGAGGATAGCCCATTAGGCCATCAAAATGCCTGTTCTGAAAGGCAGCACAGTTGTGGAGAGGGCATTATCCTGCATATTAAGAAAAAATTATGCTGTTCATAAATGCAGATAGGGGACATTGGTCACTGCCCAGTTGCAGAATACAATGGATTTCTGCAGGGAGGATTTTATTTCTCATATTTATGTGCGTTACCTGAGGTGCATACAAACATGTTGAGATTACCATAGGCCTGTTAGGAAAAGGAGTGAAGCTGGGAAAAATTGCTGCCTAGGAATTTGCTTGAGCTCATCCTCCTCATAGTCAGGAGGAATATTGTGCCCCATTAAGGAAGCAGATGTGGGCCCATAATTTATAATGCAATGCATAGATAAAACAGGTTTATTGACTAATATTGATTTGTGAACATCACTTCATATACAGAAAAAAAATACAAAATTTAGGTTGAGAAAAATGCATAGAGCTATGAAATTATCTTTTGAACCCATTGAAAAAAAAACCTTCTCTATGGCTCTGTACTTTACAAAAATTTAGGCAATAAATTTACCAAATCAAACTAGAAGTGCAAGTGCATTTTTAGGGGAGAGGGGAAAGGGGATTTTAAGTTATAATGTTGCCTGCCTTTCTCTCATAGTTGTCTCAAGAACATTAAAAAGTTGTATGTTAGAGTATGAAAGAAAAACATAAGTCTACATTTTGGTGGGGTTTTTTTGTTTCTTTTTTAAAGTGTGCTCCTCTATATTTTCAGGAGCTTTTCAAATGCCATAGCGTTCAGAGATCACATCCAACATCCACTAAAGTACCTAGAATGGCGCCTATTGATTTCCATGGGATACATTGTCAAAGAGTGTTAAAGATAGGACTGAACACATCCTAGGTCTCTTCAAATGTAATGGAATTTTATTCTGATAAATCCAAAGCTATTACTGTAAATCATCAGTCTCATTTCTTAGAAGGTAAAAAAAACCCTAGCTCTCCATTTAGTTTAATGAATGTTTGGAAAAATGAAAATCCTGTATTAGAATCAGTAAAAGAATTATTACTGCCTTGTCTCCTTTCTTAGGACTGGATTTTGCAAAAGCAGTGTTTAATTTATTACTTTAATGCATTGAGTCTACTTATATGCTCATGTGCTACACAGTGTGAAAAATGTGGAATAAAGAAAATGATTGTATTGAATCCTATTAGTTTTACTGTTTAAAACAAAACCAATCTCCAAACCAAACTAGTCTGGATCCTCTTCCATGTTCCGTATTAGTGTAAGCTTTATCTCTATAGCATGCAGCTAATTGTTTGCCCAAAAGAAACGATAAGCTGTTATCATTTTTTGACCTCATGATACTTCAATATGAAGGGGTGTTAACTGTTGGTTACAGGATTTGGTGGCTACAAAGAAACACTTACTGGTATGCAGGCGTATATATACTGTAGATAAGAATGATTTTCATAATCTCAGAAATACCTGAAAAAGCTTTACATAAGATCAGAAATGAGTGTCAAATTAAATGAAAACTCTAGGTAGGATAGCTAAGGGAAAAAAGTTGCTAATCACTTACATTGTACATACCAGCCATTTCCCTTTAAATGATCATACAAATTAAAGGCTGGGACTTTGAATCCAAAAACATATCCAGAAGAAAAAGAGGTGTCTGTTAAGGATAATAGATTTCAACCATGATCAATACATCTGTTGTGCAATCTTCAACTAATTGCCTTGCCATAGTTTTATAAATTGTTAAGAGATATAAAGATAAGTATATCAAAGAAATGATGTGTTGGAAATACTAATAACACAACTTAAGCAGCTCCTCCCTTTTCTCCTCCTTCTATTGTTCCTTGGCTACTCAGCATCTTCCAGAGGCTGGGAAGAGTCCTCAGTATTTGCAAAAAAACATATGCAGCTATGAGAAAATAACATGTAGTGGCCAACAAAACACTTTCCTCCACTGTCACTACGGACCATGGTGACAGACGTGACAGGTGCCCACAAACAATGACATATACAGTAGTTTAAGTTCTCCCCTCTTTGTGGAGACTTATTCATTTTCCCTTTATAGGACTGCATCCTTTGTGTCAATTCAGACAAGGAATTGCCAGAACAGAGTATTCCAAGCAAAAGGACTAGGGTTTGGGGATTTTTTTGTTGTTATTGTGTTTATTTGGTTTGGTTTTTGTGTGGTTTGGGTTTTTTGTTTTGGTTTGGTTTTTTGTTGTTGTTGTTGTTGTTGTTGTTGTCATTGGCTTTGTTTTGTTTTGTTTTATTTTGTTTTGTTTAAAAGTCTGGTATTACCAGAGCATACTCCACTAATTCGTTTTTTTTCATCCAGTTTCCTATGAAGTCTAGTGTCAAAAACCATAGTATTTTGGCTGTCTGAGGCTCAGATCTGCCTGTGTTTCTATATTGACTTTAAACACAGCACTCTTCAGTGCTGTTTCAGGGCACCCTAGTAGCTGTAGGTTGGCTTTGCTACCATTGCAGAAACTTGAAAATAACTCAATACACTGTAGCTTGTAATGTTTATCCTATGGCAAAATAATCTGCCCTTGACTTCTGAGATAATGGCTTAGATCCATTCAACTAATATACAAGAACCCTAGGGATAGTGTATGTCCTTAGGAACATGGGTAAACACAGTCAACAAAATGTAAGTAAAAAGATATGTGAGGACTAGAATATAAAAAGTATAGTGCAACAGGTATAGCAAACAATTTAATTTGCAGTTTGCCTGCTGCAGCAAGAAGTTATAGCACTGATAAGTACTTCTGGCTGAGGCAAGAAACCTATGGATTTTCCAATCTGAAGGGATTGTATAAAAGTGGTTGGAAAATTGGAAAAAATCCATGGGATGTTGCTACTGCACAGCTAGAATGCTAGCATAGCTAGAATGGTAATCAGCTGTGGTGTGCTGCTGCTCCTAGTGCAATGATGTGCAGTTGGACTTGGTCTGAGAGCAGCATTCATTGTTTGGCCACACAGTTGTCAAAATTTCTGCCAAAACAGCCTATTCTTACCAGCTTGTTTGATCAAGATTTTTTCATCTGTTTGAGTGCTCAGTGTTGTGTATGTGTGTGTGTTTTTCAAAGTAAATTCAACTGCGCATGGACTTTGCAGCCACGTTCGGGCCTGTGCTTCAATACTGTACAAGTTGCAGGAAGTACAGGAAGCATAATTTGCAATAAATTACAGGCTGGTCCCATGGAAATAAGTAGAAGTTACATTTGCCTGGTTTATGTTTTATAACTACAGTCTGTTAGAGTCTTTTTCACAGAGCTCATATAAATATCTCCAGCAGCTGTGACTGACAAATTATTTGGAGAAACTGAACATTGCTCAATCTCAGTATGAAGAGATTAATAACAATCATGCCTTATGCTCATCCCAAACATTACTCATTTTGCTTTACCTCATACATACTTGGGACTTTAATGCCCACTGACATTTCAGCCAAAACTGTGAGTGATACAACTGCAGCCTGTGGTGGTAATAAAAGAAGTCTTTTTGCTAGAAATGTGCTACGAATTTAAAATCGAGTTACGTTAATCACTTATAGTATATTTGCAGCAGAATTTGCAAACTTACATTCTGATTACATTATGCATTGGCAACTTACCTAACCTGCATTTACCATTCTGTCTACATTTATTCGCAGAATACAAAGTGGATGGCTAAGCATCCATTTCTGCTTTTTATCTTCTGCAGTCTTCCTTCATGTTATATTTTGATATGAATGCAGTCAGGTGGTCCCATAAATGTGGAAGAAAAACATATGCTAAAATAAGAACATCTTCTTGGAAAATCCTAGAGGAGTTTCACAACTAAATCACCAACCATCCAACTACGATACCAATGAAGATACAGCAATTTCTCAAAAACCTTGCATAAATACCATTATAGACATACACAGTTCAGGAATAATTCCTACAGCCCCTTCTTGGTATCTTGGAGGATCGAGAACAATTTTCATAACATTAATATGGTGGATCTGCCTACTGTCTGCCAAGTTGTCCAATTTACAGAAAGTAATGTTGCCAGTCTGGATCATCCTTTAATGGTGGGCGCCAGGTAGGTGAAGTCAACCGAAAGCCTAGAGTGCTTTAAAACAGATTCTGTCCCTTCATAGAGTTTTCCATCTCAATTATCATCACTCCTTAAATCAAATGCAGCTAGCCACTGTGGATGTTCCTACCTGTTGGGGGGAGATATGTGCAAATTAAGCAGGTGTGTGGCACATTGACTCTCATTCTCTGAGCTTACCACAGTCAAAACATCATTTTCCACATGCTGGCCAGTGCTGTCATGGTACCACTCACTGAAAAGATAATTGGGGCTATTTGTGCACATTTTAAGCTAGAAATGTCTTGTAACTGCAGCATTTTCCAGACTTTCTCTTGTGTTAATAAGGAATATTGTAATTAATAGAAGTAAACCCGAGTTCTTTTTGTCAGCCTTAGGTGCAGGCAGTTAAAAGCTTTCACAGCTGTTAAAGTGACAACAAGCAAGTTTCCATACACCTTTAAGCAAATCAAAGTGCTAGGGTAACTCTTGCTTCAAATACACCTATATGAGAGAAAGTGGCTGTTTTTTCTGTGAAACCAATTGCATTCTGACTTCTGTGAATTTCTCCCGTCAGTGCCTATGAAACCAATCCTAGCATGCACTAGAAGTTTCTTGGGCCATACAATCGGTACCTTAACAGTACAAGCCCTGATTTCAGAGATGTCTTTCAAACAGACTGAAACACAGCAGGAGTGAGAGTGAAATGACAGCAGCTATAAACTTCACCTCTTATATTGACACAGATTCTGTCATTCATAGATGTCATTCATTTCAGTAGCAGAAGCCCGTCTTTTTAGACATGACATCCACATGTATATGAGATCAACCAAAGATTCCAGAAATCATCATTTCACTTTTAACCCATGTGGTGTCTTTTGCCCTTGGGATGGCAAATGCTTCTCAGGAGATACTGTAACACATATAATCTGCACTTAGCTGTGTTGTAACTGTCCAAATCCAAATTTAGAGAAAAATAGCAGGAAACTTTTTGTTTAAGATCACCAAATATAAGTGCTATACAATTCTCAGGGATTATCTTTTGCTAACATAATTGCCAAAGTATTTCAGAAGAACCTGAGATAGCCTTTGTTAGCCCTCTAGCTTGAAAAGCTCAGGTTTAGCTGTGTATTAAAAAGAAAAGAAAAAGTAAATTTATTAGCTTAAGAGCATATGACTTGGCAGGTTAATCACAGAATATTAGAATCACAGAATATCTTTCATTGAAAGTGACCCAGAGACATGGCTGAAGTCCAACTCCTTTCTGGCCCTGCACAGGACTACCCCAAAAATCACACCCTGCACCTGTGAGCATTGTCCAAATGGTTTTTGAACTCTATCAGGTTTGGTGCTATGATCACTTCCCTGGGAAGTGGTTCCAGTGCTCAGCCACCCTCTGGGTGAAGATCCTGTCCCTCTGCTTCTCCTTGTGAGATGCAGACTGGAATGAGGTCTCCCCTCAGTCTTCTCCAGACTAAACAAACCAAGTGACTTCAGCCTCATAAGGCTTCCCCTGGAGAACCTTCACCAGCTTCATGGCCATCCTTTCAATGCTCCCTGATAGCTTTATGTCTTTTCCATATTGTGGTGCCCAAGACTGCATGTGCATGTGATACTCAAGAAGAGGCTGCTAATGATCACAATATTTAAGTATTTCATGCACCATGCAAATCAGAGCATCTGTTAGAGCTTTGGATCAGTATGTTGCCCATTAGCCTACTATACTAAGTGTTAACAGTACTATATGTGTTCACATGATTTGCTGTGACAGTTAAAGAGCTACAGGATTATGTATTATCAATACAGAGGCTAAATATGTCATAACAGCCTTAGGCATTGCAGGCTGCTTTGATTCAGCAATATTCTGTTGCAGTCCTCTAACAGACTGTTAAAACTTTCTGCTTGCTCGTTTTGCAGGAGCAATTTAACAGTGAATTCTGCTCAGCTAATTTGCTTATCCTGAACATAGAATATGTGGCTCATAGGAGTTTCACATAAGCAGTAACTCAAGTAAGATTCGGGTTCTTTTTCCCTCTCATAAGATCACTAGTGCAGAAAGACCAGAGAGAGGATGTGACAGCTTTTACTTTCCAGTCTTTTAATTTCAAATACTCTCACCCTCTCTGAGAGCACTTGATCTCACCTGGTCCCTCTCTTATCTCCTGGGTTCCTGGTATGTGGATCCTGTTGAGCACTGTCTTTTATTTTGACTTACTGTTCTCTGTTGAATGTCTTTCTCCTCTTCTCACGGCCCCTCATGCTAAGATGTCAGTGACCTCCTAGTTGATGGATAATTATAACTGCCCACTATCTTATCCTGATAAGCTTATCTACAAACTCCCCCCAAGGATGATTACTGAGTTTGTGTCTTCCCTGAATAAAGCTCTCCGTGATCTTTGGTTCCATTCCACCTTGATACAGTTTAGTTTCTTGCCTCATTGGCCCCCACAGTCATGTCTGTCACTAGTCTAGCCATCAAAACTTGCATCTTAATTTCTTAGTTTACCTTAGGTTTTCTCTCAGTCATTGTTGGTCTCTTTTGGGTTTGTCCTGGAAATTCTCTATAAACATCAATGAAGTGTTTCGCATGTCCTGCTTACAAGTTCCCCTTTTAAAACGCTTTACAGTAGAAAAGCCATGTGCACTGGGATCCTTTATCCCTCACATCCCTTTCTATTTACCCAGTCTCTCTTGCATTGCCTGTAAGCTGTTTAGTGGAAGAATCCACATTCTTGTTTTGTATGTGTTCTGTATCTTGCAAAATGAAACCATGGACCATGAGTTGGGGTTCAAAACAATGTAGTGAAACAAACAATATACTGTACTGATGGTGAACTTAATTGTTATTGGTTCCTCTCTTTTTGCATGTGTCAGAGTGAAATAAGTCAGCAAATATCATGCTGGGTATACAACCTGTGTTCAATACACTGGCTTAAACCTAGAGGCGTGATCAAGAGCTTCTAGATGGTGTATTTACATTTTCCCACAGAAGAAAAAAAATACAACAAAGTGAAGGCATAATTGCCTCATTACTTACCTCCACATGGTAAAATAAACCTCACCAGTTTGGGCCCTGAAAGATCTGTGGTGTTCATAGGCCTTGGTTTTCATTGCTGTAATTATGAGGCTGCTCTGATATTGTGGTTCTAGTGATTTGCTTTGATTTCTGGGGATTTTATTGCCAGATATTGGGTGGAAAAATCCTGTTTGAAGGAATATTGGTCTTCTGAAGTAAAATTCTGAGGCGAGATCACACTTCAGGGAAGTACTACATGAACTGTTTCCTGCAACATTTTAAGATACATGGTTTTAAATGGCAAGGGGGCTTTAAGAGATAGTTGATTCCTGCTAACAGTGAAATGTATACATTCTGTATAAAGTTTTCTAAAATCCCAGAAGGTTGTATCTAGAAAGAAGACTTTGCAGAGTTCTGTTTGCTGCCCCAACAAAACTTGCCACAGCAGAATTCCTTTCTCTTTTCTCATCTGGCTTCAAGTCAGACTCCAAATCTCGTAATAACAAAAGTGACATTTCTAGCAAGTACTGTTCACAAATCTGGTTTTTAGAGTGCGAAAATATAGTACATTTTCTGTTCCAAATTACTTCTCCTGCTTTCAGTACAACCTGGTAAATCTGCTATACATCTGTTATTTTCTATAGCCTACTGTTAGGGTTACCATCCTTCTGACTCATCTGTTGGCGTTATTTTGACTCCTAGACCTCGGGGTATACGGACCTTCTTTTCCACATTGAATCTCTTTCTGGAGACAAATATTTGTTCTTACCTGTGTGATATAGGCAGATGCTTTATTTCCTTCTAGGTCTGTCACAACTCTTTCCCTGTCTGGCACTGTAGAAAGGAATATGCATTCTTTAATTCTCACGTTACACGTTTCCATGTCCTGAGAAATCTCCCAGTGAGATTTCCTCTCATATGTTGGAAGCTGTGCCTTCTCATTACCACTGTCATGCCAAATTCACTTGTACTTGCACAGGAACAAAGATATGGAAAATAATATCAAATCAAAATGACAGGTTTCCCCATCATTTGCTAAAGCTGATCTGAGAACTACTTGATAATTTTATTTCAAATGTAAAGAGAGAAGAAGTATAGGAATTACTGTTAATGTTTTGTCTGTCCTATCATCTGCAAAAGCAAGATCTTGACAATCCATGCCTAGGAAAGGTACTGACCTTCTTTTCACCTTTGCTGTGTTGGAGCTAGGCCCATGTTTCTTACCGTTGAAGTCACTTTTATGTGAATTTAAGAGGGGTGTCTGTTTCTGCACATCAAATTACTGACCTCAGCCTAAAAGAAGTTCCTATCAAGGGTATTGAAGGAAATATTCAACCTATTCTGCATCAGCCATGACATTATTTGTACCTTAATATTTGCAATGGGATATATTGAATAGAGACTGACATTCCTTTTCTGATGTCAATAATACTAGCACATGCTTCATTTATGAAATTCTGCTTATCAGCTCCAGCAGCAGGGTATAGAGAACTAGGAATTTGTAGAGAATTTGTAAGGAATAGTTGTTGTAAAATGGATATAGACATATTGCAGCTATCATTTGATAAAAATAAAAACAGAAAATAGTAGAGGAGGGCGTTATATTTTATAGATTTCAGCTTCCTTTTGGGTAGCTATTTTATGCATTTCTGTTCTGCTAACAGAAAGATTAATGCTCAGTCATATCCACAAAAGGGACTGGAACCCAGTAGATGGGTGTTTATAGAAAGATCCTAGCCTTACTACCATCACAGCAGGCTCTGAACAGACCACAGGCATTGGCTAGTAAGTAAGTTGGCATGAGGGAAGTTTCTCTGCCACCTTGCATGGATATGGATGCCTATGAAAATTTTTGTCATCAAGGAAGTAGGAATATTGTATTTGTAGGTTGAATCCAAAAGACTTGGCAAGGTCAGATCTTCAGGTCTTGTGACTTGTGTCACTGTTTCTTAGTACCAGGAAGATGACAGTAAAGATCAGCAGGAAGTGTACACCATCAGACCCAGTGCTCTCAAGTACCACATCTTCTGAGGACATTGGCTTGCCCTGTCAGAAGCAAAGCCTGCATGGGATTATGACTTCTATCCACCAGTGTATTCCCAAGAGAATCAGGAGGGAAATTCTGCTGTCTGTTTATTTTTCCTTCTTCTACGAGAGAAATGGATGCAGAGACATCTATATTAGCAGGTCTTAGATATTACTGTTGTCTCAAAAATTCATTATTTCTCTCTCCAGCAGCAAAACAGTGCCAGAGGTGGGTGAGTTTTAATTGTTGGTGCCAACACAATGTGCATCAATTTTGACAAAAGCTTTACCAATTGACTTATAACAAATCTATTTGCCTGAGTAGCTGAGCATGCAAGTCTTCTTTGACCAAGCAGATAATTTAAGATGAACATCATTTTTAAATTGTGTGCAGTTGAAGTTAGATCACTTGGGAGTCTCAGCAATAGCTACTTTGCATAATTTCATGTAGGTACAGAAATATTACTGGTTTAGTGTTGAAATACTTCAATCTTGTTCACACAATTTGTAGTTTCATGCCTGTTTATGAAGGGGAAAATGCAAATACAAATATTACTGCCTAATGAAATCCCTTGAAATTTTTGTTCATGACTGAGCCATCAGCATTATCTTCACAGTAACTGTGCATGCATTGGATATAGACTCTTTTCCCTAGTTTCTCCCTGGCACACATTAAAAATATCATCAAATAACAACACAGTTATCGGTATCTAAAGACATAATTAGAGATATGGTTTAGTATTATATAACCTGAGGACATGCTGTGGAATTTGGCAACATTATGGGGCTGGACTTTTCTGTTCTTCTCTCTGTTCATCAAGGTCTTAAAGTAGGAGCATGTAAAGGTGAAATATGCTTGTTTCAGATGGTGGATGAATATTAGTCCATCACTATTTTTACTCCTTTTGGAGACAACAATGCTAGTAATTTATGACTGCGATGAACTCTAAAACAACATTTTACAGGATACATGCTAACGGAAGAGATATGTTGTCCTGCATATCTGAACTTTTTCTTACACCTGTGGTACATTTTGTCTGGTTTATTTTTTTACCAAGCATCCCTTACACAAATAGGTTGTGTTACCTTTACAGAAGTTCTGCATTAGCACTGTCTGCCCTAACTCATTTTCCTAAATAAAAAAAGCCCAAAATTTTTACAAAACCCACATAGATATTGGTTATTCTGTTTCACCATCTGCTGAAACACTACTCCCTTATTTTTCTTGCACATAACTGGAGGTTTTCTTTTTTCCACATGAATGTTCTCTTATGAGCAGCCACAAGTTTTGTTTTCCCCTTGGCCACCACTGATTTTGCCTTAAAGAAGTACAAAATTAAGGCTGTAGACACAGCGTAGAGTTTGACATGATAGCAAAGGCTTTTTTACTGAGGCTTGGGCATAAGATGCAGCTTTCTTGATCCTGAACTATTACCAATTACCAGTCATATCATCTTCCCAGGCTAAAAAATAAGTTCCATCATACAGAGTGAAGGAATTGATTTTGCCACCGTGACATGTCAATAATACTGATGCTTTTGATGGAATTCTGATAAGGCTATTGTTGGGATCTCTTCACATCACCTCTGAAAGGCAGGTTTTTAGTTTTGGCCAAATTAGTTTTCTTTTGACAAAAAAAAAAACAACCAAACAATCAAACAAACAAACGAACAACAAAAAACACCCTAAAACAACAACTTGTTCCCAATCACTAGAGGAATGGGGTTTGGCCTGCCACAGCATGAGGTGGCTTCCTTGACACTGTAGGCTTAATTTTCAATAGGAGATTAACATACTTCACGGGGAAAACTGGAATCAGCTTCCCACATTGTACATATATTTCTGGAAAAACAAGAACATATAATGATAAAATTTAGGTAGGGAGCCAATTGGTCCTACTGTTGTCGCAACATCCATTAGCTTTAATTGCTGAGGTGATTGATGTACTTGACAACACAGATGGAACATGCAGGGTGCCAGCCAAGGTTTCTGTCACCCACAAGGCTATGGCAGAGCCTCTGCTTTGCCTGCCTCTCTTCTCTATGCCATCTTCCTTCTGCAGAATTAAATGCACTGAAAGAGAGCTTAGTAGCATGACTGAATAAATGGTGTTGATGCACCATTTCAGCACAAATGCGCCAACTCGTGTGACCAGTGAGTTGATACCAGACTTGCTCAGCCTGTGTGACAGCTCACGTGGGTCAGAACATTTCACTGTATTCCTACAGTTTATGTGACAGTCATGAGTACTAGAATGCGAGGAAACTGTCCCATTCCTCAGCACTTGCTCTGAGTAGATCAGGTAGAATCCAGCTCTAGTTCAGACACTACAAGACTGAGCCCCAGAGAAGATGCCAATTTGGTCATGGGCATTTTTATCAGTGGATATAAAACTGGCAATTTATTCCAGAGCAGTTTAGCAATGGTGTTACCTCTTTATACTCATATACTAACAAATGTCACATTTCTTGGGATGTCTTAATTTTGCCTTCACATAGAAGTCCTAATGTGGCAAAACACATGACAGAGCTGTTTATACTAAACAGTGCTGCAGCTGTAAAGACACAAATTGCTTGAAGAGAAGCAATACTAATATTTTCAATAAGTTAGACAGAAATACGGGCTGGCTGAATCCACATTCCTGAGGAAGATCAGAGCAAGGCAGAGTAAAGGAAGATTGGATGCACACCATGAGCTGCAATGATTTCCACAGAAAAGTGGAGTGAAAGAAGTAGGGCCTTTGCTAAAAGAGTGACTAGAGAGTCAGAAGGACTTAAGTGAGCACAGAGAGGAGGACAGGATTTGAGACAAAAAAGTGGGGAATGTGCCTACAGAGAGGACAAGTCATGGAGGACAACAGAAAAGTACTGGTCCTGAGCCTGAGCCTGGAGAAGAGCTGCTGTGCTATGTCTTGTGGGGGAAAACAGGCTGGCCTCTGGAGTGGAAAAGAGCAGTTCCAGATAATGCTGATAACATGATCCCAGATGTGAAATTGAGACTTGGTGAGGACCATAGCAGACATTTTTACCATGAGAGGAACTAAAAATTTAGGAAATAAAAACTGATACTGTGAGGAGAAAGATCCCTTGGGATGCAATAATGAGGATGTGTTGAGGCTGTCAGTAGTTGAAGTAGACAAAGTACTTCCATGGCTGTGAAAAGGGCAAGTTGAGAATGAAGAGGAAGTAGAGAGGCTGGTAATAGTAATTCTGCTTGTTAATTCTGCATATTAATTATGCCCTCCTTGGAAGGTATAGGCAGGAGCCCATGCAGAAAGAAGTAGAAGCAACAGGCAGCACATAGATTGTCTTCTTGAGGGATGGGATTTATTTGAATAGGAGAGTGAAGTTTAATATTGTTAGAGTTTATTGTATTGAAGGCAAGCTATCTACAGCATTTCCATCGTGCATACTTTTCACTGACAGGTCAGAAAGAGGAGCAGACAAAGTAGGGATGGGGTTTGAAAGGTCTGAAAGCAGATGACAACTCATCAAAGCTAATGGACCAGAAAACATGAAAGGTTCAAGTGTCAATGTGAGGGAAAATGAGCAAATGTTGAAAGAGATCAGATGAAGGTTGAAGAGGGAGAAAGTGGCTATAAAAAAAATATCAGAGAGTACTGCTTGATAAAATCACTCATGGGAAAGACACCAGTGATGAAAAGAATGGACTAATACTGAAATTTGCAGAGAGATATGAAAGCAAAGAAATACGTGGTTAAGGGTTAGATGTATCATCATTGTAGCAGTTGAAGTGGTTATGGATGAGTGGGGAAGACTGCAGGACAAAGAATTAGCAAGACTTTAAAGAAGTTTGATAGGAGTCATAAGAAGTGTAACAGGAAAATGGATACAAAGAGAAGCATCAGATGCAGTTTCCTTGAAAGCTGTGAGAAAAGTTGGAAGCAGAAAAGATGCAGAGGCAAGCCTGACAGATCAAACACAGGTGGGTTAAGTTGAAGAATATGAAAGTAAGAAAGAAGGGACAAAAATAATTTAAAATAACTGGGAATTGATGGGATAGCTATTACAGACTGTCTTCCCAGAGTATGCAGAAGTGTCCTCATCACAAGAACCATATCATGCAAGTATTTAATCAGTCATTTATTTCTATGATATCGGGCCACATGTAGCAGTGTTTTTGTGTTGTTTTCTTTTATAGAATATGACAAAAAGTACCTGTACTGACACTAGTTACATGTCAATCACCAGATGGCATTATGAATGGAAAGAAACAAACCAAAACAAAAATCTATTGTTTCATCAAAATACTCTTAGAACAAACAATGTTCTGCAGAAATGTATGTGTATATTAGCCTGGTATCTTAGGATTTAGGAGCTCAAAAGATGAGTGGTTAAACAGTCACCACCTCTGTGACAATATAAAATGATTCACATCAAAGTTGCATATTGATTGGAGATTGGACTGCAGGAATATAAATGCCTTCAGAAACCTTCATATGCCAAATGCATCAACTGTTTTGCTAGAAAACGAATATGTCTAAGAAATAGCCTCCTAAATCCACTGAGAAAGGACATCTGAGCGAGAAACACTCTTAATTTAAGGAAATATATTAGCTGGACTGTTTCTACTGGAAAAGGCTTTGAAAGTTCTTTATTATTTGCTTTGCATACTCAGATATATTGTTTTAACTTTTTCTTTCCATTTTGTACACCCTTCTTTGAGCCCTCTAATGTGCTTTGTCTAATCTTGTATCTTTTACACTATAGCCACCCAGGATTATTCACCAAATAACACATTCCCAGTACTTTACATGTGCTCTGTAAGGCAAGGCTTGTGTGGAAAAACACCCTCTGGATTATAATTCAGGCAGCTGCAAAATTGCACAGGTTCTGGGATCTACTTTTTTCCAGTTCCTATTAGTTGACATCGCACAAGCTTTGGTCATGCACAGAAGTTAAGAGTCACGGTGCACCTTACCACAGCAGACAGCAAAGATACTTCTAGAAAATGGAAAAGAAATTCTTAGTCAACTCTGGACAAAAAAACCCCCACCCTAGCCAAGAATAAAAGGTTTATAATTTAAGTTTTGTCTGGAGAAAGTACAGCTGGTAGACTGTAGAGATAAAAATCTAATGCATTTAAAAATGAAAACAATTTCCAGTGTCAGAACTCTTTCTCATTTTTCTTTTCCCTTTTATGTCACTGTAGTCATGCTCAAAGACAGGCCATTAATACTACTTACAGTGAGCAATGGTCATTTCAGCTGCAAGGGTGAGGTCACTGATTTATGGAGGTTATAACTGAATTTGGGAACATGAGATGATGGAATAAAGTTGACTGACTATTTTTGTGAAATTTGAGCATATTGGTTTCCCTTTAAACAAGGACTTTTGAAATTCTGCTCCAGGAGCCTTTACAGGAACCATTAGTTCCAGCTGAGGAGCAGGACTGATGTTGAATAGGAGTCAGAAAAAAGGGGGAAGAGGGAAACAAATGGCATAAACCAGAGTAATGTACAGTCTGAACAGGGGCTAACAGTATTCCAAGGTAATGGAATAATCTGGTTATGATTAGGGAACACAGAAACTTATGCAAAATATTTTTATAGAAAAACTAACAATATGCCCCATTGTTTATCTATATGTAATCCTTGAAATGGAACTAAAAGATGGATAAATAGCAATAGTAATTTTAAGTATGATCAAATTTTAATTAGGAAGGCTGGTATTTTGTGTTGCTCTGGAGCAGCCATGGGCAGACTCTGCTGATGTGCATAACATCAGCAACAGAAGACACAGAAACCCACTATTTGCAGTGTAGGATTGATATAGTTTTTGGAATCTATAGATTTAAGCAAAGTGCTTAATTTTCTTTCCTTAAAAATAACATAAAGCAATGGAGTTAGTGTTTCTCACAGCCGTCCACTTGTCCGCCCATAGTCCATCCATAGTACCTCAAACCACCACTGTACCTTGGGATCTATATAGGACTGCAGGAGATCTCAGCATTGCCTCAGGCATGTCAAAAACCTTTAATGACTGGGAAACATTATCAAAAATAAAGATTTGATTTCTAGTTCTGGAGAATCTTGACCACTGTTGTTCTAGTATAAAAAAGGGAAATGCATTTCTTTATCTCATCCTTATTACCTGTGAAGAAGGAAGATGTAAAGGTGAAGCTTGTATGTAAATTGATTTTCTGATCTAAACTGAGAGAACTATTTTGGTGTAAGGCAAGAAACCTGCAGCAAGATTTTCCAGTGTGATTGTCAAACTGAAGCCTGAACTCAATGTCCAATTTATATTCCATGAAGACCTATTTATGAGAAACTATCATTTTAGCAGATACAAATTGTTGTACAGATGAAGCACATCATCCCACCTGCTGCCTGTATCTGCTCTGGGAAGAAATGACTAAGCTGTTAAACCCTTGCTTTGATCTAGTATATGGATTTAGAAACTCATTAGATTTTTTTTATATTAGCTTGAGCACAGAAACACCATTACTTGCCATTTGTGATGAGACAGCCTTAAAAATCTCCAGGGACATAAATGTTAAGGGATTCCAAGCAAACTTAAAAAATGTCAGTGTGATGGATTCGCTCTTTCTGTATATGTAAAGGTCACTATTGCTGTGATCACTTGCTATGTTCTCTCTTGCCTGGTGTGCAAAGCCACAATGGTACAGAGCAGTCAGCTCTCTCAGGACTGAAGCTGGGATTCCATCCGTAGAAAGTCAGGCTGTCTCCTGTGCTGGTGTCTGTGTTGGCAATGCTGCACACAAGTAATACACTATCTGATGGCTTGTTTTTCAGGCTGGTTTATGTCAAGAAGCCAAAGACCAACAATAAATGAGAAGAGACGGAGACAAAAGATGGTTGGTAGAAACAGGCAGGTGCTCTTTATTTCATGTGGCACAGCATTAGGCAGACAACCCAAGAAACAGTTTCTAACAAAAGCCAAAGCTATCACTTCCAGGAACCATCCCCCAAACAAGGGTCTACTACCAGCAGTGGCACTGTGATGTCCTTGCCTGTCCACTCTCATCTCCTCTTAGTTTATATGCACTTAGGCAGTATCTTAGTGGTGAGTGTCCTTTCTAAGGAGACTAACTTCTTACAATGCAATATCTTTAGACAGCGTACATACTGTGCAGGATCACCAGAGTACAATCTCCTGAAGCCATGCTAAAATATAATGCTAACTCTGGAGAGAAGGCTGCTCGATGGCCTCGTGTCTCTCTGAGGTAATACAATGCTGTTTCTTAGCTGACAACATGAGGGGCACCTGAGGGAGGATCAATATGGCTTCAGAGCCTACTTCTAAACTCCTGATGCAGTAGCGAGGACCTGGTGTGCCATCGGCCGAGGCAGGGTGAGGACCTTCCTCCAGCCCCGACCGCCGCTGGGCACCAGCAGCACCGGAGAGCTGAGCCTACTGTCACTCAGGGGGATGACAAAAGAGATGGTCTTGGACTAGGAGGAGGAGGAGAGGGCCATCAAAGATCACAACAGACCGTCAGCTTTGCGTCGGTCATTAGGTGAGAGGTAACAATGGCGTTGGTGCGGGGAGGGGTTACATCGTTAGCACTCCGGATTTAAAGGCATGAAGAATGGCTGGTGGAAGGAAGGTGTTTTGGAGACTAAGGGCAAAGCTTCAAAAGCCTTGGGATATTACTTTTAATTGTTATCTACAGGTTATTCTCTCTATATATACTATTTGTCTTTCTAAATTATGAAAATAAACATTTATTAACAAGTCACTGGGTCAAATCCTGCTCTCCACTGAAGGCAAATCCATTGACTTCAATGGGAGGGAGCCCCGTGTAAACAGCGAAGGGCAAATTTGGCCCTTTATGTCCTGAAAAGTCTGCTTGTACCCATTGTCTTTCAATCCTGCAAGGAAATACAGATTGAAGGGTGAACTAATCATTACAAATTTCCCTTAAACTAGCAGGGGAGTGTTAGAGAGATGCAGCAAAGGAGCAAAAAAAATAAAGAAAAAAAATAAAGTGGAACCAGTAAGTAATACTGCTTTAAAAAGAATTTTATCCATGTTTCAGAGCCAAAGTACAAAAAGAGAGTGGATCTGGATCAAGTGCTACTGGCCTTGACTTCTAAGCAACAACAAAATTCTTCATTTAGCTTCGGTGAAATGTTACACAACCAGAGAAAACAGAAGGAACCAAACAGTCCTTTTGCTTCACAAACCAAACATCATATGCCCAAAGGTGAACACTGTCATCCCTTTGGATTCTCCACTAACTCCCACTGTCTGCACAGTGCAATGTCAGCCACTGAAGACAAAACACATCTACTGTGCTCATGAGTAAAACCTGTGGTGTCTTACAAACATAACATTTTGATTGTATACTAAAGACCACTAGGTGCTTTTAGACACAGAACAATACAATTTCAGATGCATTTACCACTTTTATTTCACTATGCAGAAACATACATTCACCATGTGTTGTGATGCAGCTGACAGTGTAATGGACGCCATCCCTTCCGTGGGTATTAGAGCTGGACACTAGCGAGTTTTCAGTGGACGTTCTGTACAGGTTAAGGCTTGACTCAGAACTAGATAGTAAATGCTGACCAGATTCTCAAACAGATTTTTTTTCCTCTGAGAACAAAAGGGAAATCAATAGAAAACCATCACGGTTATTTCAGATTAATAATTTTCTAAAGCTGCAAACTAAGCAAAATACAGATTTTTTTTTTCTCCAAAATAACTACATATAATTTACAAGATTAGGATCTGTGAAGGATGACTGGAAGCTGACTCTGAACAATGCTGACAAAAATCATTAAAGTTAATATACTAAAATCATTACTACCTCATAAGGTATTCAGTCAGGTATACAAAGCACACTTTGTAAGCATTTGTATGTTTTGATAAGAGTAAAGATTCATCATTGTTTATCGGGCAGTAATAAAACCAGATGAAACAAATATAAGATTCAAGTTGTTTACTGAATAAACTGTGTTATTGGCACATCTAATTTGTGGTAAAACATTATACACAGTACCTGTACAGCTTCTAGTATTTTGGGGATAATCTTCATTTACAATATCCTCAAACAAAAGGCTTGCCACTAACAAATTTTAATTTGTTTAGACTTTCAGAAACTGTGAAAGGCATGAACTGTTTATGTGTTACATGAGATCACTGTTTATATTGTTTATGAACGTGCAGGTAAAGCTGAAAACTTAGACATTTTAAGAAAATTAAAAATGCTGCTTTTCTGTAATTTTATTGTTGCTTCATGCAATATTGTTTAACTGCTGCTGATTCAGATTGCTTTCTATGGGAAGGTATCTCTGCCAGTTTCTTTATTAACGGTCAAGATCAATTCTTCTGTACTGAAATTTTCCATAGACAGATACAAGTCAGTCAGGTTGGAACTGAGACTCCGTATAGGCTCTTGTATTCCTACTGGTATGCATGTCTGGATTCATATGCATTCTAGGTTATTCCTGCAGAAAAGAGAACTCAGTTAATTATTCAAAGCCACTACTCTCTTGCAAAAGAGATTTTGTCAATTTGTTCATATAAGAAAAGCTGTTTGAAAATGGCATCATCCCAGTATAAGCAACTTGGACCAAATCCAAAGTCCACTGATGCCAATGGAAAGAATTAAGGACATCAATAGACTTTTAAGCAAGCCACATTGAGCTGTCTCTGTAACAATTAGCAGAATACCACAAGAATCACAGCTACTCACTCCTTAGTGACTGGTTCCATCTTCCAAATAAATAACTGACACTGAAATTCTGTTTTCTTTAGGGTCTGTATATCCAAAAGCAGGAGAGCCAAAGAGCTTCAAAAGGTGTTGTGCATTATACTCTGTTACTTACACCAAGTGCTAGGGAATACATATTGTTTTAAGAATAAAATGCTGCTATCGATTCAACAAATCCGACAAGCAGCTTTTTCTTCACCTTCTGCATACAGCATTCAAAGCAATTTGTGCAATGGTGCTGGCATTAAGAGCTTTTGCATAGCAGGTTAGTATGCATGACATGTTTCTGCACACAGAATAAATATAGGAATATTGAGACGTCTGTTTAGCCAGCCACTATTGGAGAGCATGCCTTTACTGAGAAAAAGCTAGACACAAGGAAAGCTGCATTATCATCTCATCCTGATAAACAATGCTGCTTTAAAACATTAAATGTTCTTTCAAGTACAAGAAAGCCAAGACACCCAAATACCGACAAACTAATTCACTGCGTTTAAAAGCAAGTTGGACCATACCTTTGCAAGTTGGGAATTGAAGCATAATTTTTAACATATCTGCTGCACAAGACATTTAGAAAGCAGCTGTAGGCTTTTCCCTTGGCATTTTTAAACCAAAATGCACATCTTTAAGAACAAATTGGTTTTGTTCTTAAATGACACAAAAGCAGACAACAGATTTTTTATGACTTCAGAAATAGAAAATTAGACGATAACAAAGCATGGACAATGAGGACTTTTCAGAGAGCTAACGAAAGCAAATGAGTAGATTCTTTTTCTCCAGCTGGCACTGTTTCATGAAGGCAGATGTCGAACTGAATGTGGTTTACTTTCAAATATCAGAACTGATAAGCAGCAACTTGAAAATGCCAGTGAGAGAAAGTGAAGAGTTAAAGGTGAAATATGGTAGGAAAATAACATCTGCAGCATGCCAGCCCAGTAAATGCCTAGGAAAATCATCTGGTCCTCTTACCTGTGGTCAATCCTCCCCATCTTCTGGTGTGATTTCTGTCTCTTTATGTACCACTACTTTGGTCACTGACATGTCAGGGTGCTGCTCTTTGGCTTCTTTAATTGCCTGAGCCAGCGCCTATCCCAAGGAAACCACAGAAGGGCAAAAACAAAAAGGAGGTGGAACATGCATGATCAGTAGCAAGGTGGAGAGATTCATGACATATTACACAATTTACAAATGAGGAAAATGATTAAAATATGAAATATACCATCACTGATTTAACTACTATTCCAGCTTAATTTAAGGCATGCCAGTATGAATAATATCTGTCAAAGCAATGTTTAGAAATGTTCTCTTTGGCTGTCTTCAGGGTAGCTTTTTTAGCAGTTTGTAGATTTTACCTGATCATGATCAATATCTGCATCTCCTGTGATGACTATTCGTTTCTCAATTCTTGTCTCTGAGATGCCTCCTTTCACAGTCTAAATGGGAGGGACAAAAATGCATGTCAGTAACTTACTTTGAAGTGCTGCTGCCCACCCCCAGAATGATCAGTGCAGGAACCCTCTCACGACTGGACTGAAATGGCTCAAACAGCTTGCGCAGAGGGGACAACCCTGGACTGCAAGTGAACAGTTCTGGAGTTGGCCTGAATGCTCTGAATGGGCTAATGACCTCCAGATGTCCTTCCAACACGGGTAATTTTACAATTCTGGTTGATCTGTACATGCACCAAGAGAGATGTTTGCATGTCAAAAACGGCAAACTTGTCCCATGAAAAACAGAATGGGAATGCAAACAGCCCGTATTCAGACCTATTTAAGTCCAGCTGCTTGCTTCAGAATGGCATAGGGGGTGGTATGGCCTTTTTATGGCTCACCTACTAATGGGGGAACTTCACTGCAGAAAGATGAAATCCTGTCCTCAGTGAATACTGGCAGGAGAGCTGTCACAGCACTAAGAGGGTTTCTTCTTAGGGAGGAACTGTTTTTTAAATGCTACCTTGGAACCTGGAAGACACAGCATGACTTGTCTGTGCAGATGAGCTCTCGGTCTGGCTGCGGGCAAGCTCCTCAGGGTACCACCCAGAAACACAGCCAAGGTGTTGGAGCTGACTGAATGTCCTGTTATGGCTACAGGATATAGATTCACTGTGTGCTTTCAACACTGTGCAGTGCTAGTATCTCAGGGCTGAAAGGCATAGTCATGTCAGCGGAGCCTCATGCTCAGACAAATTATTCCTTCCAGGCTACCATATGATGCCAATGTGGTTATACTCTTTCCAGCTCCAGGCATTATTTGCAGTTAAATCAAGTGTCTCTGTACAGCAAGGTTTTGTGCTTGCATAAACATACCCTAGGGATTTAGGATTTGTGTCAAGTCATTGATGATAATCAACTCAGCATAGCCAAAGACCGGTGAACAAAGACAAAACTTATGGTGAATTTACAACATTTTGTCAAGAGAGTATCAGAATGTGTTCCCTTTTTGAAATAAATCATAGAACCAAAGCTGGTGAAAAAGGAGCCCCCTGTTTCCTGAGGACTCACTTTGGTGATATGTGTAGTAGTTGTAGTGCTGGTGGTTTCAGATGTGATAGTTTGTGCACTCATCAATACACCTGGTTCAGAGTCAGCACCGCAATCCACCTAGAAACAAGAAGAGGAAAACAGTCACTGAAAAAACGCTCCTGAGCACAGGGAAACAACAACTGGGCTGTTAAACGTCCCTATTTCTACAGTTCTTCCTAAAGTGAGTATCTTATGGTAAGGGACAACTGCTATTAGGGCAACCATGTGTCAGTATTTCTCTGTGCACCTGAGGCTGTCCTTCCGCTCTGGAAGCACAGATGAGAAGATGGAGCTTTTAAATCTGCAGTTTCATCAATATTCTCGAAAGGCCCTACACCAGGACATGAGAGTGACATCCAGGTGCTGTTCTTACGCACATCCTCCTCAGACTAATATTTAATACTTGAATACCTTAAAAAAGTTTACACTAAAGCATACACTTAAAGATGGGTGAAGAAATGTATTCCTTAAAGGTACATTAAATTACACCATGTCTTTTGAAGAACTTCTTACCTGAGAAGACTCATATGTAATGGTTTTTGTTTCTGTATGAACTACTGGCACTTCCTTTGTTGAAATTTCAAGGGTTTCCCCACCAGCAGGAACACTGCTGAAACTTATAGTCTCAGTCTTCACAACTGGTGACTGCGTGAACACAAAAGAATGAAATGGAACATTTAGCAAAGCTTATGGATTTTTCAGAACAATTTTTTTTTTTTTTGCTCAGGGCAAAGAAAGAATAACTAACTTAATAACTAAGAATAACTAGTGTTCTGATTTTAACAAAAAAAAAAAAGAGAAAATTCATTACAGTGGTACATTTGTGTATATGATGCTGGCGATATTTAGCACTTCCCTGGATTTTATGAAAACAAAGTCCAAAACTGTTCTAAATACTACAAGAGGCAATGGTCACAACTTGAAAAACAGGAGGTTCCCTGTGAACATTAGGAAACACTTTTTTGCTGTGAGTGTGACTGAACACTGGCACAGGTTGCCCAAGAATATTGGGGAGTGTCTTTCCTTGAAGATGCTCAAAAGAAGCTCTCTGGACATGGTCCTGGGCAGCAGGTCACTCTGGATATGTCTGCCTGATCAGGGAATTGGAGCAGATGACCTTCAGAGGGCCCTTCCAGCCTCAGCTGTTCTGAGAATCTGTGATTCTACATTTTCTTAAAATGACAAAGAGAATTCATTCTGTCCAGGCTTAGTTTTTCCATGTCTTGGGAAAAAAACCTGCACAAAACAGCTCTTGAAATTCTACTAATGGGGCTAAGATAAGGAACCTGGTCTGTTTGAGACACAATATATTTATTTATAATTGCACCAAGCATGGAAAAAACAATCTATTTCTGTCTTTGAGGGCATGCTAACTTTGCCAGCCTCAATGGACTTTGCCAAACAGAATGTCAGCTGACCTTGTTATCTGTTGCATAAAATGCCATGAAATCTGGTATTTCTCTGTAGCATGAAAAGCAGTTTCAAGTAAAACATGCATGGCATTTTGCTAATGATGGAAACCAGCAGCAAGCCTTGCAGGTGACATGCAAGGAGGAAATAAGAGGAGAGAAAAACCGCTTGCTATAAAAGTGCAGTCATACAAACTGGGCACACTTTACTTTAAATGACAGGAATTAACTTAATTGCCTACATTCACAGTTCAGCACAGACATCACCAATTTAACAACAAGTTACCTCAAAATGAGGTTTTCTTTCCAAAGACTCTGAAAGTTGGACTGTTGTTCTGTGCTCCTCCGCCTGCTCACACGAAGCAGCGGCAGCGACTCCTTCCTGTTTGGTTTGGGCTTTCCCAGCCTCCTCCCTTTTTTCCTCCTTCGCCCCCTCAGTCCCAGCAGAGCCCTCCTTCCCTTTCAGGCCAGCAGCCACCGCCGACGCTGCCTCAGCCTGGGCATCCAGCGTGAGTCCGGCCACTTTAGCAGGATCCCCGCCTGCATGCACCTCCATCCCATGTCTCTCCTTGACAACTACAGTCTCCTGTACAACCTTCTGCACTGTATCCTGATCCGGCTGAACAGCTTGCTTCATGTCACTGGAAGTTATCTCCTGAGACGTCGTCGTTTCTATTCTCTGCAGGGAAGGAGGAAAAAAAAACCCTCAGCATCAGAAGCAGACAACACTTATTTGCAGCAGCACCCAAGCTGAATGTACTGTGAACATAAATTCTAAAAAATGGGCATTATATTTTGCCAAGTTATTTCTCCCACAGTGCATGGATTTTCGTTCTCAGGATGTTATCAGTATAGCAGAAATGGGAAACAAAGCAAGAATCAAAATTTTTAAAAGTGAAGAGAAATTTTGATGTCGGTGTTCTCATTGGTATTTTTGTGTGAGTTTTATAAAGGCAAAATACAGCACCCTGCAAAATGGCCAAAATAAAATGAAATTAAAGAAAATCTGGTTGTTGCTTTTCTTTTTTTTTTTCCTTTTTGGTGAAGTTTCTGTTGTGGTCCATTGTAACAAAGGAAAACACACATGAATACATGCATTAGTTATACAGTTCCATATTGTGCAAAAAACCATGAAACAATAGAAAAGCAAAAGTAATTGGTGTGTGGTTATGACATCGATGGAGGGAATCAAGCAGCCACCTGAGCCCAGCTATGGGAAGTAGAAGTAACCCCTCCTATGAACTCAGTCGGTTTTCTGGCAGACTCTATTAAAGTGAAGATATCTGAACCATCCAGGGTTTTTTCACTGGTGGACTGTTTAGTCTAAATAGACAAAGAAATGTAGAGTCATACACAGAGAAAAGGCAGAGTCATATGCACAGACATATTAATTGCCAAAACCAGAGGCGGAGACGGAGGAAAAGGAGAGAAGGTTGCAGGGGCACAGAGAGGTTGGAAACAGGAAAAGAATGGGAAAATAAATCAGAGCAAGTTCATAATGGCTGTAGTAAGCAATAGTTACAAAGCATAGTTGTTAGCATTGGCGTTTTGCTGGTTCAAGCAAACTTCTTTTTTTTTTTTTTCCTTTTATTAACAAGCCACAGCAGCAATACTGAATTTCAGTACATAAACCAGAAAGGTTGAAAGCCTTATATAATGTCTGCTTCAGACTGTGAGAAGGATTCAAAGTATGAGAGAAAAAAAATAAGCTGGGTTGGCTGCTGTCAACATAAAGCCAGGCAGCAAGAGAACCAAAAGCTAGGGTGGTGTGAAGGGATTGCCTAAAAGAAGTCATGCTTTTATCTTTAAATCGTGGCATGAAGTCAAAGCCACTTGTTACCACTACTTTTGTTGCAGACGACTCAGTAACATAGTGAGCAGTAGCAATGGTAAATGGCTGTTCTCTGGAATATCTCCACTCAGACAGGCTCTTATCTGTCCGGGCAAACGCCCCTGCTTTTACAGCTCCTCCACCAAGATGCTTCTCTGCTTTGCCAAGCTGTAAGCTTTCCAGTGTACCAAGTAACTGCAAATCCTGGTCCATCCTTAGTGTCTTTTTCAAATTCTCCTCTTCAGGACTTTGCAACTGAGATTCTGCTTCCTTTATGGGTGTCAGAGAGTCAGACAACTTTCTTCTCGTGCTCTGCACATCGGAGCCCCGCCTGGCTTTCTCATCAGTGACAGGCTTGAGGACTTCATACTTGGCCATTATTGGAACGATTTTCACAGATTCTTGCACTTCCCCTTCCAGTTTTTGCAAAGTTTCTACTGAAGGCTGTACTGCTTTCTCGCCCTCTTTAGCTTTACTTGTCATGGTTACAATTTTCCCAGATACGGTATCATAGGACTTTCCTAGGGTGAACATTTTCTGCTTATTCTCCTCATTGGATTGTATTTCACTTTCCAAGTCCTCAAAGCTCTGCATTAGAATGGTACTGGATTTTAATATCTCAGGTGGAAAGGCAGTTTTACTGCTCACAGTCACTACTTTGTATGCCAGATTTTTTTCCGATTGAGCATCAGCTACCTCAGAGGGTATTTTGTCTATAATAACCCAATCCTCAGTGCCCTATATTTGAGATATAAAAGCTAAATTAGAATATCTGCAGGTTTATCTGTACTACAGGAGCACTAAATTATGAAGATTTTTAAGAAATCATGTTGCTTCTTCTGAAACCATACAGTAACTTTTAGCATTGTACCTCATAGAGCAGTTATCAAGCAAATAAGCAGAATCGCCTTGGGCAAAACATCATTTCTTTGCATATTCTCTCTCTTCAAAGGTCCACATAACATGGACCCAGAAATATTACTTTTGCCACACTATTTCTGTATTTGTTTGAAGCAAAGTAGCAGATCAAGGCATAATTATAATGGTGATTGGAATCAACCTGGGGTTAAAAATCACATATTGTGGTGGTTCACAAAGCTACAGTCAAAAATAAGTTACAAAAATAGGGCAAATAAGCCCATTCAACTGTACCCCGGTTGTTACAAACATGCTGTTAATGATGTTTTAGAATAGTACGCTTTTGTATGTAGCCTGCACTGAATTTCCTTGTTTTCATTAGAACATCAATGCCCTTCAGGATTGTTTAAATGCAGAAGCACAACACAGCAAACTGTATACACTAAGCATACTACTAAAAATTCTGAATGAAACTTAATGGCAGCATCTTTTTTCCTCCTCATGCAAATGTGCTATGTGATTTACTTCGACTATGCAATCAGTTATTTGACTTTAAGACCATAACGTCTGTATTTAACTAAGCAAATGATGTAGTTTAAAATCGAATGAATTAAAAACAACCTCTAGGGATGATGGGATACTTTTCTGGATAATGATTTGATGAGAAGTAACCAAAGTGCCAGCAGATTCTCCTTCCTGCAGCTTCTTCTCTATCACACTTGGCTAATAGAAAAACCAATAAAAATATAAAGTTCACCATCACTCAGCAGAATCTAAATTCACTTGACAATATAAAGGAAACTCATTCTCGTGACAGAAGTGCCCCATTCACCATAATGTTCTCAGTGAGGTTTATGCTGGAAATGCATGCAAACTGCAAACAACATCCAAACAGCACCGTGCAAGTAGATTTGTAACTAGCAGAGAAATCAATCTCCATTAGGAATCCATAAGCTCTGGAGAGGACCCATTCCTCAGAATTTGGTCTCCAGATCACATCTCTGTTTGAAACTTAGGAAATAATAATAATAATAATAATTAAAAAAAATATGAAAAGGGAGGGCTTGGAAAGCAATAAAGATAATAAAATAAATCATTGCCATCCTTTCTGACTGCATTTCAATGAAGTATTTTTTATTTTTACCTGCATTTCAAGGAATGTAGTACCTCCCTTCTGCAAAATTATGAGTTTTTCTGATTTCTCTGTTTCTTCTTTGGTCTAATGTCAGGGGAATAAATGATTTTAGTAAATGGAGGGTATAAAGTCCACTATACTTTACAGTAGCTCATATTTCTCTACTCTACAAATTATTAATTGCATGGAAAATTAGGAAACAGAACTAAAGAGAATAATTTTACAGCATAAAGGTTTCCAATAAGAAGTGAAATCAGTGTCTCTCTGGAGCAATTGCAAAGGAGGCATGGGTATACAAATGGTATGGACAAGTGTAGCACAAAACCCACTAAAGTGAGCAACACCCAGGATACCAGTGGATGCACTGCTTTTGTTTCATTTCATATTATTCATTTAATTGGAACTAATGCCAGCTTACACATCTTCCACCAATAGCCCAAAACAGGCCCTTCCATCTTCACTCTGGGTGAGGTTCTCTCCAGAGTTTGCAGCCCTCTCTGCCAAAGCAGTCAGGTATGCCCAGCAAAGATTTCAGCTCTCCTGCTTTCCCTGCTGATATTAGAAGTCTTAGGAGCACTTTTCCTACAGAGGGAGCTAACTGTTGCTCTATTACCCTGTAGTGGGACACCGAAATCTCCTCACTTTTATCCCATCAGTGCTTTCCCAGTGCTATGAGAATAGGAAGAGTATCTCTCTCTCTTGGACAACTGGGAAGATTTTAAATGTTGGTAAGACTCAATTTCCCAAGGCTTTTGAGCCCACCTTCTGGGCTGGCCACTGTTGTCATTTGGTCAGAGAAAGTAAGCCCCTGAAGAGCAAAATGGGTTTCTTGCCAAAACCTTTCTAGTAACTTTAGTAACTACTATACTCAATAGCTATGCCAATGGAACTCCTACAACTGGCATGATGAAAGGATACATATACTCAAGAAGAAAGATAGAAATTTAAAGAGAAATATGAAACTAGAAAGGGATAAATGGCTCAACTTACTGACTGTGATGAGATTCACAACTCTATTCCTCAAATGTTGGTTTCATCCAAACCAGGTCAGATTAAACATTGTCAATGACTCTGTCAATATGATGGCTTTCATGTTCTACAGCTATCTGGCCACCATCATTGAAGATATTTAAAACTATGTTTTTCATTACTAAGGAAAACCAAAGGATTTCTGTATCTGTTCTAAGAAAAACAAGGGGTGACTAGACAGGCCCAAAGTCACACTGTCCAAACACTCAGGTGTCACATGCTTGAGGACCACATTTTGAAAAGATGTATTTTCTCTTCTGTTCTTGTTTTATTATAAGAAGGAGCTAAAGCTAACAGCACTGAACACATTTTTAAAGTAGATGCTAAATGAAATGTGTAACTTCTTTGACTAGCAGAAGGCACTACCCTGTCTTGACTACCTCTGCATTTCTTAGTAGACATCAAGGTGCTGATTTTGACATATGGACGGCTTCAGCTTTTTCCTGAAAAAATCCCCTATCATCAGGACATGTGAACTGAAACCATCTCACTTACTGGGACCAAAGGAATGGCCAGGTGTTATCTATAGCAGAAGTCACCTCAGAGTTAGGCTGTGATAGCTCAAGTCTGCTCTTAATTTTCTACAGAAGTACTTTCATTTGGATGAAGTTATGTGAAACAGATGTAGATTATTTAGATGCATATAAGGTATACGTGCATCTAAGTAACTGGACATTGCTTTTGGGCAAGTCGTCTTCTACTAGCAAGAGAAGAGATACCAGATAATTCTTGCCCTTTTCCTTTCCAAACGAATGGTTAAATTCAGATGTGCTTCCTCAGGGTGAAGCCTACATAGCTGTGTAATACTTTGCTACTGCTTGTGTGTTTTAATTCAAAAGTGTTATTAAATTACTAAAGTAAAAAAGATATTAAACAGAGTAGTGCTAAGTTTGAAATCCTCTGATTCAGGCTCAACTAGCCACCCTTTCCAACAATTCCTTACATCTTTGTTATGATAAATGCATCCTGTTCATCGTACTTACAATTTTACTTTTTAGAAGGATAAAGTTTTTCATCTACAATCAAACCAACCTGTTTGTAGGGTCTGTTATGATCCCTGAACAAGGCAGTAGGAGCAACACTAAAACTCCTCTGTGCTCTCCTCAAAAAGGAAACTCTGAGCAGTGAGCCTGCTTTTTTAGGTACTTTAATTCAACTTGAAGGCCACACTAATACACATCTGGTGCCCTTATCAGTCACTGGGTATAATGTGGGAGAGGAGGAGGTGAGAGCCCTTTCTTTGGCAATATCCCTTTCCCTATCAGGAGAAGCTGACACTTGCTACCTGCCTGCCTCCAGGGATGCCCTTCCGCAGAGCTGGGGGTCTGCAATACTAACCTCTGAGGTGAGAAAGTAGAACACTCTTTCAATTTACACTTTCCAGACAATTTTTACTGAGCTCCTTACAGCAACATTACATCAGTGCTGTGGGCACAGAAACAAATCTCACGACCATTTATTGGTCTTGAATGCTAAAACCAAGAGGTACCCATAAAGATAATTCCTGTGAGACAGAAACCAGATATCCATTCATAATAGGATAAAAAAATTAACTTTCAGGCAGACCACACAAGCTTATTTCTTCGTGCTCCGCTGGGCTTAAGCTAAGACACTGCACTATGTATTTTATTGCAACACAAAAGTTGCCTTGTTACCCCTACAGGTCCTTATCTACCTACAGATAAGTAAACACCAGCTTTTAAACTGGCAAGTTTCTTACAAGCACTTCAAGACTGCACAGTGAGCAAGATCTTTTCACACATGCACACTGCATGAAAATGCAGATACCTAGCAATCCACATTGGGTCTTCAATGACAGTATCCAGCAGACTGCAGCAACCATCAGGTCCCTTATGGAACTGGTCAAGAAGGTCTCTAATTATCATCATTATTTCCTCACTGTCTTCAGAGACTGAGAGTTCTGCCCTTTGCTCTGTGTTTTCTTTTCAGACTTGGCACCATAGCCCCCACCTGTCTCACTACACCACTGCTCCCAACCAGTCACCATTGTTTAAATTTTCTCTCCATCACTTTCATGGTTTCTTTCGCGCATGGCTGGGCTTCCTCAAGCTCACCGAACCTGTAACAACACTTGTACTTTGCACCCTCAAAGAGACCCAGTTCTGCCACACAGCTCCCAGTGAATTTAATTCTCTATATACACATATATTTATATATGTATATATTTATGGTATCTGCCCTTCCTCCCATCTTTGCCGCTAGACCCTGCCTCCTGAGTAGAAGGAGTGCCTGCAAGCAGGGATTGGCCTCTAACTATGGCCTCTAATCTAGTGAGAGCTGCTATTGAGTAAAAATGCATAGACAAATACGTAATGAAGCCTTTCAGCTCACGCTGACCTCTTCAGGCACTAGTGGTTCAATCATAGGAGCATCCTCCTGCCTTGCTGCAAGCCGAACGGGAGATGTGGAAAGCCTCTTCTCCCACTCATTAGACACAGTCGTTTCTGTGGAGGTTTCCAAGAAGGTGCGTTTCAACTCGCTTATATTGGTCTGATGTTTCATCAGATCTTCCTGGGTTTTGTCTAGATCCTAGACAGTTTTAAAAGAATAGAGCAGTTTGTGATACATCCTAAGCCAACCAAACTTAAGAGCCAAAACACACAACTTGGTTAGTATAGAGGGAAGTAACAGCTCAGGGAGCCAGGGAGCACAGCACTAACACAACACTCTGTGAAAATGTGGCATTTTGAAAGAGAACAGCATAGCATATCTCGTACAAGTGAGTCTAAATACACTCTTAAAGAGCCTATCCATATCACTATAATTTGCACCTGATAAGAGGCTCCAAACAAACATACATATGCGCGTGGAGGCACACACATATACGCACACGCATATATCGATATTGATAGTACAAGTTAGAGGAGTCATCATAATCTGAGAGAAAAAATAATCTATTAGCAGGTGGGAGTACACAGTTCATGCATCATAGTGCAGATCCACAGTTTACCACTAAAACTAACACACATGTACGTACATGCACTGGTATATACCAATACCAACCTCTAACATAAGATTACTATGTTTGACATACACATTTTCACCCTGTATTCGCTTAATCAGACTATTCTGAAAGAAGTGAAAAAGAAAGGGAAAGGTAAGGGACACAGTATTGAAAGGATACAAAATGCTGTTTCTACACATTTCTTCACAGAGAACCGACAGTAACATGCTGAAAGAGGCAAACACCTCCAACATTGATACCTGAGCAACATCTAGACCTTCTGTTTCTGTACCTGTGCCTTTAGATCTCCTTCCTCCTCTTGATCCGACTGCCAGCATGAGAAAGATTGGAAAACAACACCTTACCCACTTGTATGAATGAAGGCTTTATGAACATTGGTGAGAGGCACACACTAGGTTAAAATCCCATTTCTCTTCATTATGGGTTTGAGGAAAAGAAGTAGACACACTGGCTTTGCATCGTTTTCATAACTCAGAGCAAACTCTTCTCAAATTTGTTTTTTGCTATCAAAGGGGTATTAAACATCTTCCTTTTATAAATATTGCTACGCTCCACATTCATAGATCTCTATTTATGGAGCAGCAGCTGCACCTTCTCACCAAGGTCACAGCTACTCTAGGATTGAACAGCAACAGCAAATGCTTTGGAATTCTGTAATCCCAGAATTTACACATAGGACATAATCTGGGCCACAAGCAAAGCTTTGCATAAGATCACCATGAGTAAACAACCTGCAACACTTTCTACAGAAGGAAGCACATTTTATTTGCTTAAAACGCTATTTCCCTAACCACAATCCCTTTCTGTATCTCTGTAATTTTAGTTCATATTTAGCCTGTATATATTCTTTCAGGACCTATCATCTGGAATGGCACACACATCCCATCCACATCAGTGAACATTTTCAAAAGCAGAGCCATAAGGACTACCTCAGCAGCCCTGTTTCCAAGGGTGCAATTTTTAGGTGGCAGATATACCACTCATTTTGAAAATCAGGCATCTGTAAGAAAAACTGAGATGTGCTACATCTTCTCCTGTAAATAAGGGTGGCAACTAGGGATATTAAAACGTATTTTTGAGTAATAAACTGAACATTTTAAATGTCACATTTTTATGATTATGTTTTACTTTCTGCAGGGCTCAAGGTCTGAAGCTATGGAGTGGAAGAAGCACTTCAAAGCATTTTGTACTTCTGACTCATCTCAACAGACTTTATGGTGTTGCACTGCTTGAATTCTTTTAATGCCCGTGCAGCTATTTTATTGTTAATTTTTCATATAGTCCTAATTAGACAAATGACTCATGGGAAAATCTGTTGATTACTTTACAACTCAGTTCAAATTTATTCTGTTTACATCCAAAGCTGAATCTTTCTGACGTGTCATACACAAAATTTTTCCTTGACGATAATTTTAAGTCTCAAATATTAATGAGATCCTTCTGGAAACCTAGAGTAGTGTTTGTGGTAAGACTGTCTTCTAGCAGATGTCAGATGAAATTCAGCTCATGTTTGCAGCTGCAACTATATTAATTATGAAAGTATTATATACACTTCAGTGAAGTCACATAGGGTTGAATTTGCCTGCACAGTCTATGTACCATGTTGTGGATATGAGGCTTCTCAGTGCAAGGAAAATACAAACATTTTACATTTCTCATCTGAAAAGAATACCTGGACAAGTTGTGGCAATATATGAAGATGCCATGTGAAATTACATTGAAGAAAAAATGTAGATATTTAAAATGTGAAAATACCTCTATTCAATAAATTTTAAAACTACTTTTTGTTGTCTTTTCCCCACTCTCCCACTCAGGCTCCAGAGTATAAGAGCAAACAAGCAAACAAAAAACCCCAGGGCATGATCTGGCCAGCAGGGCCAGCACGATCAGGGCAGCACTGGCACGGGTGACACCACCACTGCCCCACTAACCGCACAACACAGAGGCCTTGCAGCTTCCAAACCACACTCAGGAATCAGAGGAGCCCCTAGGGAGCCCTGGACACTCAAGTCTCCTAGCAAAGCTCTCCCCTTGCAGGCACGCACATGCACACGAGTGAGGAAGGGATGCTGAGCTGCCGCAGCAGACACGCGGTTCAGCCCGGGGCGGGGAAGAGACGAGGCAAATCGCTCTCCCCTGCCAGAGCTGGGTGCCGGCGACTGTACAAACCTCGGTGGCAGTGGTCTCACCATCAGCCGCAGTGTCCGTCTGCTCACTGTCAGTCTATTGGGTTAGACAAGCACCCGGGTTCCGAGAGGAAGGCAGGAATAAAGAACAAACCCAGCTCGTCAGTACACGCGGCCCACACGCGGAGCTGTTAAACTCAACATCCCTGTGAACTGCATTAGCATTGCTTTCCAAACAACGCACATGTCAAAGAAGCAAAATAAAAATGCTATATTAGTAAACAGAACAGACTCAGAGGAAGACTCGAGGCGTACTGTACACAGTGTAAGGCTTTACTGGAACAAATTTTTAAGCCAAACAAAGCATTACTGGGAAAGTGTTATTTGAATAGCAGATTTTTTTTTTCCCCTTAACAAGCTCAGGTAGCTTTAAAAAAAAAATAGGGGAAAAAAGTGACTAACATTTTCTAAAGAAACTTTTCCTCTCGTAATGATTTTTCACAGAAAATTGTTGAACTAATTTTTGTTCTAGCCAATATAAAGTGCTGGCTAAATTTTTATCTGGAGGGGAAAATGATAATTAAAAAAAAAACCCAAAACCAACAAAAAAGCTACTTTAACAGTCATCTGACTTTCAGCCCCTCATTTGTACAGAGGTTGTTCTTGTCTCCACATTTATACACCATGAGGCTGTCTGCATTACCAAGGAGTTCAATTAACCATACACCCAGCCCATCTACTGTCTGTCTGTGGAGTAATGATAAGGCTCAGATCCCACTCGGTTCCAATAAAGAACTGATAAATAAAGCTGATAATTGTTAATGATAGTAAAAAGAAAGAAAACTGCCATTAAAAGAAGAAAAAAATACTTCTCATTCCATTTAAGAATATGGATGAAAGTAGGAGAAAAACAAAAGTAACTTCCCCCACCCCCCAAACACTTACTAGGTATGAGTGATAAAACTGAAACAAAGCACAGCATTGTACAGACTGATCTATCCCTGCTTTGCATGAAGAACATTTTACTGGAGAGCACAAGTGTCAGGATTAATAGAGAGTGGAGTGGAGGTTACTACAGACTGAGAAGAGAGTTCAAAAAAACTACTCTGATGTCTAGTAAGTAAAATGCACCCTACTGCCCCAGACTGGCACATCCAAGTTGTTTTGATAGGAGTGAAAGCCCTGGTTTCCATTAGTGATTTTTTGTGGTCCTTAGATAATCTAAAGTAACCCAGGCAGGCAATTTAAAGCCAGGACAACACATCTCATCCTCCAATCACATCAATATGAACAAGAACAAAAGAAGAACCTGCTGGTGGATGGAGTATCAGTCTTAGCTTTGAATTTCCTCCAATCTTTTGTCATTTTCTGACAACTCCAGTTTCATAAGACAGTGTTTTGATTTTTTTCATCGCTTTGTTTTTTATTCTTTGAAGAGTTTGTATTGCTTGTATGACAGACAGGAGAATAAACAAGCATTTTGCACTACTTGCTCAGTACATGAATGCAAGTTACATGAAATTTTTCAAGCCATGACCACTCTTGAGACAGATCACATTTATTTTTAAATGGAGGTGTAATACCAAAGTAGTCTATGAGGCTAGTCTAATTGCTTTCACTAAAGTGCTAGAAAATTATTTCTTTATCAACAAAAGATGCCATGTCTTTATAATGTTATATGTAATTGTAAAGGTATGGCAGTAGAAAAAAAAGAATGCATTGTCACTCCTATTTACAAAAAATAAAAAAGGAAAGAAAGAAGAATTAATGAATCAGGACATTTTAAAATAATTAAAAATTGTGTCAAGTCATTGTAACACAAGTCTGACACATAGGGTTCATTTAAGCACTTGAAGTCAATAGAAAATTAGCTGCTTAGGTACAAACACAGAAGCCAATGAATTCAAAGGGGTGATATTCTGCCTTTGACTGCATGGACTGACTCCAGATGCACAGCTCAAGGGAGAACACGCTCAACAGTGTATGCCATTGGTTCAGGATACTGGCTGTAGTCTTCTGCATCTCTGTGTGCAATCTTTTGTGAACTGTGGGGGCGGGAAAGACCCCTATTTCTTTTGCCATAAGTGGAATGAAATCCTAAATAAAGCATGAAACGTGCTTTATTCCAACATACAAGTCTGCTAATAAGCCAATCAACAGCCATGGAGTTGAAGTCAGCATTACTGAGTTACTTGGAATAAAGATCTGGCACTATCACAGAGCAGAGAATGGTGAGTTAAGGCTGAGCAAGGCACTCCTCTGGAGTGAAGAGTAAGAAAGGCCAGGCTCAGCTCCAAGACGGGCTGAGGCACAGCTGAGGTGGGGCTGGTGGGCAGGCGAGGGCTGGAGCAGGACAGAAGGCTGCTTCTCCTGACGTGCTGTGGCTGCTCCTCTCCTACCTTGCGATCGTAATTGCTGTGATTTGTTTTGCCAATGTAATGCAGACATGCCCGAGTTTAAAACATATTCACTTTCATGCAGTATTTTGAACAAGAAATACCCCGTGGATTAGGCACAAGTCTGTGTTCTCTGCCAGGAAGCACTGCCAGAGTAATCATCCTCATAAAAGAGAGATACTAAAAAGCCTATTTTAGATGTTTTTATGCTCAATACTTCCTAACTTTACTAATAAAAATAAATGCTCATTTCTGAAAGAGGAACAGACTAATGTATTACATAAACACTGCCACATTATTGCCTCTAGAGCTGGAACTATATTAATGCTGTTATTCCTATTAGATTAATCCAAGTGCAGAGCTAATGCAAATTGAGACTTAAATGCTGTCTCAAAATGAGGACAAGAAATGAGACTGCAGCATTTTGGATGCCTTTTATCAGAAATTGCACATTATTTTTTAGTTGAAAGGCACCACAGAGCCAAAAGCATCTAAAGACAATGTTTTTACGAGACAAATTGATGTGACTTTTGGCTTTCCATAAAAAGGAAATGAAATCCTGCACCAAGACTTACAAAACCAACAGCAGCAGATGACAATGTTCAAGCTGGTTTATTGAAGACAGCTACTGCAATGGGCTATCGACAAGTGGCCAAGGTGGCTTTTTACATGGCCAACTGGTCTGCAACTATCTGATCCGGGTTTTTTTCTTTATATACAAAGCAAAACCATACTTTTGTATTTGAAGTTGAAGAAGAAAATAGAAAATCAAGGGAAACCTGAACTCATTATTATGTTATTCTGTCATCAAAAAATAATCAGGCTCCAGCAAAAACTGAGATGCCGGTTACTCTGTTACTTAAGCATATTCCTTTCCTACCTCTGGATATACCATCACATCCACAGAACCCAGAACCACTGCAGACTCCTACTGCAGCTGGTTCATCTGCCCATGATGACCATGGTGGCTTGAGGCATCAGTTTTGGCAGTGCTAATCCAACACTGCAAATGTTAAAACAGCCCATGTGGCATGCTCCTGCAACAGCTGCAGAACAGCTGTCCCAATCTGACCCCTCACTGATACACTGGATTTAACCATGGGAAAATAAATTAATCTGCAGCAGAGATGGGATCAAGGCTGAAAACCATGATCCAGGTTTTGTGGGACCAGAAGGCCTTTTCTGGGGTTCAGCTACAGCTGATAGCCCTTTGCAAAAAAGCTGAGTCCATCTGGACTTTGGACATGCTGAACTTGGTGAGGGTGCTTATCATTGTTGCGTAGCTAGTCATAGAAAGAAATGTAGATACATATGCATATATTTGCATGCTTCAGTAATTATGTGGAAAATTACACCTAATACCCACTATTTAGATAACTATTCCAACCCTAGTATAAACTGATAGAGGGAAGAAAAAAGTCTTATCATTTAGTGCAAGTCACTTTGCACCAGCTGACACAGTTCAAGCCAAGCCTCTTCCACACAGTGTTGTGCCTAACCCTGGGCTCCAAGCTGTACTCTCAGCATGAGAAAAAAATAAAAAAGAAGGAAAAAACCCAAAAAAACCCAAACCAAAAAACAAGAACCCCCAAACAAAAAAAAAAAAAAAAAACCAAAACAAAACCCTTCTAACATATCAGCACAGACAGAAATGAGGCTCTGAAAGTAGGACCACTATTGCAGCAATCTAACACTGGTTAGGACTGAAGCACTGAACACGAAAAAGAGTGTGTTCGATGCCGAGGTACACACCTCTTCCTCTGAACTGTCACTCAGGTCATTGGCAAGTGAGGCACTCAAGGAGGCCGCCTTGGGCTCCAGGTAGCAGAGGCACATAGCCAGAGGAAAGGAGAGAGTGAGGGCGTATGGCACTGAGAAAGAGGCAGAGAGCAGAAAGAAAAAAATGAAGAGGAAGCAAGGCACGAGGGAGGGGGAGCGGATGGGGAGGTAGTGCTGCACGCTGGCAGGCAGGAGGTTGGTTTCGGAGAGGTTAGGGAGCGACAGGTAGCCATCATCATCCAGGAGGGAAGGAAATGACTCTGGAAGTTGCAAGGAGAAGGAAAACAATGTTCCGCCTTTGCCAGCTTTTTGCTTGTAGCCAAAAGCCATGTCTTGCTGGGCGGAGCAAACTCGCCCCTTTCTGTCAGAGTCGGGCTCCGACTCGCTGTGCCTGGGAGCGCTCTCTTTGGGGGCCTCACAGCCTAAGGACTTTGTCCGAGTGCTCTCCTTGCATCTCCTGCGAAGCTTGGCTGAAGATACATGGGGGCCAGGCTGAGAGGATGGCGAGGAGTGGTGGGAGTCAGTGCCAAGCAAAGGTGGCTGGTGACAGAGAAAGAGCAGCAAACAAGGCGCGAAAGCAAAAGGACAAAAAGAAAACTGTAATTAGTTAATTTTCTTCCGTGATGATAAATAATATATATTATATATATATCATTATAAACAGTATTTTAAAACCACAGCTTTCCACTGCATTGAACGGTGCATGTTCCCATGCCGCACACCACAGGTATTAGTGAATCACGCTTCCAGCTTACAAAAGGCAACTTCTTGATTCAACATTTGTCTAGTCCTCTGCAGCACAGGATTTACAAAAAAACCTCCATGGCCACATAGGGAGTTTTAGGTGATGCTGGTTTCCACTTACTGCAAGATTGGTTTCCAATCATAGTTTTCAAACATGAAGTACATTAAGAGCAACAAAGAAGGAAACATATTTCTAATACCAGAACTATTTGTGACAACATTCTTGCAGTCAGGAGGAGATCTGGTGGGGGCCAGATGCTTCTCATCTATGCCTTGGACAACCTCAGCAGTAATAATTAAAACTCCAAGGACTTTAAATTCCTTCAGTGCAATATTTAGGAAAAACTCTAGGCCCTAAACCAAGTTAAAACACATTGTTATTTGGTGGGGGGAGTAGAAATCCATTCATCAGCTGCTCCTAATGGAAAAAACCAGCTCGACAGCTATCCCAGCAGCCAGTTCCTCAGCACAGCTCCCACCACTGGCCCTTGCTGGGCATCCCCACAGCCCTGCCCTCACCTCTGCTCACTGTGAGCCCAAGCAGGCAGTGCTGGGGGCTCATCCCCTCGCAGCCCCTCCTCGCTGCCAC
>JANRGV010000001.1:101113847-101144785 GCA_024734035.1 Alethe castanea | reverse complement strand
CACCTCTTCGGCCGTACTCTGAAAGAAGGGAGCTGAGACTTGGGGCTCAGCAGACCCCATCATCTCTCATTGGGGATCTGAAGGGGGGCTGGCTAGAGAGAGGTCCTTGCCCCACACAGCCATATCTTCTCATAATCAAAATGTGACCGTTTACCCTTAGTGAAGAGGCAAAAATGCCCCCCATGCTTTTGCTATAAGTTTTACCACAATGCCAAGAATACTGGCTACCAGCAAGCAGGATTTGCTTTGATATGTCACTTGTAGGGCATTCAGCTGGCCTTTCAGGTCATTTGAGGACAAAAAATTGGTAGGAGGAGGGAGGTGATTCAGCAGAAATGGTGACTGTCATTTCACATGCTCCCTGCAAGCAGACACCACTGCTCTTTAGAAGGACAAAAGTCACTGACATCACCAAAATGCATACCCCAGTATAACACATCTGCCACAATGCTGATGGATCAGAGATGTTTTGGCCAAAATCCACCAGCTGCAAGTAGCTGAAGTGGCCCACTGGATCCATGACCAAGCCCTAAGTGTCTGAGCTTCTCCATCCATAGTGCATCTCCCCAAAGAGCCATAAAAGCCATTTCACTTTCACTTCAGGCTCCCAAAAGCAAAATTACTTTAAAGCCACAACAGCATTTTCCTCCAGTTCAAGTTGGTGTTGAACTGGAGGCAAAAACCAGATTCAAGTTTGAGACAAAGGTTGCTACTAAGCCTGAACTTTACCAGGCATATTAATGATAGGAATGGGATGTAAGCCAAGTATTTACATGGAAGAACTGCTTTCCTTCTTCTTTAATATTTCCCTTTCTCCCTTCTCTAACAATCTGTCAGTTCAAGGAACCTGTATTCCCAAACTAAGCAATCAGAACCAAGCCTAGCTTCAAACCACTTACAAGTGTATTTATGGGTTTAATGCAGTAATGCAGTCAAAATTTAATACTGATGGACTCACTTTTTGTGTGTGTGTGTGTGTGTGTGTGAGCAAAATACACACAAAAAAATACAACTTCTCTTTATATTGTAAAGATAAAATCCAAAGTAAATGTATTCTTTTCTAATATAGACTATTCACTCATCTTTACAGCGTTAATATTTCGAATAACTTCTGGTACTTAAATACACATGGATTAAAAAAAGGCAAAATGTCTTAATGGAAAAGCAGTAAACACATCTAAAACATCTATATACACTTAAAAAGGGATTTGATTTCAAGCTTGTCTTGTGTTTCTTGAGACCTTCTTTTTATGATGACAGACAAATCTGTTTGCAGGTCCATGTGGAAGCAGGACTGAGATCTCTGTAGGATTACAGAAATGAAGCTCTATTTATGATGGTTTAAACAGAATTAATCTCTTGAGTAGGGGTAAAAATCAATCATTTGTGCATATTTAAGTTCCATTGAATTAGTCTCCTAAAATAACTTTGAGTACTTTATAGCCATATATAAGGAATAGCTCGATGATCTTCAAAATGCAAGTGATCCCTCCATTGACTTAAATAACAAACACTTGGAACAGAACTAGCTTCTATTGGATGTTTTCTACATATTTGATTTTCATCATTCTTTCTCCATGTGGAAACTAATGGAGTTTCAAGAAGACCACAGTTAAATTTTGTAGAGATTATCTTCTAAATGCTACAATTACAGCACACACTTTCAAAAGAAAACCTTTTCTCACTGGCGATTTTCAGTAACTGAATTTATTTCTGGCTTTCAGTATCTTAACTGCAATTCTTTATGAGGACTTGATTCTTTCACTATGTAGCTCATCCTGGCCTTATATGATAAAGCTAAAAGTTTAGGTTCTAACATTTGCCTACTTTACAGTTCTGTGGATGTAAATAATATATCAAGGTTTTTCATCCTAAAAAGTGAGGGTAAACCTTGCTTATTTAGCAAGTGCATTCCACAGTACACTTTCTGAATATTATTCTACCATATTTCTTCACTGTCAATCTCTATTCACTATTTTCTACATTCCCTTTTTTCACTTACCCTGTATTAATATCTCAGTAGATATTATGCACAACCATGTGTATATATGTGAGTGCTGGTGGTGGGATTGAAGATGATGAGGGATGACGCAAATTTAACAACTGAGAAGAGAACCATCAATAAAAACTGCTATCTTCAACACAAACTTCAAACAAGTGAAGCAAATGCTTTTGTAAGCCAGAAAAAAATTGTTTATAACAGCCGATTAATATCCAGAAGTTAATAGAGAAAAAATGCCCACTGAAATTTATGCAAGGAAACAGTGTTATGAGAAGTGTCAGAGGAATAGTTTACAGCACAGAGCTACATACAAGAATACAAAATTATTTTGTTGCCTTGTCAAAATAAAAAAAATAGGATGGCCTTACTAAAGTCAAAATATGACTGAAAACCAGAAGAGCATACATGCACCGCCAGGCAACTTTCGGGCATTTCCTAAAGAGCTGTTTAATGCTGCGTGAAAAACATCATTCTGACTGTTAAACATATTTGAAAAATCAGTCCAAGGCAGGAACTAACTTTTACAACATCATATGAAAACTGCAAGGACTACAAAAACACTGATTCAAGACACGTATATACACATAGTATATTTCCTTTCACAGAACTATTTCCTCTTTCTCTCCCCATCCCTAAAGATTCTGTGTTTCTCCAAGCACTCTCCGGGTAGCCCTGTTTAATACAAAACCCTGAAAATTCTACCTTGGTGTCATGGCGTATTGCTGAAATCGGGGTGACTTCCTCTGCTCTCTTCTTTTTGCCCTCTTCATCATCTTTGTCCTCTTCTGTCTTTTTCTCTGGAGTCACAGTGGTTATCAAGTTGGTCTGAGAGATGCCCTTTGTTGTGGCGTACTGGCCAGTACCAACCTCTGCAGCAGACACAGAATCCTTCATGTACATTTCATGGTTTTCATTCACTGATGCTAAAAGCAAATATTTAAAGAGGGAAAATCTGAAATAGCTTTTGCTGAGAAGCTGCATAAAATTAAAAAAGCTGGTTTAGAAAAACATTTGAGATAATGCTGAAAACAAAAATATGTCATGTTTCAGGAAACCAGAAGCATGTGCATACATTTAAATAAACTGTTTACTTGAAATGAAGCTCATAGCTTTTATATGCATACACATATATTATGGATATGTATACACACATTACTGTAGCTAATGTGTGCATTACACAGTTGTTAAATGTTAGCAGGCAGTTAAAATTACTACTGTAGTAAAACACCAGACAAAAAAAAGCAATGCATTGCCACAGTTATCAGGCAGGAAACATAAGGAGAACTAGCTATGACATCAGCCGTGGGGGTGGAAGAGATGTGTTTTTTAAAATCTGTCAGAATATAAAAAAGCAGATCAAATGCAGATTTAGTAACGTGCTGCATTACAGAAAATGACACTATTGATATAACACAGACATAGTACCTAAGAAAAAATAAATGTGATCCTTGTATTATTCAGTACTAAAGTCTGCCAGTTAGTTGAGCTCATTATCCTAAAAAATTCTGCGAAGGGATGGCATTCAGTTCAGTGGACCCAACCAGAATATTTTAGGATGCAAGTGCTCAATAATTAATCAGATTTAAATATATGAAAATTATTTTGAAAGAAATAGTACCTTTACAGGTAGTATATAATCAGAAGTTTAACATATGTACAGATCCTGCTCTTGACTATTGGGTAACTAATTTCTAAACCAATAGGAATATTCAAATTTATAAACTCACTCTGTAACAAATGACAGAGTCTTAGTCATAATTTAAGCACAATGCAGAATGTTACAGACACATCTTCATTATAGTAACAACGCTAGTGAAGAGATCATAAGCATTGATTTAAAAAACCTCTTTCCCCCATTTGTGCTTAGGCAAATTAACATCATAAAAACTTTGCAGAGTCTAACAAATGCTGGGTAAAGCATTTCAGGTATCTTGTCTCTTGGGATTAAGTTTGGGAGGCAGGAGAAAGCAAAGGGAGTAGAGGGAGACATCTTGTTTAGATGTTACAAACAAAATAATGCCGAAGGATAATTTCTGCTTTGAAACACATGCGCAGCAATCAGGTCACCAGTTGCTTGGTAACAAGCAAGAAGCACATCAGAATTAGAAGATTCCAAAATAATTAATGACAAGCAGCACCTTTAGAGGGAGAGAAAAAGGCTTGTCATTTTTACATCAAAGTTTTCCCCGTCTCCACCACCAACTATACTCATTGCAATTTGTGATATTCTGCAAGAGAATTCACCTTTTCAAAAAATCTGTAATGAATCTGAGTTTAGTCTCAGTCTTTTTTTTCTACAAAAACAGACTACAAAACTACAACCTCTTTTTACTCAACAGCTGACACCAGTAATAGCTGATGACAGTAGCTGATACTCTAACCACACACTGATTTAACCAAAGTCAGCAGAACCATGACCTCCATGAGCCAAGGATAAAAGAGGAAGGATGTACTATTAACCTATGTATGTTACTCTCCATTTCATACCTTCAAAAATAACAGATGAAAAAAGTCTCTTAGTGCTCATTGGAGCAGGATGCAAGGTAATTGGAAGCAAGTGTTATTACTCAAGGGAAATAATTAATAATTTCTGGACTGTAACAAACTTAAGTGAAAAAACTACACAGGAGAAAATCTCAGATTCAACCAAAACCCAAATAGTCGCTCATGCAAACCCTGAAAAAGTGTTGAAGCCTAACTTTCTTGGGCAGGCAGGTCCATCCCATCCTTCCCCAAAGCAGGGAAGCAGATACAAGGCCAAGGACAGCGGCTCTGTGAAGAGTGGGCTCCAAAAGTCATCCTCCAGCCAAATACTGTGTAAGGACCACAGCAGTACACTTAGCATGGAAATTCTCTGCACCCTCCTCTACCCCTGCAGTGAACATGCAGGTACTCACAGCCCCCACTCAGCCAAATCTCGAGGAGAGGAGATGATGAGGCTTATACCTGATCTAAAGCAGTGACCCCTGCGATGAGAACTTTTGGCAAGGCCAGCTGAGAGGAGCTTACCCCCATCCAAGCTGCGAGACATGGTGTAACGCTTGCTGGAGGACCGCTCAAAGTAAGGCGCAGGCCGGTCTATGAGGGCACTGGCTCTTCTCGTCTGCGCCTGTGTCCGGCCGCTGTAGCGAAACTTGGAGCCCAGCGTGAGGAACTTCTTTGGAGGTGCTTCTGGCAGCAGGAGCCTAAAACACACCAAGCAGTGCACCTGTTATCCCCCCTCCTACCAAATCCACCGTTTCTGCAGAGGAGAGAAGACGACTGCTGGCTATCACTCTCCATCATAACCTGTGCCTCACTGGTCTGTGGCTAAAAGGGAAACAAAGGATGCCTCTCATACAGCATGACAAAACCACTTAGCTAAAGCATTTGGAGATCTGAGTTCTTCCAAACCGGCAAGAATCACTCAGCTTCTTCATGCTTGAAAATCAGATTTATTATTTTCTAAAATACTGTTTTAAAAATAAGGTGTTTCTTGTACCAGAGGCTCTGACTGGGCTGAAATGAAGATGTATCTCTTCAAATTTAACAGAGTGATGTTATGCTGAGGACAGGGCCAGACCTGATTTCCAGTGAATGACAGGCAATATTCATCCTCAGGGGTGTAGACATTTTTCAGGTTTGAGCTCTCTCACCCTCTGTACTTTGGGCGTGGTAGCTGGCTGAAGAAGCCATTCTCCTGCTATGGAGTCTATGCTTCAGACATTGGTTTTTCATTAAAAATAAGAAAATATCCCAAAAATGCACACTCCATTTATCTTTAGATCTTCTGCTGCTAAGACTGTATTTCATATGAATGTACAGACAGTCTGAACCAATAGTTTTAAGAAAGGAGTATTCCCAGACAGTCCCCAGAGGGGGTTCTTAATCACTGGACACCCTTTCAAACTGCTGAAAATCTCACTCTTTTGGGTTTCCCTTGTTAAAATGATCATCTTAGCACAAACTAATTAAAGTACTTATTTCACTATCCCAAACTTTTCTCAATTCTTCACAGAAGTAAAAAAATAGCTGCAAAACTCCTCAGTAATCCAAAAATTACAGCTATGGGTTAGGTATTCTGACTGACCAAAAAAAACCCCAAAAACCCATGATCTACTACTGTCTGTACTTTCATATATAATTAAATAAAAATATTCTTCTCTTTTAAACTCTTGCGCACATCCCCCAGCAATCTTCCATATAAGTTGTTCTCCCTATCCAAGCTTATATGCAGTAGTGCAGCAGAATCCTTCATCTCCTTAATTATAGCAGTTGATAATATCGTGGCACAGATAAAGCAAAATGATTAATTAGGACCATATGGTGATTTTAAGCAGTATCTATCTGAAATGGTATGAACAATTTGGGTGCAACATCTCAAATTTTGTAAAAGCAATAACCTTCCTTATCTACTCAGAGGTACCTCATGATTAAAAAGGGTTTTGTCTCTGCTGACACAATTGATATTTTCTGCTGTGTTTTATATCACACCTTTAGGAAAAGAAATCCACATACCTGAAAAATGTATGGTGTTCAACACACACTTTCCATAAGCGCTTTGCAGCACGATGATTTGGCAACTTAAACCCAATAGTGCTTTCAAACTGCTCAAACTAGGTAGGAAAAAAAGAATAAGTATGTTTTTGGTGCTGTGTATCTATTTTTAGACAGTGTACACAGGTTCGTCTTCATTCTCTCTGTCTGTATCACCTCATTGCAAGGGCAAATGTATATGCTAATGTACATAACCACATATATAAATATTCTACAGAAAGAATTCTGGGAAAGAAGCTGTGAATGATAATCTATGGCAGCCTTTGAGGATCTTTTCTGGGGGGAAACATTGGTCATGAGCAAGAGATTTCTTATGGTGACAGTGATATTTTATATCCTATAGTAACAAAGAGATCAGTTAAGACTAGGGAAACTTCTGAGAAAACATCATTCAAGTGTTTTACCCTGTTGATTTATTTCCACCTGTTTAAACTACAGTGTTCCCACTGTAAATAGTTGCTAATAGCTGGAGGTGACCAGCAGTCCTCAGGGACTGATTTGGTCTCACATAGCCTTAGATTAAAGATATTTACAGAGAAAGTACTACTGTTAGTAAATCACAGTGGTTAAAGCTAATTCGTCTGAGGAGGATGAGGCAAGACAAGTAATTTAAAAGAGTCGTTCAGAGATACAAAAAGACCTCTTTAGATTGTGCTGCAAATTTACGTATTTTAGATGCAGAAGCTGTGCCAGCTATATGTCTTGTAACTACAGATAGCTGAGTAGATTAAAATAGAGTTGCTGTGATGGGGAAAGGTAGACTTAGGAGGCACTTGTAAGGAACTCTGGATCCCTACAGATGCTGACAGGGAAATAAGGCAGGAAACAACTAAATAATAAAGATGATGTGAGATAGTGAATCACATTATCACCAAATGTAATTTGGACAGAGGTTGCATTGATTATTTTACTCACAGAACTACGACCTGGTCACAGGATACTGTGTACCAAGACCAGCAGAGCTCAACAGGGTAGGAGTGGTGTAGAGCTTCAGTGCAGGCACTGGGAATGACTGTTTGGATTTTTAAAATTAAACTCAAGGCTAGAAATTTGGTTACTAAAACTGTGTCTGCTTAGGGGCAGGAGATGTAGGTTTGTGGATTTTGGTTTAGGACTCTAAAAAAGGTTCAGCCAAAGAGGTGGGGAGCCCCAGGATATTTCTCAGGTCTGTTATGAAGTCAGTCCCAGAGACATTAGCTTCATTAAGGGAGAAATGCCAGTCCTCATCTAAGTGGTTTCTGTCCTGCTATACTGCTCCACACTCTAAATGGATATGGGGTTTTCATCTATCCCAGGTCAATTATTGTACTGGCATTTAAAATGGAAATCCTCCTTCGCCTGTGATGATCCTGAATTTCTCAAGAGTTACCACTCTTTAGGCCAGGTCGGATGGAGCTCTGAACAACCTGGTCTAGTGGATGGCACTGCTGCCCATGGTGGATGGGTTGGAGCTGGGTGATCACTAAGGTCCCTTCCAACCAAAACCATTCCATGATATCCATGATTTCTGGGTGAGAGCATGCTCAGCCCGAGGTCGGTATTTGCTTTGCATCTGACTGAGCCACGAGAGGGCACTCACTGTACAAGGTTTCATCACATCCCCTTCTCCAGAGCCAGAACAGGAGCTCCTGAGGGCCTGAATGTGTGTAGCTACCCCAAATGCTGTAAATATACTGGTCTGATATGTTTATAGAGTTTGGTATGGCCTGTCTGCATCTCTTAGGGGGTGAGATAAATGAGATAAATACCAGTATCATGAACAACGTGAGGGAGGATAACAAGCTCTCCATGAATATGCAATATGCTACTTAAATGCCCAAAGTATTCATAATATGGATGAGCTTTTTATGTGCAGATGGCCATATTTATTCCTTACATTAGTTCATGGATGTAAACAGAAAAATACCAAAGTTGGTTTTTATCTGTATTTTAAAGATATACCTAACCTCCCCTAAGAAAATTAGCATAAATCAGGAAATATAAATGGAGAGGAAGGTTAAAAGCTTATAAGAAAAAAACAAATCAACAAATCAGTAAAAACTCATGTTTTTTTCAAGAGGTTCATCCACTTAAGAGATTCAGGATGCCCTTACCTCCCCTGGTCGGATTTTGATGTAAAAGTTGTTCCTCTTGTAGGAAATTTTCAAAACCTTTGGCCAGGCAAATCTATTTATTCTGAGTCTGTCTCGATATATTAAGAGTCCACTTGCACAGACTCCTAGCATGATTTCCACTCCTTCGGAATCCTGGAATAGCAAGCAATGCACTTTGTTGAGTATTTCTGTCCTTGCATCCTACAGTACCACAGATTCCTCTGTTCCGTGTTTCTATCTGAGTTACGTCTTTTTAATGCATCAGCTGTAGTGACCTGATTTCTGAGCGCTACCCTACTCACTGAATGCATTCATGCAAACAATAGTAAGGTTGGGCAGGGTGAAGGAAACTCAGGGTTTCCAATGTTTCCTTATATTTTACAAAGACTCCAAAAGGAGGAGGGAAATTTTACATGTCATTAAAAGAAATACATCAATCATATATCAAAGTTTTATTAACATAATAAAAAACCGTTATTAGCATAAATACCAGATTGAAAGTAAGTATGACAGCATACAAATTTACTTCTCTTGGTATTATTCATCTCCATGACTAAGCCTTGTGAATCCTTAGATAAATTTTTCTTCTGTAGTTTGCTCATCTTGGCTTTAGTAGGTTTGCTAGTTGCTTTAAGGCTTTTGTGCCTTTGCTCGGTATTTTCACTTTGAAATGCCCAGTGGGCATAAACTTGGGCATTTGGATGAGAAAAGATTCTTTTTTAAAAGTGTGCAACTGCCCCTGTGCTATAACCTACATTTGGCAGCAACCTATAGCTCAGACACATTAGCACTACAAAAGATTTGCCCACAATCTTATCAGAACATACCCATAAATATGTGGTTTTTAAAGTAAGAAATATAAATTTTCTTTCCTTTAGAAGTCTTCAAATGTTCTAAAACCAATCTTCTATCACTGTTTCTTTGTTTACTTGAGTACTAGTACTGATAGAGAAAAAAAGAATCCAACTTAAAATAACTGAGTTCTTCACAAATTGTTTTTAAATTACCTAAAGTCAAAAAAGCCTGATCGCAGAAGCTTATGAAGATGTCACCCTATGATAACCATGAAATGAATTAATAGTTTTCCTCTGGTTTTCCCAGCCAGCTCTCTTTTAGACACTCAGTGGAAATTACATTTCAAGACCAGCACAATGGTCAGTCATGATGAAACAGCTACGGCACAACTTGAAACAAAAATGTTTTAAAATCAAAACGTAGAAATAGTGCCATGAAGTCACTCCAGTATTACGAAACACACCAATAGAGGACATATGTTCTGACAGCAATGGTATCACCACTTGAAGATAGATTTTTTCTAAATATAGCTCATGTGTGGTATCACTATCAGGCACTACAGAAAAGACAAAGCTAATTTTTTTCAGTGTACTTCTATTTCACTTTCCTAAGCAAAGAACAATGTCCAAATACAGTGAATACATTCTAAAAAATGAAGTCTCATTGCAGTAATCACACTGCCAGGTGAATGCCTGAAATGCAAGTGTGCTCATACATGGCACATTTCTGTAGGTGCTTCTGTAGGTTTCTTTGTTTTGATACACTTTCTCAAAAACTTGTTGAGAAGTGCCTCCTTCCCTTATCTCCACCTTTGCCACAGATCAAAGTTTATTCAAGACTTCTTTTACTTGTTGGTGTCAGAGACTGTTTCCCAATGTGATACTACTAGTGTAAAATGAAACCTGAATAAAAGAATTTGGCTTTTTGAGGAGCCATGTAGTTACATGGGACAGAAACCTGTTATCTGTAATGTCTGAGGCACATCCCTCTAGCTCTGCATATGGATGGGGGGGCTTCCTTGGAATGGTGAGAGTCCAGTGGACAAATCTGTCTATTTGAACATATTTTTCATCACAGTCTTGCATTAGCTAACTGAGAGCTGGTTTTAATGTGAGCTGGTGAGTCCAACATCTGTCCAACACTGACGATATTGGCACAGCCTTAATGAATTGCCATTTACATAGAGAAATTTGCCATGAGACAACTTCCAAAAGGCATGCAGAGATACTTGTTGCCTAGCCTGACACCATCAAATCTCACTGGCAGACCTAATTAAAGCTAAACACGAACTTCTCGCTCAGAGTCCACTTTGCCCACCTTCAGCTCACTTTTCAAGATGACTGTCAGGCTTCTGGACCCACAGACAGACACGCCTTGGTTATCACTGTGGCTTTTTAAAACAAAAAGCATCAGTTTGGAGAGAGATTGACTTTTCTACTAACTTCTCTTGCTCTGAGTCTTTTGATATGAAAAAAAAGAAGAGCAAACCAGCATACTAATACTTTTTCAGGAAAGAATAAATAAAATGGTTATCTTATAATATCCCATGTTAAACTTCACAGCATTTGTACGATATTCTGAAAAATATTTAGGCCTTAATGCTATGTTATGTAAAATTTTCAGTAACAAAGCCTGTAACTTATTTAAAACAATAATCCATTTAGTTGATGGTTTTGGATATCTTTGCCTCTGAAAAAAAGCTATCAAGTGACATTTGCCAATCCATTTCTCTTTGCTCCAAATGTGCCTCAAGACAGTGAGTGTATCTGCAGGATACAGGGAAGGCAGTGGCATCCCTCCTTGTTGATATTGCCCATTGAACTGTACACAGATTCTTCATTTTCAGTGAAGGCAATTAACAGAACACAAAAGATTGCCTTGAATTCTGTAACACACATGTACAGCTCCTATGAAATGCCCCAGGGACACGGTTGCAGGCTCTTTCAAGATTTGAGCTGCAAATTAATCTCAATTCTTGAAAGGATCTGCTGCAGCAATAAACCAGGCTCACAATAATTTGACCTTTACAGAAAATGCAGTTCTCTCCACAGGGCAGAATTCTTTGGTTCCATATTTGTTTGCCAAGGATGCTTTCAAACCTCAAAAATGTTAAAATCCATTAGTCTTACTCTGAAGAGTGAAGAAATAGTAATTATTTATTTGGGAAAAAAACCTCCTAAAACCAAAAATCAGACAACCAACACAAGGCTAACAAGTGACTCTCCCAAGCCACAGTAAAAATGACCATGTTTTATTCATAACTTAGCCTGCTGATGATTAGAGGAACTACTTGATCATGGGAGAATGTTTCCAGGAGAATTACTGCCCTCCCTGCCAACCGCAGCAACCACACTTCAGGAAAGAGACAAGCTCCTGTCTCCCCATTATCATCAATCTGATTAGGTTCCCAGCACAGCAAAATAATTGCTTGAAAGTACTTTGCAGCTTAGAAATGATCTGCTATCCAGTTAAGATAGCATGGCTGGCCTTATTAAACTGGAAAATGTAGCTGAATTAAAAGAAAATTGACCACTCTCTGGAGATCTAAAATCCTCCCTCATCACTTCATGCTTTCAGTATTTTCCTCAAGGATTGCATTGTTTAATCAACATGAAAGTTGATGTGAAACATCTTTGAATCTACAGGATAAGTTATGCTATGGCTAGAACATATTTATGCTTATTTCATGAGTCACCTTTCCTCATTTCGACACATGATTCATCCCACAAAATTCCTGTCCCAGAAATACAAGAAAAAATAAATCAGAGTCCATGCAGATCCAAGTACTATGCCACAGGATGCATATGGCCAGTGAGAGAACCAAAGTACATACCTTGGCATGATGGAGATCTACTCCATACATTGATAGTTTTTTGGCATTCTCCAGGAAATGCATCTCAGCTTCTGCAGGTGTCATTCCCCTGTGGAAAAGTAACCAGTTCTAGAATAAATGTTAAGGAAACAGAATCCCAATGAAGATCCAGCAACTGGAAAACATTTTCAGCCTGTCAGAACTATAGCCATACCCCTTAGGTAGCTGGGTACCCACCAGAGCCAAAGCTCTAGTGCAGACCCTGTTAGCTCACATGCTGCAAATCTCTTCTCCATCCAAAGACACACAGAGGAGTCTTGCCGGGAAAACATTAAGTTTAAGCACTGCAGAATTTAACATCTCCTGACGCACCAAGAAGGTGCCTGAAGCAGGTTGGAGCCCACACTGATGCTCTCTGCTCACCTGTGGCTCTTGTGCAGCTCGATCACTTTGTCCTCCAGCTCCTTCGTGTGGTTGGGCGCGAAGCGGAACTCGCTGATGTAGTCGCTGCCGTACTCGTCGGGGTCGTAGTCGCCGAGCTCCGACTGCACGGTGTAGGAGCCCAGCAGGGCCAGCGTGACGAACGAGCAGGGCAGCCGGCCCGAAACGATGTCATCTCTCAGCTGCAAGCAGAGGTAGTACCTGCAAGGGAGCACCAAAGCTGCTCAGACCGGGCTCCTCCACCGCTGCCCCCAAAGAAGCGCCGCCCGAGCGCTGGAAAGAGACCTCGGCTCAAACAGGAATTTGCAGACAGCCAAGCCCAGAGATTTTCAGCCATTTACAAGGACAAAAATAATTTTGTAAAAACAGCCCCAAAATCCCCAAAACACTAAGCTCTTGCCTAATTTGTCAGTAGGAACACCTAATTTATCTTTATACAGTAGCATGAAGATCTCTTAATAAAATAGGTTATTACTTTGTTTAGTGACCTAGATGAAGAAATACCCATTAAACATACTAGATTTCTATCATAAATCACTTACATATAAAACTACCTGATCATTCTTTAAGGACAAAAACATAATTAAAACCCCCATATACTGCTCATTTAAGAACAGAGAAACCTCCATGCCATTAAAAAAACATAAGCTGCCTCTATAGCAACATGTTGTGCTTTCTCAAAAATACATTTAAACAGTAAATGCTGTCAAACCCACAGAAATGTGCGGCGCAAGGTTTCACCAGATAGCTGAAAAGAGAAAAAAAAGTGAAGAACATTGATTTGGTGGCAAAGGCAGAGTTCCCAGGGGAAATATAAGAGTCTGAAGAAGAATAAAGCAATTCTTTCCTAGCAAGTCCTCTGTTCAATTGTGAACTCTTGGCACACTGTCTTTCTGCACAGTACCTACCACAAGGCACCCTGATCTAAGGCCAAAGCCTTCATGCTACCTTTAAAGCAACAAGCAGTCCATAAAGCCCTGAAGGTAAAAAATATTCAAAGGTTGCAAAATGTTGCAACAGGCTGAGGAACAGTTTGCTAATGGCACAAAACTTCATCACAGATCAAAGTTTTTGCACCTCCTTCCAAGGAGGAAATCAGGTGAGGTTTTGCATTTTTTTTTTTTTGGTTGCAATGTGAATGCAAAACCAAAGAGCAGAGGTGTAGAGTGCAGAGCTGAGTGAGTTGGAGAGCAGGGAGCAGCTATTAATTACCACCATATTCTCTACTCCATGCACATCGATTACTTAATTTGCATGCATGCTTATTCTCATCTATTACGGTTTCAGCTGGGAAAGAGTTAATTTTTCCTTAAGTAGCTGGAACAGTGCTTGCTCTGTATTGGATTCAGTATGGTCATGAAACCACAACATTATCTCACTTACAGTAATAACTTGTTACCACTGGAAAAAATGGGCATCAGGCATCTTTGTGAATATTAAAATCAACTCTAAGAAATATACAAATTGAAAAAGCTGGGGTTTAGGCTTAAACTACACAAAAATACTTAATAACAGAGGACAGACACTGTACACACTGTCTTTTCTGTCAAAGTATTGCATCTTTTCCATAAGCGCATATGAAAAAGAAAAACAATTGGAATATAAAACATTTATTTTCTTGTATAATTAGAGTGTAAGTTCTACCAGAAACAGCTTTTAAGCCACTTCTAAAAAGGTATTTAATGTTTAAAACACCTGGTAATGTCTTCAGATAGCTGGGCAGGGTCTGGAGGGTAGAATTTCACATTAAATGCAAACTGCCAAGCACCACCTGGAAAAGAACATAGTTTGACTGAAAGTACACTGCAAATGCAAACAGAGATGCTCATGCTATTCAATCACCAGCAGACTTAAAAATATCCCAGACAAGCAATTAGTAAGAACAGGTTTTAGAATATTTTTCCCACACCACGTACTGAAGATACTCTATGAGATCAGATTTTACAGCTCTTTTCTTATTTAGTAGGATTTCCATGAAGTGAGGACTCTGAGTGAGCAGTAATTTATTACTAATACTAAAAAAACCCCTCAGTCTGAGAACAAGCTTAATTGAAAGTAAGCCCCACAGAGTCTGTACAAGCTCTAAAAACCAATAACCCAAAGCCCAGAGACGCTGGAAACACCACAAGCCAGAGTACAAACGGGCACTGGAGCAGGGTGGTGTGCCGAGGTCTAGCTGCCCAAATCAGCTCACAGCATCCTCTCAGAGTGCTGCCTCAGCACACAGCTCCTTTCTCCAGCAGACATAAATTATTGTGCAGACAAAACTGCAAGGACAAACAGAGAGTATGACTGCAAAAGTACATAGCACTGGGGAAATCTTATTTAATTATTTCACTAAATTTAGTTTACCCACGGGATGGATACTGGTTTGTATCTCCAGAGCTAGCAAAATTATTTCTGGAGTGTTGGCTTTAAATGTTGTAAAAAATAATATCAAGATTTAAAAATAGACTTGAATATGGTATGCAAATATAGAAGGTATTCTGAAAGAAAAGGTTAGGTTACACTAGCACATGACTTGAACGCTAATGAAAAGCAATAACAAAACCCCAAAACACACTGTTTTTACACAAGGAAATTTTATCCCTTGGGAGGCTCCATCCACTTTGGTCATCCACACATCTAATCTCAAATGTTCAAGGCCAGGCTGGATGGGGCTTTTGAGCAACCTGGTTTAGTGGGAGGTGTCTCTGTCCATGGCAGAGGTTGAAATTAAGTGATCTTTAAGGTCCCACACAATCCAAATAATTCAATGATTCTATGAATGTGCAAGAAGAGTTTTGATGTTCACCATCAGGACTTCAGCTCTTGGCAAGACTTTTGGAGTCCTTGATTCTAGGAACTTTTCCATTTTCTTGGGCCATAAAAGATGGTGAAAGGAAGATTTGGCTGGCAGCAAGGATGTGGCATGATCCCACCAGAGAGTAGACCAGCCCCAAGGTGGGAATGCAGCCAGAGGTGACACCTGGTTCCACAACAGATGGAAGGGACCATGGCCTGTAAACCAATTCCTTGGCAAAAAAAAATTAATCAAACCTAAGATAAAGCCTATCAAAATAGCACAGATGGTTAAGATAGAGAAGTAAGCAGTCTTCACCCCATACTTACAGGGTTGGAATAAAAGCTAACACTGTGCAAGTTAGTGGGTTATAACTAACGGGGTGTGAGGGAAGGGCCTTTCTCAACCACTGGGATGAAGTCCCAGCAGTGTGGTCTGCATGTTGTACAACACAACCAGTGTTTATCAGGACTATATATGTGTTTTGGAAAGCATTATGGGTAACAGCACTACTTTTCCACTGTTGGCCTGTTCCAAACTTCCGGGATGAATTGTACAGAGAAAGCAAATTATTAGTCATTTTCTGCAAATACAACTCTCCACTGCCTCAAGTCCCAGATGAGACTCTTCTTCCCTTCGCTTATCTCCCACTGTCACAACCATTCATTGTCTATTTCATAGTTTGGGTACATATTAAATAATTTCTAATATGTGGTGGGGAGCTGAGCTGCTTTACTTGCATTGACCATTAGTGTAACCTGACTCATTGTGGTCTAAAGCACCTTCCTTTCCAGATCCATCCCTTCATGAGATTTAAAAAAGGCAAATGTTCATTACTTTGTGTTGCAGATCACTTACTTGTAATGAAAATAATACTGGAGAAAAGGGGGAAATTTTCCCATCAGCTTAAATTAACTCTTTGAATCTTGCAGAGGGAAGGGATTTATTTGCCAGGCCTGGCCTAACAAATGTGAACCACCAGATACATTTGTTTGTGAAAGCACAAGTACTATAAGAGGTCGTTTACAAAATATGCAAAGAAAAAAATTTACTTTGGCTTTTCTACCCACAGAAGTCATACACATAAATATTTTGTCAATTTTTAAAAGTGAGGGGAAGTAAAAAAACTCAAGTCAAGTTTTGAGCCCAGCAGTCTCCAAAATGTTTACCTTTGAGAGGTTTTTGAATTTATAATATAGCAGATGCCTAGTTATAACAATTGAGCTATTAAAAAGATTCATGCAAATCAGAAAATTGACTGAATGGTCATTTTAGGAGTAAAGATCAATCTTCTGAAATGCAGAAAGGAAAAGTACTTTAGATAGACTACTATCCCAGCATCAGTGAACTGTTTGAGTATGGGGCATGAGCAGTGTTTCTGGATATGATATAAATATCAGCAATGTGAGAAATAATTCATATACGTGGCATAGTCCCTAAGGTTACATTGCTTAATGTCAAACTTCAGGATTTTGCATCTCTGCAAATGTCAAGTTGTTTTCAGCAATGCAAGTTCACATGTTTCGAGCATCAGTAATACCTCACCATCATCATAGGGTAAAAAATCTAAAGGATTAAAAAATATAAAGGTAGATAATTCCTTTGCTAAAGACTTGGGACAGGATACAAAAGATGACTGTGAAATATGCTTTGTCCCCATGGCGGGACATGTAGAAGGGGACAATGATAACAAACTTACTTCGGATCTGCTTCTTGATTTCCTTGGCAGGGTCCAACCAATTCTGCAAAGAAAATGTTTCCTTTTTTCAATTTGAATTAGAAAATACAATAAACATTATTTTTAAGCAGTGGTATGAGTCAAAGCAAGAACATGTGAAGCTCTCCCATCCCATTCTCCTTGGAGCAGTAGTAGGTAGGACTAACATTAATTTTCGAGATGTGGCCCTTGGTAGAAACAGGATTTTTATTAACCTTCACAGACTTTGAGGGCCTGAATCATTTGAAATAAAAAAATAAAAAACAGGGATTGGTAAGATGAATCCACAGAGATCTTTTTGCAGAATATCTTCTGGTAAAACTAAATTTCTACAAGCTTGTTATAAAGAGGTGTTTTTAAACGATTTTTTTTTTCTCCGGTCCCGGAAAGGCTGAAAAGACTTTCTAGAGGATAAGCAGGTGCAGGGTAGGGCACTACCCTCTTTCCAACACAGCATGGGCACAAGGAGCTCCCCAGAGCAAACCAGAGGCAGCACCACAGAACCTCTGCCCCCATCCACACCATGCAGATCCCAGTGACTGTGCAAGACAAAATCCCTGCTGAGGTGGTGGAGAGTTATCCCAGTGATGTGTCAGTACTCCATGGATGCCAAGGAGCAGATGAAATTCCTCTGGAAGAGGCACACAGCAGCTTGGTGTCTCAGTGCCTCTGCTGTTTTGACCTCTAAGAGGATCAAATTAATATTTAAAATGCGTCCCAACCCAGAACAAAGAGTTCGCTTTCCCCATGAAAGTTCCACTCTCTCCAAAGAAAGATAAACAAATGTTTCAGAGAGACAATAAAACACTAAAGTGATATCAAACAAGCAGAACACAACAATCCCTCCCCAACAAAAACAACCAGTTTGCAGCTGTCCAAACCTGCTCTGTGGTGCAAAACATGAGCCTGAAGATCTCCAGCTATTGCTGAGCACAAAAGCACACTATGCACCAAGAAATTAAAGATGCGTTAGGATTTCTGTTTACAAAGATGACACGGGATATGAGCACATATGTTGTCTGGCTGGAAGTTATGGGCCAGAGGATGGAGGTGAATTGATAAGTACTTTGACATTAAAAATAGGCGTGTTATTGATCAATAAAAGTGGTGGCAGGCAGTTGTTCTTTTAATTGCTTAGCTCTGTAAAGTAACTGGTGACCCATAAATGCTTTGCTCTTCTAAACTCCATATTAATAATGAATCCATGCTTCTCTTTCCTGGAGGAAAGCATACCTATCAGAAAATGCACTTAGACTTCTGCCTGGCTTTTCTCAAAACTAAGCATATGCTAAAGCATTATCTGGTACTTCCATGGACCAAGTATCTGCTTAAGTAATTTTCTGAATTAGAAACAAAAAAGTCTGTAAAGAAAGGGGGAAAAAGAAACAAAAAGACTGATTTCTTTCATGTCATATATATTTGAAACAAAAGGAAGCCTAAAAAACACAACTGTTGCTCCCACAAGACATAAGCAGCTAAAAAAGTAGTAGTAGCTTCAGCTCCATTAGGGAAGACCTTTCAGGCCACACAAAGCACAAAATACTTTCAGTTGGTGAGCTCTGCTGAGCTACTGTGCATATTGATAAGAAGTTTTGTACTGGCTTCTGTCAAAATATTTATCTTAAAATGCCAAAATAACACAACATATTTTAAATTATCCTTTGATACTCTCTCTTCCACCGTACAATGTCCCAAACAATGCATGTTTGGGACATATCACCTGCACATTAGATCATCTTCAACACTTGTAATACACAGCTTGTTTCATACTGAAGTTGGAATGCAGGACAGCAGAATGTGATTCACTATTTTGCTACCAACTGCTTCTGAAGATTAATGTCTTTAGTCAAATCAACAATCATGCTAAGATAAAGTCAAGGCTTAGAGCCTTCCCTTATCTTAGCAGTTAGCAGGAGCAGTCAGTTATCTCCTGCCTATCTGTGTCCCAACCACTATTATTAAGCCATATTTTAGTATTACATGTATTGCAGTGTATCTGTGAGTGTAAATCTGACTTTCATCTATGACACTAAAGGAATAAATCATATCAGAAAGAGCACCAGCCATATGATTAACATCTTTCATGTCATAAATAGCCAAAAGAGAGGGAACCTAGGGAAACACAGGAGATGCTTTTGAGAAGTAGAGTCACAAAAAACAATTGCTCAAACTGTGTCTATGAAACTTGGCAAGGAAGATAAAACCAACTTCTGGATTGTTTACAGCTGTCTGGGGAGGGCCTCAGGGAGTTCTGATATTCACATGCCAAAGGCCACCTGCAGTTTTGTAGGTTACCTTTTGGTTTTCTGTGTCTCTGTATGTTAGCCCAAAGTAGTCTTTTTCCAAAAGGTTCAGATGCTCGCACACTTTGTCAAATAGCACTTGACCTCTGGAACGTTTCTGTGGGAAATGAACAGAAAACAAACAAAAAAGACATTTAAGTTTGCAAAATAAAGCATTAAAGCATTAAAGCATTAAAATTTTCTGTCAGACCAGTAACCTCAAAATTCTTCAAATCAATGCATCTTTCCATCCTATTGACCTGGAGCTTCATAAGAATCTGCTGAATGGGGCAAGACCTCTTTTTCTAAAACCTCAAGTCTTCTTACAGAGTTAAAAATTAGTCACACATGTCATGTTTCAACTTCCAATAGGAAAATCTCTTCTGTCTTCCAGAAACTTTAAGAGCATATGAAGTCATGCCTCTGCAAACCGAAGCAATTATTTGTGTGCAAATAGCAACAAATAGCTGTACAAATTATTCCTAGTCATGGATTATCAGAGTTGTGACTAGGGGGGCAATCCACTGGAGGAAAAACCTAATATGGACCTACTTTTTGCTTTGGTCACAGTGTGGACTGATTTCAGGACCTGTTTTTGCCTAATACACAGGGAAATGTGATTACACCATCTATAGAAATCACAGAAAGATCCTAGTATCTAACTGGGAATGCAGCTGGGCAAAAAAAAACCAGCTTTCCAGGGCCCCACTAACCTTCTTTACTACTGGCATGTCAGATGAGAAGACTTCTCACTATCAACACCCAGAGCCCTATGAAGCAAAAGCTTCATAGTATCTATCATACTGGACAGTAAAAATTCAGGTCATCCTGTTTCTCAGCGTTGTATGTGAAACTGAGAAAATCTCCAGAAAACCAAACAGACAGAAACATCCTCTTTATAACCTACACATGCCAACTTTGAGATGTATTAACTATGATAAAAAAGTCAGAATTATTTGGGCCACATTCATCACTGTCTGCTTCCCCAAGTGCAACTCAACTCAGCTAAAGGAAAAAGTCTCCACATTTTATTCTGACCACATGCACACATAAATATTTTAGTTGACGTCAGTGCACCATTTTCTTTATCCGTAGCATACATGTGACTAGAAGCAGACTGGAAATACACTACTTGCTTCAAAGGCAATGCAGGCAGTTGACAAAAAAGGAGGAGAGAATGCCACCTCCAAATTTACGTGCCTCTGCCGACAGAGCTGTGCCTGGACTGCACACTAACCCAGCAGCCTTGGCTGGGAGAAAGCAGCTCAAAATCCAAGCAGACACAGCTATGCCAACAAACCCATGGAGTCCAACACTGACCTCAAACTATTTTAGAAGTTGTAACCAAGCCAAGCCAAAAAAAGGAAAGCACTGAGGGTTGCTGCCTAACACCCAGTGAAAACATTGCAAGAGATGATGGAGGAAGTTGTGCAGTGTAATCTAATTTTTGTTAAATTTGGTATCTGGCATTCAAATGGTATATTGAAAAGCACACTGAAAAAACATCCTTTTCATTTTTATCAATGGAGAAACTGAAGCATGGCCTAAAAAATGTTCTCCAGCTGAGGAAAAAAAAAAAAGAAACAGGTCCAGAAGTACATTACAAATGTATTCCTGTAACTTCATTTACTGTGCCTTCCAGCATTATTTGAGCAAACAGCTCCAGGGCCTTGTTCTGCGTATCACACGCTTTCCACCCTGTAAGTAGGAAGCATAAATATGCCCCAGCTCCTTTATAATGTCAAACAAATGTTTAGTTAATTCTTCACGCCCCGAACTTGAAAGTGGATAACAATAGGTTGGTGGTTTTATGCTTGGTGCTCTCTGTAGAGGAAGAGGTGGATAAAAAAGATCTAAATACTGGTTTGAGGAGGGGAACCAACTCAGAAACTTCAAGCCAAAATGGTCACATTTCTGCTATAAGCAAGCAGCGCTGCATTTTGCCAAATTTCTTGCTCTTCTATTTCTTAACAAACTAAATAGTTGTATCAGATAGAGAAAAACAAGCATGCTATCTCCAGAGGAGACCAGCTTTGAAAAAAACACTATGTCTGTGCCAGTCCACCATTTACATGTATTCAAATTGTGGCACTTCAGTGCTCTCTTAATTTTAAGAGTCACTTAAGGCCAACACAGGAGTTGCTTTATGTGGTCAATTTTGTAGCTACACAGATGTCTTTTTTAAGAAATAGTAGCTAGCAGCTGCAAGGTATGGTGTTTTAACAGGGAATTACAGGAAACAGTTGTGCAGGACTGTGCTGTAATAAAAACCAAATGCCCAGAAAACCCCCAGTGCTCAGTATTTCTTGTTTGGCAAGAAGTGAGAGTATCTACAGCAATCTGGAGCAATTTTCATGGCAATGTAACCTCCTCTTCCTCCTCCTGTATGAAGATGCCCAAGTCGTACTTAGTCATTTTCCACAAAATTCCTGCTGCATTGGGATATGGGAAAACCCTGCTGGTGGTGCAAGAGGACATGAGAAATTCAACATGTAACTGACAGGCCCTCCTGGGCAGGGTCTTCTCTTCACCATCACAAGGTAAGAACTGGTGATGGGTTAAGGGAAAGCTTTGCCAAGACCACCTCCTACAGAAAAACCATTAGTGTCCAAATACTAATGAACAGATGAACCCAAATATTGTAGCCTCACCACTGCCCCTGAATGTCTGTTCCCAGGTCAGAGATGACCTGTGGAAAAAGGATTTAGAGGACTCTGGTCATCTGGGGAGTTGGGGCTGCCTAGCAATGGAGTCACCCCAGCTGTTCTAATGCAAGAGAAATCCTCATGTCCCTGCATATAGGCAGCACTCATGTGTACCCATGTATTGTGAGCAGGCACACTGTTTCTAAAGCATCAGTGCACAGGAACACAATGAAGGGAAGCTATTGAATAAATTATGTGAAATTAAGAGGTTCAATTAGAAATATATAATTAAAGCCATTGAACAGACCCTTTTTGCCCTTTTAAATTGTTTTTATCTTACTGCATACCCAAATAACCATGTCATGAAAGGAAAGGATATCATTGCTTTGGCAGGGAGAGAATGGGAGGAGGAGAGAAAGGTCAACTTACAAATTCATACAACTCCTCAATCCATCTTAAACTTTCGCTTTCCATTATTTTGCATTGACAAGTCTAAGATGATGAAGGATTGACAATCTGCTGCTTACTGTAGATCACAAGTTAATGCCAAAAATGCCAATCAATTCTCAGCAGTCCAAAAAATGTGGATCAAAAAATAAATAAAAATATAAGACTTTGTGCTAAAAAATACTGACTGTAAACAAAAAAAAATCTGTAAGGTAAATCCAGCAAGAGTATCCACTAGAAATACTCTTAGATATTTTTCAGGAATGAATGGGATGAAACAAAATGTGCAAATGTGAATAAAGATGCTTTGCTTAAGCTCCGGGAAATCAAGTAAACAGAAGGAATACAACAGACAGATTAAACAGTATAAATGAACACAAAGGTCTGGGAGCAAAAATGTTATGTTTTTTCACAGCCTCATCCCTGCAGGTCTATAAAGACCAGGGTTCTCTCTTGAAGCTGGAAAGGGAATAAACTGCTTTCTGGTGAAGTTCCCAGTGAAAGGAGCCAGCAGCAGCAAACTTGGCAAGCCACTGCCTACCAGTAATTCTCACACACAAGGAGAAGCAGCCTCTCTTCTCACCAGCTTCTCCTCAGTTAAGAAACTGAGTCTCTCTCTCCTTGGGATGCTGAAGGTCATAAAAGGCTCTCTTGTCCTCTGATTGGCTTCTGCACCATGCTCAAATCTTTCCACACCATCTTCTTCAGCCTACATCCCACTATCATACCGCCATCACCTTACAAGATCACCAGATTGTGTGAACAGAATGAGGAGCTCAAAAATTCAAGTACTTCCACCTTTGATCTGCCTGGATAACAAGATTATTTGTTATTATTTGTTAACTTATTATTTATTGCCCTGCTCCTGAAACACAATCATCTGCAGTCTTCCTGCAGGCCATTTTGGCACCCACCCTGATAATGCAGCCTGAGCCTCCTCTGATGCACCTCACCCTGAATGACCCACTTTCACTTGTTGGGTAACCTCCAACCTACAGGACCAGCCATCTTTCCTAGCTCTATGCCAGCTAGAGTCATTCATGCTGAGGACCTGTCAGTACTCAGGCTTCTTTCAGACAGAAACCAACGTTCTGTCTGACAGATTTCTCACTGGAGGGGCAATGCCACTCTGGGACTGGTAGCTCAACAAGTCTGAGGAGCCTCTGTTCTCAGAGGGTTTCAAGGCATTAGCCAGGCAATGCCACAGCTGGCCTGACTGCACTTGCTCACTGCCTTGGCCACTGCCATGCTCATGTCTGAGGCCTCTCCAGTCCCTCTGAACCGGCAGAGCTGTCACACTGGGATTCTTGTGCACCTCCCCAGGTGCTAAGAGGTTCAGTGTCTGATTACAAGGTAGAGTGTTGGCCTACTCTCAAGGCTCTATTTTGCTCACTAGATTACCCTCCTCTCACTGAGAGGGAAACAGGATGAGGAGCTGACACACAGCAAGCAGCCCTCTCTGCTTCCTAGAAATGAAAACTATTGCAGTCTCCAAAGTGACGCACTTTGGGGCGGTTCTACTTTGGCATTCAACGCTGCAGTCTCATGTGGGTGCAGAACGCTGAGCAAGGGCTGCTAGCAGCATGGAATCAATTACAAGAGATCACATTCAGACCAAATTTTGCAGTGCTATGGAAAACACGAAGTGAGAACAGAGTTCCACAGCCAAACATCTATAACAGGATTCATTTTTGCCACCAATAACCATCAACTCCGCTGCACAGTAACCGCAAGGTCAGGACAGCCTGATGGACTGAAACTCTACTTCCCTTTCTGATCAGTCAAGGAGCACAGCAAGATGGAAATATATCACAGCTGTGGACCTGCATTTTGAAAGGGAAGAGCTTGCATGTAACTTCCTGCACAAATGCATATGCAAACAACCTTGCTGCTTTCCTGGGAAAAGCAGCCAAGCCGCCAGGGAGCAATGTCACACTAGTGCTAGCCTGGCATCCAGCTCCATGCAATTACTGTAATAACTCCAGTTAGGCAGGATTGCTGGAATAAGGACAAACAGATCAGTATCATGAAATCCCAGTAGGAATAATTGGACTCGAACTGATGTTGAGGTTATCTGGTTCACATTCCTAGTTAGCATCTGCACTTTCCAATGGATCTCAACAATGCACTGTGTAAATGTGTGGGCTGGCTCTAGCCTTGCATGCTGTAATGTATTTTGGCATGTGACTGTACTAACTTATTCCTGTTCCCCTCTTCCTTCTGCTGGAGGAGAATCAGCTAATTTTTTTTTTTTTCATTTCCAATGCTTCAATTTTTTTTATGAAAAATATTCCAATTGTGTGCAGACCATTGATTTTATTTCATTTTACTGTTTCCATTTAAATTACTTTTTGCAATTTAATTTGGTTGGTACTTTCATTTTCTACACCACATGGGATGTCTGGTAGTTTCCTATGTGCAAACACAAGTAAAACAACTGCAAAAGTTAAAATGTATACAGCAACAAATAAGTATCATACACAAGGGGAAGCTTCTCCATCCCCACATTGCAGCTTCTGCAATTGTTCTTGCAACACAAACAAGTGAAAATGATTAACTGGTTGTCAGGAATACTTTATACTCACCACAGAGAGCTCTCTCTTAACAAAATTTCCCAGCTGAGTCTCTGAATTCCAGCCTCCTGACAACACAATTTCTCATTCTTTCCTTTACCCAATTTACACAAAATATATGCCAAATCCCAGAAAAAATCTCCAAACCAATACTTCTGCAAATACTCATTACTTGCAAGCTAAAGTGACCAAGCCTGCAAGATCACTTTTGTATGGAGAACCCCATTTCTGGGGAAGGGATATGAACATCACACATATGTCTTAAGTTAATATGCATAGGCAAGTATGTATATAATTTGACACATACAATACGTGCAAACAGATATGAATTTGTAAGTGGATGTTCACTGTAGTTCCAAATATAGAGAAGCTTGTGGCCACATCTTGTTGCTTCTCCATCTACAGAAAGTCAGAGATTCTAAACTCACACAGTCATTTTGTTAGGGAGCGCATTTTTATCTGTGAATAAATAATAATCAACATACCATGACATTTCCCATGTTTTTCCTGAAAAGAGATTGAGCTGTTCAAGAACCAAAGAGTGGAATTGAAAAATTCTAGAAGCTGATCATTGCACTTTAGGCCAGAAAATTTCCAAACATGGAGAACATGTTTTTTGAACATGTCTTGATTGAAGCCAACAGAAAGAAACAGCAATTTTTTTCTCAAGGAAGATAAATGGAAAATGTAATTACAAAGAAGTTTAATTTCATTTCACTTCTACACATATGTAATGTGCATTTTCCAAGGATTTACTGGTTCCCTGTTAATACTTCTACACAGTTTCTCTCAACAGGGAAAAGAAGATGAAGCAGAAAGGTGACAGAAAACAACCCCTGAATTTCCTCAAATCTATTGTTTCTCAACTGAAGTTCCCAGCAGGAAGCTAAGTGAGGAGAATCCAGAAAGTAAAACAGGACAGAGAATCTTTTTTGGAGTCTAAACTGGCTGAAAATCAGCAAGTTTTCCTCTGGTTTACTGAAGTAAATATCACATGTGTAATGTGTAGGATAAAAACATCTGTGAGCATAACATGACTTAACCACTGGAATTTAGGTCTCTAAATCCCCTTCTGTGCTTGCTGAAAATGGCACTGGCAGTTCCAGAAGCATCATCAACAGTTAATTCATCTGAAAGCTCAGTGTGTTACAAGTCATGTTCTAGGCATTCCATAAAACATTTTCAAGTCATTTCTGCCAGGGAAAAAAACCTTTGCTGAAGTTAGCAGTGCAACACTGCACACCAAAGACAAAGGTGGGATATACAGTGACAAAGCAAACAACAAATGCCCTATTCCCCTCTCCCACACAGACCAACAACAACAACAAAAAAGCTTAAAAATAAAAAAAAACCCCAAATTTATATTGTCTTTTTATTCCAAATACTCTGTTTCTTGCAGAAAAAAATCTGCATATGCAAAGTATAAATGGATGGCTTGGGTTGGAAGTACCCTTAAAGATCATCTAGTTCCACCCCTCTGCCAAAAGCAGGGACATCTTCCACTAAATCAGGTTGCTCAAAGTCCAACCTAGCCTTGAACACTTCCAGGGATGGGGCATCCACAGCTACTCTGGGCACCCTCACAGGAAAGAATTTCCTTCTAACATTCAATCTAAATATTCCCTCTTTTAGTTTAAAACAGTTCCACTTTGTCCTATCACTATCTGTCTGAGTAAAATGTCTCTTTCCTTCTTTTCTGTAAGCCCCCTTTAACTACTGGAAGGCCATAACAAGGTTTCCCTGGATCCTTTTCCATGCTGAATCACCCCAGCCCTCTCTGTCCTGTCTTTACAGGAGACGTGCTCCGGCCCTCTGAGAATCTTTGCCACTCTCCCCTGGATGAGGAGGAGACATAATTATTCAAAACATAACATGTAATCAGTCATTAATAATAAATGTTAGTAAATGTATCCCTAGGATGGACAGAACACTCTTATGCAGTTTGCATGCAGTTGGTCAGCAAGTATAGGAGATATTGAACAAGACATTTGTGCCAGCCTTTCAGGATGCAAAGGGAAAAATGGCACACTGCAAGAAAAGAAATGTTCAAAGCAAAATACATTTATTTTCTGGTTCTCAAATGTTTTCCATACTTCAGTGGTAAACTGTATTTGCAAATGTCTCAAGTCAAAATTCCAGATAATATCTAGTGAATAAAACATTTAGCCAAAAGTGGGGAAAACTAAGAATTAGACCATTTCAGAAAGATTTTGCTGAATAAAAGCTATATTAAAAAAACTTTTTTTTCCATTTTGAAGTTACTTCATGTACAGAAATGCTTTTCCTGAAAGCTGCATATCAGTATAAGCTCTCCAACCATTCTATTTCCTTATTAACTTCTTTATGTATTAGCTTTCATAAAACATCCCAGTAGGTGACTGATATAGACTAATAGTTTGAAATAAAACCTGCAATAACATTGTGCATATCTGTCTCTGCCTTTTAATTTAGAACACTATCTTATACTGCTCTGCACATATAAATGAATGCCACCTAAGGAAACAGAGTAGATGAGAAGGTATTTTAACATACAGTGACGACTGATCACTTTCGTTTTCCCCCCACTATGGTAGTATTATAATTCAGCATCTTATTGATATTTATTGTCATATACCATATTGAAATGTATTACCATTCCTGAAAATAACCTTTTCTGTCAACTGCTAAACAAGCATTTAGATAAACAGATAAATATGTAGCACTGCCTATGGTACAGTTACATACCTCCAGCAAATGTCAATGACATTGTATAATATGACACAGTTTTTATCAGGGGCAACCTTCTTTAATGCCATTTGAGCTCGCAATCCTAAACAGCCAGCACTAATCTAAAAAAACCCAGAGGACTGCTAAATCCCAGTAAGAAGATTGGTGACCTAGTCCCGATTCTGGCACCAAACCAAATTAGGTTTTTTGCCTTCTACATCAGCAGCAGAGATCACACCAGCACTGGCACCACCCAAGCTCTAAGTGTACTCATGGGTGCTCTGCACAGTTTGCATCCTTGGGAAAAATGAACTCCGTTCATGATAATGCAACTGTGCTGGGGCACTCAATAAAAAATAAACACTTTATTTTTAATGTTTTTTTGTATGTGGAAGAGTGAGAGCCATGTCTGCACTCGCACAATGGCTACAGAAATACCTGTCAAATGTGATTACCAAATGCATCTCAAGTGCATCAACAGCATACTGTATAAACTGAGGTCTGCTACCAGCTTATATGCACTACTCTCCAATAAATTAATACAGAAACACTGGACACAATTTCTCAATTAGAAGTTCTGTTCTCAGCACATTTATTAGCTTCACACATTTGCTAAATCATGACATAAATTATAAACAGTATTCCATTTATGAAGGCTTTTCAGCAGAGAAAGTAATCCCCTCACTCAGCTTTCTTGAGAGCACAGATTGTATGGGCTTGGATTTTAGCTAGACATGCAGCTGATTCATTGGCTTAATGCCTCTTGATTGCCCTACCATCTCCTCAAGACACTCTGAAGTAACTCAGGCAGGTCTCTTGGGATTCAGCACAGCAGCTGAAGCTTTCCAGTGGCAGCTATAAATATTTTCCTTATTCTACCTATGGACAAACTCAGCAAACACTCCTCTCTCCTCATCTCACATGCTAACTAACTCTGCACAAGTTGAGTACCAACACAGGGGAACCAATCACTACCTGAAATATAAATAGTCCTTGGCATATATCAACATAAAACCAACCATAAACAGTTTGTTTATTTTCAGCTCAAAAAAGCTCTACTGTCAACATAGTCCGATTTACAGAATAATCTTGCCATATGAATTTAAAAGCCACAGAGCTCTCTTTGACCTACATTGCCAGCCTAGGGAAAAAAAAAAAAAAAAGAATACACTGCAGAGAAAGATGCTCTTGAGGCAGAAGAGGGAGCAGGATGATCAGGCTTTTAGATCTGGGGTACTTTAGATGGTATTGCACCATCAATACCGGAGTTTTCGTGAAAACCAACATATCCTGTTCTCAAGCTACATCCAAGCTTTATCCACTTCAGATCAAAACCATTTCTGCCAGAATGAGATAAGCCATGAGAGACAGACCTTGCTGCCTATCAACATTTTTCTTTGCAAGCAGATATTTCACCACCCAGTCCTGTCAATGATATTCTGTTCACTGTATCAACAGACAAGGATAAGAAAGCATAAAAGCAGCCCTGTGCTGCATGAGGCTCAGCTGGAAAAAAAAAAATCACCTGTATGAGGCATTAAGTTTTTCTTTGATATGCTAATGTATTTAGAGGATGGGTCTGGAAATGGCAACACAGTGTAAACCTGGGGACAGCACCTATAAATTGAAGCAACTAGAAACAGAGTTGATGATTAATTTAGACAGCTTGGCTGCTGCTTGGAACAAGCAGCAGGCACTTCAGTGACACAGAAACAGAGACAAAATGCATGGAGGCTTGGCAGGAGCGTGACTGGGCAGCGACATGAAAATCAGCAACTTCTGTGTTGGTAGGGCATGAGTAGAGGGGGGAATGTACACATTGTACAGAAACAGCACAAGGGTGTGAGTGGCCATTTGGAAAAGGGAAAAGATAAAGCCACTCTTTTCATCCACGCTTTTTGATTTGTATTCCAGCACTCATTAAAATTACGTGCAGAGGTTGGGTGCTGGCTGCACAAGGCACTCTGGTAAGAAGCTGGAGGCTCTCTGGGGCAAAGACCACCCCAGGCAATAAGCCTGAAGAAGACAAACATGAAGGGACCAGTGCAGTCTTACCCTGGTGAGGCCATCAGCAAGGATGGTGACAAGGACAGGACTCCTGGAGCCAACAGGACTCCTTGAGCCAGCAGACCTCTATCAGACTGGGGTGAAAGGCAGGTAGAAGATCACTCTCTCCTGGGCTCTTGCAAACAGATTAACTAGCAATGAACTGTGCAATATCTCAGTTTGAGTGTGCATGACCAAACCTAGTTTTTTAAAATCTTTGCCAGATGGAGAACCACCTCCTGTCGCTTGGCTTGTGTCCAAGTCGTTCCCCAACGGGAGGCAAACAGAGGTAAAATTTCAGTAGGAAGTTTTCAGCTAATCATTTATTGCCAAAATATATGTAGTTTCAAGCAGCTGAAAGTATTTGTCCATGTAGGTGAACCCCTCACAATAGTTTTCAATATTATGAAAAATATCTGGCACCTCCAAGGTATCAAAATGAGTATTTTTACCTGATAAACTCAACATTTCACAGCACAAATAATTTTCAGAAACTATTAACAAAAGGCAATAGTTGAGAGGACTAGATGTAGAAAATGTAGATGTGAAGAAAATGTGCAAAAAAATTTTTTTAAGCTTTTGGCATTTGATTGTGACTGTGTCCTCTGCTGTGCCAAAATGTGTAACTTAAGGTCCCACCAGCTGTCCACTTGGTACATCTAAAGGAGCAACTTAGTTTTAAACCTTGGTTCCTGATTCAGTCTCTAAAATACTTGAATATTAACTGGACAAAACATCTGTCTAATCATTTAGGTGTGTCCCTACCAAGGTTATGAGAGACCTTCCCCCTGAATACCATACAGCCCAGATATCTCCAGTCACAGGAAGCTGTGGGGGACCTGAGCCTCCCCTGGCAAGGCAGAAATGCTCCAGCCCCACTCCCTCAGCCTTGTGCCATTTCCAAAAGGGTTAGCACAACCCGACTTGTTTTGATTTAGATTTCTTTAGCTTCACTGAAATAAGAACAGAAACAATAATCATAATTGTGGGAGTCCAGGGTGTTCCCCTGGCTTCCCTGGATGCCTTGAGACCCCCCTGGCAGGGATCTCAGAGGCTCTGGC
>JANRGV010000001.1:101091811-101106319 GCA_024734035.1 Alethe castanea | reverse complement strand
TTTTTTGTTTGTTTTTGTTTTTTGGGTTTTTTTTTTGTTTGGTTGGTTTTTTTCTGGTGTTTTGGAAATACTGAGTAATCATTAAATTTTGTTGATGAACAGATACTCCAACACTTTCTTGATATTACTTTGAAGCCCCATACCTGTTAAATTATATGATGTTTCCATGGTGTCATATGGAATAGAAAAACACCATCAAGTTTTCACTAATTTGGCTGTCAGTGGGAAAACAGTCCCTGAATGAGGGCATGGATCCCCCCTGAACAGTGTGAATTTGTAAGGGGATGTTGATGCCACTGGGAGAGTGAAAGGCCCCCCAGGCACTCAAGCAAAGGGTTAAGAAAACATGACAGAAATGAGGGGCCAAACAACTTTAATGTGCAGCCAGCTGGCTAAATGGACAGGATGAGAGGATGAATTTTGCTCCCTGCTGATGCCCAGTAAGTCTCTCAAGCTGGAGAGAAGTAGGTGCTACATTTGAAAGACAAATATATGGCAGGAAGAGGGGCAAGAAGTAAATGACCATGGCTGGTTTTGCTTGGGTTTATCTGAGGGTCAGGCCATTTGAAGTTACCGTGATGCAGCACAGCCCACAGTCCTCTCCACAGCACTAGATGAAAGCCAGAAGGAGCTCTACAGCATTTCACCCTTCCTAGCAACAGCACTGTGCTGCAGTCATTACCCTTCTCATCAGTTATATCCCTGATAGACTCCAAACAAAACCTCAACAGGAGTGCAGTAATACCTCAGCTAAAGCTTAAGTTAAATAAAAACATCTTTCTGTTATCTCACTACAAGGCAAAAAAACCCCAACCTGCTCTTGCTCTGAATTGTTTCAGTGAAATAAGCAACAAGCATTAGTGGAAATATATTGTAAATTAATCCTGCAAGTCTGTTTCCATTCACTGTAAATAATAAACCTTTATGAGAATGGAGCAAATCCATCCAAAGGCTGTAAGCTGCTTTGAGACCAGAACAATGTTGCATCATATAACCTGAAACAACAGTGTACTTCTAAATTGCGGGGTACTGTCCCTGAGTGATTTTGTAAAAACAAGATTTAAGTTTCTTCTCTGCCTTCTGACAATGAGGGAAAGGACAATTTGGAGCTGGCTGTGATCCCTACAGTGTCAGCTCCCACCAAAGCCCAGGAAATTACAAAGGAGTGTAGCAAGACCTCACAGTCCTCCTTTCCCTGCAAGGAGGACACAGCAATGGCCTCCTGGGCTTTCCTGGATGCGGGGCTTAAAAGATAAAAAGGCAAGAGCTGCTTTCAAAATCTATTGCATCCCCTGGGCCATGAATGCTTTTCCTCAGGAGCAGCCTGGCACCAGCCATCTCCTCCCCCATCTAGCCCCAGCCCCAGAGGAATTCCTCCTTCCAGCAGCTGGACACCAGCTCTGTGCCTGGATGTCAAGGTCCTCACATACCTTGAAAACTGGCGGGAGATGAAGGCACAGTGCATGTAAGCAGGTCAGCTGTTTGCTGAGCATTTAACACTCACAGCAGCTGTGATGAAGAGGGAGGGTCCCCCTGGGCTCACAGCAAGGCTTGAGTTAGCCTTCTACCATAGCCAGCTGGCAAGTGGTCCAGCCTTGTGCAATGAGAAATAAACAACACTGAAGATGCTTCCTGCTTGGGCCTCTGAGCAGAGCTGCACTGCTGCTGGTGGGCAGAGGGGCTGTGATGATTTCTGTATGTTTTGTCCAAAGAAATCTGCCAGGAAAGGTGCAGGTGCACATATGTGGGTAAAAAAAGTAATTCCAGTGAAGGGGAAAAAATGCACTGTCTTACCCAGTGGTTCATTACATTTCTCATGTGAGAGTTAGCACTGTGCTCCAACACAAAAACCAACCAAAAAATAACCAAGCATGGAACTAATCTCTTTCAAGAAAACAGAAAAACTGCTTGAGAAAAAAATCCACAACAAGGGCACCCATCATCCATTTAAACTTTAGAACCATACTCAGCCTGCAAGTAATTTATGTGTATCCCAATGGACTATTTTCCTTCATAAAGACACTCAGTATATTAAGACTAATGCAGATTTTTGCTTATTTATAAATATTAAAAAATATTACTGAAGTTATTTTGTTTGTTAAGGTTTCTGTCTACATTAAGATCAGGGCAATGTGTCTTGGTTAAAATCATACAAAAGGTTTTCCTTTCATTTGTCTGGAGAACAAAACATGCCAAGAACTGTTAAAGAAGATTCTCCCAAACTATGCTGACATGTTCAGGCATTGGGGTACTTTCAGACTGTATTAAGTCTCTTCTTCCTAAAGAAACCTGACATCCTGGAATCTAGGGGGGAAAAAAAAGGCCAGTGAAAGACCCATGTACACAGCGAAGTATTTTGTACTCTGCAAGCACAGCTTCATTTTCTTCTAAATTCTTCTCCAAGGTATTTTTGCACTGTATTTTTTTGTCATTTCTGTGCTATGTTTTTGCAGTATTTTTTACATACTGTGGACTAAATTCTAATGCAGCAGAAATTGCTTCAAGGTTTGCCTTTTTCGAGCATAATCTCTCTCATGCATGACACAGTATGTTCAAGCCCTACTAGAGCTGGACTTCCTCTCAAAGGATGCCTCTGGAGTCATGGGATTCAGCAGCAGAGATCTTGGATGCTTTGCAGCTTCTCACTGGGGTGTGAAGTGATATTGCCACAGTTGCAAAACACATCTGTCCCATCTACTTATGGTAGTCGCTCAGAAACTTTGGTGCCCAACCTTGTGTCACGCTGCCTTCTCTTTTTCAAAGAGACAGGAAGGCAGGCAGAAAGTGAGGTTGCATTAATACACCTGATAGGAAGGAATAATTTCTCTAATACCTGTTAATCTCAATACAAAAATGTTATTCACCTACATTAAAATGTTGGAGGGGTTTATGAGTATAGGATGACAAAGAAAAGTTAGTCCTGGATTGGTAACTTAAATCCTCCTTCCCAAGGTTCTCTCATACAAGCAAGAGCAGAAATCCACTCCCCCACTGCAATTATGGACAGCAAGAAAGAGAATAAGCTCCTTCAGTTTTTTGCTTTTTAATGACACCATTACAAGCAGCGTTGTCTCTTAGTGCTGCATTTAAGTGTTCCTTTCCTGTGATACAGACACAAGCCACTATGAAATACACTGGGTCTATCAGTACACCTGGATTTGGCAGTCTGCTTACAGCACGGACATTTGGATTCATCTGGTAATCTCAGCAGGAAGGTGTCACATATCCCTTTCACTAACCCAGTTCCTCTATCTTGCCTTCTACAGAAACCAGCTCATTGGTGATCCTTGGGAAAGAAAGGGATCATGCAGCACATGAGAGCACCTCACACCTCTAAACACATGCTTGGTGGACAGGCTTGGTATCTAAATTAGGGGGGGTGGTCATTTTGGGGTTGGGTTTATTTTGTACTCTGGGGTTTTTTGTTGTTGTTTCAGTTGTTTATTTGTTTTACATTTTTAACATAAAAAGAAACTCGAAGTGGAAAGATTACCGAAGATGTCTCAAAAAACATTTATATAAATAATAATACTTATGCCTAAGACTGATAGAATTACACTTTTAATCAATGACCAATTTATTCAACACCTATCTCTTTTGGACAAGCAGCTTTGCTTCCTTTTCTCAAACTAAATACAAGAAACTTCTGATCTGTTTAAGAGATCAAAACTGCTTCACTAGCATTGTCTACCCTAACCAAGTAAAAGAACAGGAGCCCACTTCAAGCAGCAGAACTTTTAAAAGGATGGAGGAGAGGAGGATCTATACTAGCTTATTCCACTCTCCAAAGGTAAATGTGATTAGATGAGGGTCATAACCTTATGGAGCTAAGGGAAGCGATTTGCAGGTACCTCATTAATTGTGTGTCACTTGTCCATGAAGAAAAATGCCTGTTAATCCTATTGACTGGAAATTATTAACGGAAAGAAGAAAGCAGCTTCCTCAAATTTAATAAGTGCAACAATGAACTAAATGGAAAAGCACGCAATAGCTCTTCTGAAATCTATTACATGAATAGCTCAAGTAATTATAATGCAGACATTTCAGACCCACGAGAAACTTAAGGGACCACAGATTCTTCATGGCTCACACATCAGACAAGCAAGCATGAAATCAGTGTTCAGCAGGTGTCAAAAGAAATGAACTCTGAAAACATTTTCAGCTTCATAAAAACTGACACTGTTTGCTATCTAATGCAAATGCAAGGTCAAAGATGCTTTCTGCTTAGTTAATGAGACTGCCTTCCTATTTAAGCACAGAAATACCTGCTGAGAATTTAAAAACAGTCTGCACGAGAACTATTTTTCTTTAGATGCAAAAGACCAACCAGCGCAGATCTACAGGATCCCATCAGAGCCCTTCCATGCGTATCTGAGTATACACTGGCACTGCTAACGTGCCAGGATGGTTATTTCCCAGGAACAGTAGGTGGGTAGAGTGCAGGGAGTGTGTGCAGGGGGCTGCCTTACCTGCTCCTTTCTCACCGGCGTGCTGTGCGCTGCCACAGCCGAGAACTGCTCGAGCGCGGTTTGGTGTTCTTCACTGGGCTCCTGCGGCTGCTGCGGCTGCTGCTGTGGCTGCTGCTGCTGGTCCTGTGGCTGGGTCTCTGCCGCCCCTTCCTGAGCAGGGCTCTCCTCCTGATCCTGCTCTTTATCCTTGGACTCGGAGTCTGATCCCGATTCCGTAGTCATGGTTGGTTATTCTGCAAGACAGGGTGAGCAGACCTACTGAGTACAATCTCAGAGCTGTGAATTTGTAAGCTAGGCATACAAAATGAAGAAAGATCAGATAGTTTTAGTCTTTATATCCTCAGCCTTTAAAACTTAAGTGCCTATCACACAGGCCCAACCAGGATCCCTAGGAAAGCTTCCCTGGTGCAAAAGACCAGGTCTAAATGCATCCATACTGTAGGGAAAAAATATGTTGCCAAAAAATCTTATTCTACATAGTAATACACAGACATTATAGGACTTATGTGCAAGTTAAATACAGAACACGTAGTTCATAATTCATAATGGGAGAGTAGTACATTGGGCTTTAAATCTAACAAAACCCAGTGGAGTTTTTGGTTTCTAAACCATGTGGAAACTCGAAACATTAAATCTTTTGTCCTTCACATTGAAACCAACAGGATTTGAGCTCTTCAGCATCTGCACACCCTTTTGGAAATGTACTCAAGTACTTTTGATGCTTCCAAGCAATATATGAATGGTTGAACTATATGACCTTTGAGGTCCTTTCCAACCTAAATGATTCTATGATTCTATATATACTAGAAAAATCTAAAATGGGTCCACCAACAACAGTGCAAACATACAATTGCCCTAAAACTCAGTTCTGTCCTTTCCACTTGACTTCATCTACACTTCTGTCATTTCTTTCTAAGTGCTACAGCATCCAAAAGAAAACATAAATGCTTCCATTAAGTCATTCGAAGTGTTAGATTTAAACTGAAGGGCGTAAAACTTTCCTCGAATGTGAAAAATTTATGTTTGCATTTAACTCTGTCCAGCACAAAATCAAAATGAAAATATTAGCAATATTCATTCAAAATTTTAACTACTTCAATTAAATAGCTTTGTTGCAAATATGTGGTTGGCACCCAATGCTCGATCTAAATACAAGCAAACTCCAAATTATAAAAACAATACTGTGATTTGTATCAAAACAAGGACTTGTAAAAGCAGACTCTGTGTCAGTTCACCGAAGGGAGTGTGCTTTTATGTTTGTTACTCATATGTTCTCAGACCTCACAAACTTATTCTTGAATATTCTGCTACTAAGCAACTTGAAGACAAACCAGTCTGCCGCAATCTATTCTGTTAGTCATCAGGACATGATTTCTTTAACCTGGTAACCATGGCTACTGTGTAATTATAGGTGATTCCATAAAATATACATCTGCTAATTCCCCATCCAGGAAGTCACTATGATCTCCGAGCTTACACTACAATGCTTACTAGTAGAAGCAAGTTTACAATAGAACATTAAAAAAGTATAAACCTTTATCTTTTTCTTCACTTAAATGTTTGATAAGCTAAATTGCTTGACTGAAAATGTTTTAAACGAGGCCAATTACTATTTTCAAACTCACTTGTGTATTCTGCACTTTCAATGCTGAGCTCTCCAGTGAATACATGTCTCTGCAGAGCAAAGCAAGTCACAGCATTCAGCCTGTGCTCAGCTCCTGCACTGTGTGTGAGAAGGGGGGGTGCATGTTCCCACCCCCTGCCAGCCAAAACAGCACGAGAGAGAAGCAGAACTAGAAAGCATACATGGCAGATTTATGCTTCAGGCCACATTTTCAAGGTACTAACATGTGACACACTTGTTTAGAAACACATCGTAATTTTCTACACTCAAACTGGCACAACTGTATAAAAAATACTTTTAAAAATGTGCTATTTAACAAATTGTCTTTAACATCTACAAAAAGCAATAATTAACTTGAGTCTTAAAATATGACAGTGAGAAAGGCATTCATTTAATCAAACTTCAGCTGTCTATATCTGAGATGGTCACTTTAAATGAGGAGCAGAAAAACAGACGTTTCAGAGAGGGATTCATCTGACCTATTTTAAATTCCTGCTTTAAGCTGAGATAAACCACATACTAGAGCGACTTCAACTTGCTACGAAGGAAGCCTGAACAAGTTCCTCCAATGCAGATCATGCAAACTCATCCTCCATGTTCAATTCTCCTAAGCCTCTATTTTTTGTATGCTTTAAACATTAAATTGAACAGCAATTTTAATCTCTCAGTTTTGCTTTACCCATCTGTCAACTCAATGTGAAATAAACTATTCTTCATAATATTCTTCATAACACTTACAATATTTGCCTTGCTTTAAAAGCACCCAGGTCTCCACAAATGTCTCAAGTTGCCCCCGCCTGCACCCACCCTGTTTTGTACTAGTGTTTGAGGACATAAAATGCAAATTAATAAAATAATTATTTAAATAAACTCAATACATGTGTTCAGTTTTCTTTCCCAGAAACTATGAATTAGGAAGTTACCAAAACCTAACCAAAACCTACAAAAATCATTGCTCAAACAATATGAAAGAGCATCTATGACCAATACAAAGAGTAATGCACGTAGTAAGTTGTAATACCTTTCCCCCTCTTGATATTACTTACAGCACTGTAAATGAAAAGTGACTATCATATTTGCTGTTCAGAAAGAGGTATTATTCTCCATAGGATCAGATTGCCAACCAATGCTAATCAAAAATCTGTCTCCCTTCAGCTGCCATCACCATGCCTCTGAAAGCTCTTTTTGCACCCTCTGTAGCTTCTTTCCTAATGAACATTTGTATCCTGTCTGTTTGCAAGCATGGAAACAGACATTTAAATTAGCCCCATAAACCACAACTTCATGTAGCATGAGATGTAAACAAGTTTTACTTTTCCTGCCAGTCATAATTTTGAATCTCAGGGAACAAAAAATGTGGTTCTTATATTCTTCTGGGACATTCCTGCATAGCCGTACAATCCTGAGTTACTTTTTAGGAGTAACTGGTTTTCTCTACAGTTCCATGAGTTCTCACCAGCTTTAGGAGGGCTTTATTAGAAAACTTTGTGTGCTTTATCAAATCTTTCAGTGTAAGAGATTCCCTGGATACAATATTACAATCATTAGTCAGAGAGCAGATGGATTTAATTAACTGAAGGTTGCCCATTTCCAAATCTCTTTATTTCCCCATCCAAGCAACACGTTTAGTAACAAACACTGAGAACAAAATACTGTTCTTCTCACACTGTTCTCTTACAGGTGTCAATAGAAGCAAAGCAAACACATTACAAATCCCATTTCTTACAAACTCCTCAGATGACAGCATTGTTAAATTTATCTCCTTCCATCTAGCGCAGGTTGAAAATACCCAAATTACAAGGCAGAAAACAACATTCCTCTCTCGGTGCAAACCAATAAGTTGTTTTGCCTTCCTCAGCAAACAGCTGCTTATCCACATGAACTCTGACAGCATTTCATTTGTTATAAGTAGCGCAACAATCCTCCTAGGAAGAGGTAATTTCTCTTATTGAAAGAAATAACAGTAATCTTAAGAAATTTACCAACATAAATATTACTCTACCTTTGTTTGTATGCAGCAAACCTGACAGAATAGCTGGTAGTGCCTAAACATTTATCAAGCACGCAGCTGGCTGAGAGTTTCTTGTTCTTATTTGATTAGTTTATTTACTATAACTGGCTGTGTACCAAAACCATGACTTCTAATCTGAATTTCAGCACAGGAAGAAAGAAAGCACTCAAGTTCCTAAAACTTTTCCTGTTGCCAGCACAGCCTCTGTATCAAATTCCCCTTTCCAGCAAACAGAAAATCAAGCAATGCAGAGAAACTGGGAGAACTACCTTATACAAATGAGGTAATACTATGCAAGCCAGATGTGCTCTTGCATAGCTATGCTTTGGTTTTCAACCCAGTATTCAAAGATTCCAAAAGATTAGCTGAGTCCAAACTTAACACAGATGCTGCTATTACTGGATAGTCCGAGGCAAAAGTACATTTGGCTGCAGAATGAAAATCAGAATGAAAATTCTTTTGATTAAAGGGAGGGGCAGGGGGGGAGAGGGGAAGCCCAAAACTAGCTTATTTTAATCTACTACTAAAAATTTAAGTTAAAAATATATGCACTTTCAGCAGTGTAAAATAAAAATATCAGTAAAATATTAAAATGTCAGTGTTTTAGTGCTGCTGACAACAGGTAAGGGAATATAGATATTAATACACTATCAAAGTATTAAAACACAACTTCAAAAAGTCAATGTAGCATTCTATAGTAATTTTTATATATATCGTGGACCAAATCACAGAAAATAATTCTTTTCCCACCCTCATGCTACATGAAGACATTACATAAGGATTACAAAATCTAAAAACCACTTATGCAAAACCCCTGCATCCTAAAACCTGACACAACACCTAGACCTTCAGTTACCCACCCACTGCAGCTTGGGAGACTCCCATTTCCATTACCAATGACTCACTATAGACTTAGAGAACATTATTTACTTTTCTCCATAAGGGAGGCGAAAGCATGTTGTCCTCTGTGTCTCCTGCAGCAAATGTCAGCCTCAGTCTACTGTATAAATTCATACATTCAAAAACTTCACACTCTACCTCTCGTTTTCAGAGCACAGACCTTCTGAGCTGCATCCACAGAGCAACAAAATTCACAGCTAACTGACAGCAAAGCCCACAGTTTAATTAATGCTGCAGTCATTAATAAACCTTTATTTATACATAAATACACGCTAATGAAAATGTCTGCTATATTAAGCAAACAGAAGTACACTAGACAAGAAATTGCAAATTAATTCCGAATAAATTGTGATGTAATGAGAAAACAAAATTGAACCAAGTATAATTAAATGAAATATACATAGTCACTAACTATTTCCTGTAATGCACGGAATGATGATTTACATGTAAATGCTTCTTTGATCTAATTAATTCTCTTTGTAGAAAGTTCTCCTTTAATTACAGTAATTCTTGAAGATTGTTATAAATCTTTGCAAAGGTCCAAATTTGGAAATTATGTAACAAAATAATGATCCCATACTTCAAAAATAATGTTCTGCATAATGAGAGACATATTTATCCAATAACGACGAGATGCTGATGAGAAGAGCATATGGAGAACAATATTGCTGCAATGAGCAGTGACAGAAATGCCAATATATGTTTCAAGAAAAGAATACACGCCAGAACGCCGACTTCTAGGCTTGAAATACAAACTCTTTTCATCAAACTGCCTGAATTTGAGCTCAGTTCATTCCAGTTGGTTTTCTTTTCAGGAAAATCATTATTTTCTGTTGATCCTCTTTAATGTGGATATGTTTCACCCTCACAAGCAGGAGGCACCCAAGCCACAAACACCTGGCATAGGGCCCCCAAGAGTTAAAACCAACCCTTTCTTGACCCATCACCAGTGCCAGCAGCAACTGGAAGCTTCTCAGAGGAGGTGCTTCCCTGGCCTTACAGTGACTGCAGTGGACATTCACAAGCCAAAGCAACTGCAGAAATGTGTCCTGAATGGACACGGGTGGGAAAAAGCTCGGAACGGGCCACTGGACACCCCCTCCCAACCACGTGCTCCTATCACCTTTCTCATGCTGGTACCAATGTGACTTTGGGGCCTGGTGGCTCAGCTGGGAGGGCTGGACCTCCCCAGGATGGGGAGGGAGAAGCAACAGCCCTCCTTTGGGCACTGGTGGGTACCCCATCTGTCTGACATGGCTGTGAGGCTCCAGCCCTTATGCTTCCATGCACAAACACAATGGCTGTGCTGAGAGTTCACTATTGCATCTGAAATGTACACATATAAGAACAAACTCATTAGAGTCAGCACATTAAAAAAATTAAAAAAACAAAACAAAAAAACCCCACGAAAATAAAGTCCAAAAAGTAATAACAAAAGAGATAAGATAAAACCAATGGAGAAAAGGTGTTAAGCATCTAGATGAGCTGCCATGGTGCCAGCAGAGAGTGCTCCAGGCTAAAAGACTTGACAGATCTGGTGGCAGAGGACATGGGCCCAAGCACAGAGGCAGGAGGGAGACTGCAGGGAGGGCAGGGAAGTGTTAATCAGCAATAATGAAAAAAGCTGGTTGGAGGTGTTGCAAGATATAGCATGATCTAAAATACTTGTTTGGCCTTCTAGGAAGGTGGATGATACAGATTTCTTTAAAGTTTCTTGATGAAGATGAAAGGAAGGAGTAATGTAATCTGGAGGAGATTGAGAAGGCACCTTAAAACCACCACACACACCTTTCAAAGGGGCTAAAAAGGAAACTGCAAACACAAGTTACCTGTCAGGACCCAAAACTCTCTCATCCCAGGCACACATGCCCCCCTTGGCAGCACCACCACAAAATGAAACCGCAGCTGAGTGTTTCTGGAGAAACTTCAGCTAGCAAGCCTGGGGACAGAAACTGTCAGAAGCTTTGAAAGGACCTGGGAAGGGGAGGAATATATAAAAAAGCGATTGTACACCAAAGCAGAACCAGAGATACATGACTTGGGGATGAACATAAAAGGAGAAATGAAGACTAGGATGCCAAGTGACTTAGAATTAACCAAGAGATGTGGCAAACAACAAGAAGAGAGTTTCTAAGAATACATTACAAGGAAAACCAGGCCTGTTACAAAACATGAGGCTGAATTCTCCAGTGCCTCATTTCACAGTAGGTAGCTGGGATCAGATAGTGGGGGTATATTTCACTTGACACACAGGATGTGCAAGTTCAGGTTGGATGGAGTAAGGGAAGAACAGAGCAAACACATCAGTCAGCCAAGTGGTTTCAAGACAGCAGGAACACTGAAAATGTCCCTACAGTGCTTGGGGAACCACCATCAATCATCTTTAAACCATTAACCACTGCTATGCAGATGCCAGAGAGGCCAGGTAAGGTCTAAAAGAAATGCAAAGACCAAACACAGCACCCAGTCTTACAAAGGAAAGTGGGAGCAGAAAAGCCAGAGTACTTCTAATACCAAAGTTACTGGAGCACACTGCTAAAGGATTTCTAATCCTGTAAAAATAATGAGATTAGAAACAAATCACCACAAATGGCCAACATGAATGTATCAAAAAGTCATGTCAAACTAGAGTAATGCCTCTCTCGCTCTCTCTGATAGGGCATCTGTCCCAGCTGATAAAAAGGAAGTAGAGTAGTACAGATGACAGAGCCTATCTTTAGAAAGGCTTTTAAAACAGCCTCACATAACTTTTTCATGAGTGAACTACAGAAATAGCTTATGTTATCACAAAAGAAAAAAAAAAATGGAAACCCGGAGAGTAGAAAGGTGTACAAGTGATTAAAAAAACCCCAAACCCTAGCCTACATAGCCTAAAGTTATCAGCACCATGATGACAACCTGCAAAAACTTATTGATTTCAGGAATCACAGCTATTTGAAGATTAGTGGAAGATGGGAGAATGCCTGATCCATGCTCAGTATCACACTGATGAGGCTGGGATACACCACTGGCATCCTCACCTGACTCAAAGAAGAGCAAAGCAGTCTGAAGGAAAACCATATATGTGCTGAATCTGACTACATTATTATAAGAGTAATGGCAGCAGCAGTGGGGACCTTAGAAGTGAAAAGTGATGAGGAAGATGTGAGTTAGGCAGCAGGAATGAAGCAGCATGAGGGTCTGATGAATTTCTGTGGGAAATAGTGCTGGAGGTGTTCTGCCTTCTGTAGCACCCGGGAGAGGTATACAGCATATCATATTTAAGTTTGGGAATAATTTTTTTTTTTTAAATATGCATTAAAGAGTGTCAAGAAAGGAATAGGAAGACCAATAGCAGCTTTAGAAAATGTGACCAGTGGAAAAACATTTAAGGAGCTGGATTTGTTTACTCTGGGAAAAGGAATAGAAAGAGGGGCTGATAAGAGCCTTGCAATACATTCAAGCTTCTTGCAGACAGAAAGTAATCAAGCATTTTCTGGTGGAGCAAGAACTTGATTGGCATCAAGTGGGATTTAGAGTAGACAGCATATCAACTATAATGACAGTCAAGAAGAGGTTATCTATAGCTTTGTGGAGTCATCATGGGGACACTTACATACTGATAAAAAAGCAGCAAAAAATTCTCTATTTGCAACTTTATAAAGCATAAGATTTTAGGATTTTTTGCTATTTTACTACCCCTTCCACTTGGGTTGACAACCCTAAATTCACAAAACGTATATATTCGCTTCTGTTTCAGAGCACCTGGATGCACAGGGTGACATCTTTATCTCCTGTTTACCTTTAATTTCTAAGAGTCAATAAAATTACCTGGGTCTGTTTTGCTCTCTGAATGGGGGGCTTCACACAGCAATAATGGCCAGAATCACTGCCATTTCTGCTGCCCCACTTGCACACAAGGTTTCAGATCACCTTTTGGAGGTCATAACACCTAGAGCACCCCAAGGCTACCCTAATTTCTGAATAGGAGAAGAAAAATCAGGCCATCAACACATTTTGGATCATTTTTTTCCTGTCCTGCTGATCCAAGCAGTTTTCCCCAGGGGCAAATGTGGATTTACCAGCAGAAGAAGGGAAGTGCATTTTCCCACTACTTTCTCTGTTCAGGTCTCCAGGCATGGGGTGCAGTTGCTGCTGCAACTACATCCAGAGTGAAGGCTGGCTCTGCACCCCTCATCCCCCACTGCCAGGATTCATCCACCAGCTCCAAAAAAGCAGGACTGATCGTAGCCACTGCCTACCACTCACACCAGTTCCTGCAGACAGCTTCTGTACACAAGCTGGCAAGCACACACCCATCTGAGAGTGCTGGGTGTAACTACAGAAATGCACTATTTAAACTAAACCTGACAGTTGTTTTATTCATTAAAGAAATCCCAGGTTCCACTACAAAGAAAACCCAAAAGGTGAAAGCAGAACTCCTGAGAAACACAATAAGCTGCTGCTTATAACAGACTTCAGCAAACAGTTCGCTTGCAAAAAAGCTTTAATCCACACAAATACTGCACAGCAGGAAGGTAAAGGGAACCAGAAATAACGCTCAAATAACTTAGTTAATTTGTGTAGTGGGAAACAACAGGGAATTATAGGAAGGAGGCAGATGTGAGGAGGAGGAGAGGGAAATGTAGAAACCCGTAATGGAGAATACAGCAACATCCCACAGATGTTGATCATGAGAGAATTGCATCAAAACACACCCAACTTCACTCCCTAGTTCCACATTTCACTGAAAAAGTCTTGGCAAAAGACAAAATCCACAGCAAAACTGCCTGTAGTTTGATTACAACCAATTGATAAATATTTCGTTCAGGAGCTAAAAAAGACAAGAAACAGCCCTCAATGGCACAGGCTGATTTTCTGCAAACAAGTGACTTTGATTGCTTGGGTTACATTTACATGAGGTTTTGACCTTTCTAAATTGTTCTGGAGCCAAATGTTCACATGGGGCTCCCTCTGCACCATTCACTATTTAAAAGTTGTATTTAATGTCACAGAAGCTGAATGTGCTTCAGGTATCACATCATTAAAGTTCATATTCTGTTATATTGAGCAGAAAATAGAACCAATTCAAACCTTAAAAAAAAGAAAAAAAAAGAGTTGCACGGGGTTGCTGACACATGGCAGGTGTGCTACATTATCACACTACCCTCAGGCCAAAATACTGTAACACCTGTGAACAATATTTTTTGTCTCATACAGTACCTAAATAGACTGTGCTCCAGCGCTCCCAAGGCGGTGACCTGCCTAACCTCACAGAAACAAGAGAATCAGACAGACAAGGTACAAATCAGAGCATCAAGCCCAACTCCTCCGGGGCTTCTGACTCTCTCTGACCAGACATTTATCATTCCAGCTCAGGCGATGAAAGAGCCTATGAAGTAAAAGAAAATTTGAACTGTAATTTTAAAATATCACCTCAAATTTTCTGATTTATCTTTTTAATTAGAATCCAGCTATGAAACCACTTTTTTTTTTTTTTTTTTTTTTTTTTTTTTTTTTTTTTT
>JANRGV010000001.1:101069222-101085235 GCA_024734035.1 Alethe castanea | reverse complement strand
GGTGGGGGGAGGAGGGGAGAAGAATCAACTGGAGAAAAAAAACAAACCAAAAACAAAACTGAAACTACCCAGAAAACCACGGCAGCCTGCAGACTGAGAAAGTTAGAGATTTCTTCTCTTGCTCACACGCAAGCACACAATCAAGGGCACAACTTCCAAAACACACACATTCAAGGCTCTTTCCTGTTATACCCCATTTATAATCTTTTACAGTCTTGCAAAAGTGTGCTGCCTCCAAAAAGACAAGGATTCTTTTTCTTTCTTATTATTTCATCTGCAGTTCAGCACATCACTTGACTCGCACTGACATAACCTTAAGTGACACAGGTTCAAGTATGCAGCTTCACCACCCCTAAAGTGAGATGCATTTTATTAGGGATTTTTCCTTTTTCCTCTTCCTCTACTCACACTTCAGACGACAGGAAATTCCTGCAGTGAATTCTTGTTCAGTATTTTAAATAGCACATGAAGCACTTTCTGTCCAATGCCAGACAGCTTCCCATGGACTGTAAGGCCTCCAAAAACAAGAGGTGTAAATACCTTTGTCCCTCAGTGAGTGGGAAGCAGCAGGGCCAGAGAGGGAGCCCACAACCCCTGTGTGCCACTGCACCCACCCAGCACCCACTCAAGCCAGCAAGGACAGAAGATACCATCAGACCCCTCACTCAACCTCCCAGCTTCAGCTGTAACAAAAACTGGCAAGCACCCAAAAGCCTCCAATGTTTTTATGAAGATCCTTTTGTTATTTTTCAAGAACTCAGCTGTACCACCCTATACACCACAGGCACATGTTCATTATGGTTGGTCACATGTAAGTGCAGACAGACTGAATTATTTTTGCAACAACTTCAGTGTTGTAACACCCAGAAGTCTCATAGGAGACAGTTTTGCAGCTTATTAAACTAAATACATTTTTGTGCAATGCAAGTTTTAATTGTCAGGAAGGAAGATCACGTACAGCTATAAATCGATTATAAATAAGGAACATGATCACATTAGTTCAATTTTAATAGAGAAGATGATTCTCTGAGTTTATTCCTCTAATACTGTGGCCATAGCAGTCTGTAAGGTACAGTAGGTCTGCTACTATGGCTGAATGGAAGGCAATTTTAAAACCCCCATACAAGAAGGATAAATCCAAACTTCTCTAAGAGTAGAAACACCAACAAGCCATGATTGCACATCTGTTTCTAACACTCTTCATAACAAAAGGGCTGGATTTTTGGTTTGGATTTTGTGGGCTGGTTGGGCTTTTTAAGTTGCCTTTGGGAGTTTTTTCTTTGGGGTTTTCTTATATAATTTTGAGGGGGTTTTGTTTTTTTTCAAAAGATGGCTTATGTTATCATTCTCTGTCCTCTTGCAGGATGACATCTGGTTACTGTAGAAAGCAGTTTTTAGCTAGAAAGCAGACTTGTTAAGTCATGTATGTACCAGCAAGCTTAAGTCTGGCACACAGCCCTTCCAACTCCTCTTCATTCAAACAAAACTTATATAGTGAAAAACCTATGCCACAGAAGGAAAAAAAAAAAGAAAAGCAATTTAGCTATTTTCAGAACAGACTGAGTGTACTTGAATGAAAAAACCTTAACTGAGCACCTAGGAAAATGACAGAACAGGAAGACTGATTTGGCCTTAACACTGTGTTGGCTGTAACAGTGCCCCTTGCACTGTTTCTAACCTCAGCAGTGGTGCCTGACCTGTACAACAGGATTTATGGGTACCCTGAGCAGATGCAGAACTATTTTCCAATGTATCACTTTCAGAAGCAAAAGGATTTGGAGCTTCCTTCAAACTGCAGGTGTGGTTCTGCAGCACAAGGTACAATGTGCTTACAACCCCTACACCCCGTGCCATGGGTTTTCTAACCTGTTTTAGTTCACAGGTCTTGGCAGGCACATGCAGTGTGTTGTTTGGGACAAGAGCAAAGCCAGTGCAAGGCATGTGGATGCCAGGGCTTCAACCCAAACATTTCATTGTACGGATGCCCTTCTCTCAGGCCAATTCCACTCTCCCAGTGAGGATATGAGTACATGCTTCTCTCCCAGTTTATATTTATCCCTGGCCCAGGTGCTGTTTTCCAACTGCGAACACAAGCTCTCCTGTGCTGAGGACTCTGAAACTGAAAGTAAGAATTTTTCCCCCCTCCACATGTGTGAGGTAGTAAAATGAATTTACGCAAAATGGTCATGTGCCAAGGCACAAAGGCCTGGAGTTTTTGGATGTTCAAAGCCAGCATATGTTTGTCCCTACGCTTGTGTTCTATATGTTCTTTGCTTCACTGAAGCCTACAGCAAACAGCTGTCATTAACATTCACCCCTTCTGCTAACATGTTCCTTAATCCCTAACTGACTTCCCAGCCTATAATTAAACTTTCCAGCTGCCACACTAAGAGATGGCACCAATATCCATCATTTATTTCCAAGCAGTCCTTAAAAAGCTCTTTTTCCAATTTCCAAGACCATGGACTAGAAACAAAGCCTCTTACCCTTACAGGTTTTTGGCTAAAAACCTTCCATTCACTTACAAACTGTCTCATCTTTTACCAGGGAAATTAAATGGCCAAATTCTAGTATCTTAATAATTAAACTAATGCATTTTTATAGTGCCAGTAGCTGGAATGCAAAGAGCTTGAAAACTGATGCATAAACACTGCATGCGTTTACACATTTTCTATGGAAAATATACTAGAAAGAGCTGTATAACCAACAGCATTTACAAAGCTATTTGATTCAAGCCCAAAGTTTAAACAGGAATCTGAATTAAAATAACAAAAGGCCTAATACCTTACTTTAGATTGCAACAGTAAATTGGGGTTAGAACTTCAATCTTGAAAATGTGTTTTTCACATTCACATAAGAGATTTTGAGCAGCAGAGCTGGTTGACAACATTTTCGTCTGGTACTATTCTTGCTGTGTTCAAGAGGACTTGATATTTTATAAGAAAATTACTGGCTTCACAGTTGAAAAAGGGAGAAGAAGTCTGAAGCAAATGCTCTATTTTTTTGGTAACATGACATAACAAGGCCCCTAGGAAGCTGAACAAAAGCAGGGGAAGGCAGTGTAACACCTAGTGGACACACAGCATGGGGTTCAGAAGACCCATCATCCACAAGCCCTTCAGATCCAGTACAATAAAACTCCTCCTAACAGCCACAAAATGCTGTTATTTTTGTGAGCTCCAAACGTCTGGGACAGCTGCTGAGCCTCTGATCCCACAAAGTTCACCCACCCCAAACCTGAAGGCTGGAGAGACATATACATCATTGTTGATCCCAGAGCTCTGCAACTCTGCACACCAAAACCCAGGAGCCTGTATCTCTAAATACTATCTAAATACTGTTATAGAGGAGGGCAACATCTGCTTGACTGCTGAAGCACCATCACTGAAAACTGCAAGCAGGCTCCATTCATAGTATGACTGGCAAGTGCCAGCTGGCAATCCTGACAGCCCACAGCCTGTAGCCTGCTGCTGAAGACTCAGGGATGTTTGGGATCAGCCACCTCAGGGTCTCCTTCCACATGTTCAGGAGTCACAGCATGCTTTGCTTTTGCCTTTTGCCTCACCTGGCAGAGTAAAATTGAGCGCCAAGATGCAGTCCATGAAACTGCAGGCTGGTTTCATGGGGATGAGGCTGCAACCTTGCTGGAAGTTACCAGCCGTTTCAACAAAGTGGGGCACCTTCAGGAAAGGAATGCATTGGTTTTCCATGTTATACTACTGCTTGAGCTTAACAATTTAACATTAAGATTTTAATGGATTTCAGTAACTGTGGATTTATCAACTATAGTAAAGCTATTTTGGTAGGCTACCAGATTAATCATTCAGGTTTTGTCAAGACTAAAAGCATCACTTCTCAGCAAAGAGATCATGTCAGACAGGCACAAAAATTCAAAGCCTGAACAGCTATGGCTTGTTCCTAGCAGCAAGGCAAGAAAGGTCAATATTTTAAGTGAAAATGGATACACTTTCAGGTCTCTCTAAACTATTCTCCCTCCTTACATTAAACATATAATTTTAAAGATGAATTTTGAGGAGTGTGTGTGACACTCTTAAGCTTCAAATACGTACGTGTTGAGAGGTTAGGAGAACATAAAAACAGTGTTTCATTGAAACCAGTTTGTCATTTTTAATCATAGGATAACTTTAGAAGAGGTGTGACTGATGAAATTTAAATTTTCACCTGACAAACTGAATCATTCATCTTGGCGGTGCCTACGACAAAAGACCAAGTAGAGCAGTCAGTCAGCCACCAGCCCCAGGAGCTACTACAGAACACCCTTGAGAAGGGGAAGCTATGTCTTGCAGCACCACAGGGTGAAGTTCCACTCCTTGCAAGCACAACATTTGGGAGGGCCCAGAACCTTGTCCTTGTCCCCACTGCTACCTCCTACCTTTTGTTTGCCAAAGCAGGGGAGGACCCTGGGCAGACCCACTGATAAGAAATACTCTCGTTTGCAAGGAAGGTGACAGAAACAAAGCTGAGGCCTTTATCTGCACCTTGAAAGAGCTGTGTGTTCTGTACTTGTGGTTCTGATTGGGAGGACTAAGGAGTCTGCGGAGCTTTTTTGTTTGAAACCACATGAAAACTTTACCTGCTGACAGTCACTAATTCATTTGCCAGTGATGGGACTTGAGGGAATGGCCTGAAGTTGTGTCAGGAGAGGTCTTGGGTAGATATTAGAAAAAGGTTCACCCAGTGGGTAGCTAGGGACTGGAACAGGCTCCCCACGGAAGTGGACACAGCACTCAGCTGGGCAGAGTTCAAGGAGTGTTTGGACAATACTCTCAGACACGTGGTGTGATAATTGGGGTGTCCTATGCAGGGCCAGGAATTGGACTTGAAGGTGCCTTCCAATTCAGCTTATTCGGTGAGTCTGTGAAATTCTCCAAGCTCACACAAAGTTTTCAAGGAATTGCCATATTCTAATGGAATGCACTTGCCATCATGCCTCATCACCCCAGTACTGGAAGACACCATGCATTTTGCAGAGCTGTTATCTTAAGCAATGTTATATATTACTCTTATGTCCCAATTTTGTACCTCTCTAGTATGAGTGATCAATAATTTCCTCATTGCGTGCCCTACCAGAGTTGAGAAAGAAATAAAGTTCTAAAAATTTCCACAGAGTTAATAAAATGGGGTTTCCATGCATCACAACTTCAGAATAGTAGGCTAAGATTAGGCTCCTCCAAGGTCTTCAAATGAAGACTAAATGCAGCAGAAAGCAGGATTCCTTGCCTGGAAATGTAAGGATGTTAGGCTTAAACACAAGATTAGTCAAAGAGTGAATTCTGCTCAGCCCACATCTCCAGTCTGTTTTTAAGTAGGAAATAATTCCATTCATTATGTAAACTCTTATTCAGACTCTTGTTAATGTTTGTGCTATTCCTTCTGAATTTCTGGACAGTTCCTTTCAGGCTCAGCAGCCAACATTTAATTAAGAAATATTTAACAACTAGTGTTTTTTAAACAACATCACGTTTGCAGAAATAATTGCATATTACATCTACTTTACAAAATCAAAATACAGCCAGTGGAAACCAGATACAAAACACATGCCTTCAGCTGAGCTAGTTTTGTTTAGAAAATGAGCAGACAATGTATTTCCTTGGCTGAGACCTTGATCTGTTTGCCAAATACTGTCCTGCAGAGCTTTTTCTTCTTACAACAACATTCCAGGCACAGAGGACATTATCAAGGAAGCACACTCACAGTTCTGCAGGTTAGGAACAATGATAACCTTGGCGTGCCTTAAAAGAAAGGTGGCAAAGTATTTTCAGTAAAGAACATAATGTAGTATGTAGTTAATGTATCTGTTTTATCCCTTTATAACTGCTCGGAAGCCAGAGAGCAATGGGTATCTTCTTATGCAATTAGAAAGTTTTTAACATGATGCTTTGTTGCTGCATCTTCTAGTGCATGCCAGCAATTTTTTACTTAGGAAAAAAAAAAGCACAGCAAGATTTCTTACAAATCTATGGAAATATCACACACTGGTATCAATTTCCACAGACTGGTTAAAAGAAGGAGGCATAGCTACACTGACAGTGTTCTTCAAAGCAGCATCAAAGGATCAGAAGGTCACAGGGGCCATCTCTTCACATACCAGCTACTTTGCTTTTAGATATGAGAAACACTGGCTAGAGTTAGAAAAGGGCACTTCAGATGATGGAAAATGCAGGACACAGGGAAACAGGAAAGTAAATTGTAATAACCAAACTTCTACTGGGGTGAGGCAAGGCGATTCAGAACAACAAGGGATGGAGAAAATACAGTGATCATGTCTGCAAAGCAAATAGGTAAAAACAACATTGGAGCTTGAGAGAGAGGGAGTCCGAAGTCAGGTAAAGAGTTTGCTTAAATACAGACATTCCTGTTACAGAAGCTGCTGGTATCCTTCTGGTCAGGGTAACAATTTTGCCCCCATGGGTAACCCCAAAACCATGCAGTTTGCCCTGTACTGACAAGAGACATTTTATGTCCATTCCTACAGCACAGCAATGGGAAGTTGGTAAAAATTTAAAAAGAAGGAACTTTTTTTATTCCTCAGCTCTGCATCCTTAATTCCATCACTGTCCCCTAGGGCTGAGAAAAGCACTGGCTTCGCTGCTCTGCATTATCATGTTGGCAGAGAAGCTACACAAAAAGCATTCCTACTTAATATAAGATGCAAGTGTAAGAAAAACAGTTTCAGGTTCACTCTAAGAAGAATAAGTAGCAGGTGAGGGTAGAATACTTTCCAGCCATAAGGATGAATTTCTGTCTGGTTGAGCTTCACAAGAACTGTGGTCAGCAGGTAACAGATCAGAAATAACAACCTCAGCACTAACACTTAAAAGGTCGGCTTTTCAAGTATGTTTAGTTTAGCTTCCAAGTAATTTAGTTCTATCAGCATTTCACCATCACAATAATTGTGTGGCATATTCAGTTTGTGCAAATAAAAGTAGGTATATTGTTTATGCAGACAGAAAGCCTGGCTGAATATATTTAAATATATTGATGAAGGAAGTGGGCGCTGTCTTTTCTCTCTATCTTGGAAAACTGGTGAGAGCAGAAGCATTGTCTGCTGGCTCTGCTTCTCCCATCCAGGCACAAAGGGATTCCCAAGATCAGGATAGTGAGACAAATCAGCTATTCTCTATTCTTAAGAGTGTCATTAAATAGAGTGGCATGAGAAGTGGCTGTGGGTGGTGGTTTGTTGTTTTTCCAAAATATCCACTATAGCCCATGAACAGATGATTCTAGTCCACAAATACGAGTAGTGGTACTGAGGGCAGGACTGAACGCAGAAGGCAAACTAGTGTCAATACCAGATCTAAGCTGGCATAGAGCCTGTCGCCAACCTCTGTTTGCTGCACTTAGCACACTACCCCTGCAAGTAACCAATGAAACCCCGACAGTGTGCTGGCACAGTATTAAAGGATCCTCCTAATTGCTGTGCTTCAAATTCCAGCTCTAAGCCTGCTAAGAGAAAGTCTGCAAAACTCTTTAATAAATCATAGAAATCAGAGATGAAAATTAGGTCATGTCACCCACGCCTCCTATCTGCACCGTGAGTTTGTTACCCACACAGTGCTGCCGAGGGCTCTGTCTCGACAACTCCTAAATGATTCAAGTGCTGAGGTTTTTCCCAAATCCCCAGGCAGGCTGTTACACAGCCCAGTGAACATCACCATCATAGGCTTTTCACTGGCCAGCCTCATCCTCTCTGTACCAATTTTGCCTCTGTCCCATTTTGTTCTGTTCCTATTTATATCCTCCTCCAGCTTCCCCCATATCTGCTCTTGATGCTACCTCAACCACTATCCGGCAAAAATTGTTGCTCAGGAAACGTTCTTCTGCCTCTCCTGTAATTCTGCTGTAGTGTGCTGCTATTTTTAGGAGAAAAAAAAAAGGAGGTGGTAAGGGAATGAAAGGCTGCCAGCTCCAGCTGTACAAGAATAATGCTCCAGTACAGTGGAAACTACATTACAATGTTTCTCTTTAAGCACATATAATTGACCAAAACCTTAGTCTTCTGGAATGATCTAAATGGGAAAGACAGAAGAAATGGAAAAGACAAATTCCAAGGTTAAAAAAACCTCTTGTCATCTCATTTCACCTTTCAACCCCACAGCTGGGCTCCTCCTTCCAGGATTGTTCTTGAGATTTTACAACAGCACTTGCCTAGTGAGACACATGGTTAAAGTAGCCATGTCCTGCCATTATCCTAGAATAGTTTAGGCTGGAAGGGACCTTAAAACTCACCAAGGTACAACATCCCTGCCATGCACAGGGACACCTTCCACCAGACCAGGTTGCTTAAAGGCCTATCCAACCTGGCCTTGAATACCTGGCCTTTGGCAATGCTTTCAGGCGCATGGTGTGAATCTTGGGGTGTTTTGCACAGGTTCAGGAGTTGGACTTTATGATCCTTGACGGGGGCCTTCAGTATATTCTATGATTCTATGACTTTCAAGGATGGGGCATCCACAACTTCAGAAAACCTGACTATTCCACCTTGTCCTATCACTACATGCTCATGTAAAAAGTCTCATAATTTTTTCTGTAAGCCCCCTTTAACTGAAATGTCCCAATGTAGTCTCCCCAGAGCCTTCTCTGCTCCAGTCTGAACAACGCCAACTCTTCAGTCTGTCTTCATAGCAGAGGTGCTCCAGCCCTCTGATCACATTCATGGCCTTCCTCCGTATCTGCTCCAACAGGGCTACACTTTTCCTGTGCTGGGGACCCACAGGTGGAAGCAATATTCCAGGTAAGGTCTCATGAGAGCAGAGCAGAGAGAACCACATCCCTCAGCTGGCTGGCCACACTGCTTTTGATGGAGCCCAGGATGCTGTTGGCTTTCTGGGCTGTGAGCATGCCTTGCTGAGTCATGCTGAGCTTCTCTTCCACAAATAGCCCCAGTACTTCTCCTCAGGGCTGCTCTCAATCCCTCTCTCAGCCTGTATTTGAGCTTGGGTTTGTCCTGACCCATGTGCAGGGCCTTGCATGTGACCTTGTTGAACATCAAGAGGTTCACATGGGCCCACCTCTCAAGGTCCCTCTGAATGTCATCCCTTCCCTCCAGTGTGTCAGCCACACCAAACCACTTGGTGGTGTCAGCAAACTGTGTGATCATTTAAAAATGATCAATAAAGAAACCTGCTTACAAGAAGCCATGATGCCTTGGGCCAGCCCCTCAAGTGGAAGTGAGACTCGTGTTTTATGTCTGCTTCAAGACAAAGTGACATGCTGACCTCCAAAAGGCAGCTGCACATCACCCCCCAACCTCCCTGGTCAGTGCCTGTGCCAGATAACCCACACAAAGGGCTTTGTGCAACCAGTGCCTGGACTATCAAGACTATCTGGCCAAACTAAAGGACCCTACTTTCCAGAGCACACATTTTTATACATCACCCACTGTCTTTATCAAACGTCATATTTACTGATATGCAAGGTTAGGAACCGATACCAGGAGTTGAAGTATCAGATTTCTTGCTACAAATAATTCTCACAGGCAGGCAGTGATGCTTCTCTTTGAATATACGCATATGTCCATGCATGGACTTCAGTGCATCTGTGGGGCACCTTTAGCAATCATACCATGCTGGGAAAAGAGGGGCTAAGCTCTGTCTGCCCCAACAGTTGCTCTGCAACAGCAGTAATTTAATTGAAAGAAAGCAGCGATAAATACAGAGCACCTGGTGAAGTAATCATTTCCAGGGTCCTTAGAAAGTTTACAGCTTCCTGAGCTATGATTTGGCTGGGTCAGATTTTGATACCTCCATCTAAACCAAACTGAGCCTTGCTTCATAGCCAGGCTTACCGATTTCTGTGGGCAGACTGGCAGATTAAGATACTCCCCGACATGAGTCAGGGTGCAAGAACAGGTCTCTCAGTTAGTATAAACATATGTTTCCTAGGTCTGGAAGAGCTGGGGTTTTTGGTTTTTTTCTTCTTCTTCTGTTCGTCACAGCCTGTTTACATTTGCTGGCTTATTAAACAAGGTTTTATTTGCAGCCAGTACGTCCTAGGAAACTGGAGGTGTTACAAATAATTGCCCTCAGATTCACAAGGATTTGACAAAGTAACTCCACCACCAGGGAGTCCTCCTGCTCCATTGCTACCAGCAGCATCAAGTTCCCCGGCTGGCATGAGCAGTGTCGCCTCCTGCCACCAGGGAAAGGGCTGCTGGAGCACGCCAGCACATGGCTGTCTCCCAGGATTTACTCACCTCCTCCAGGGAGGTGGAGAGTGCTGTGACTGAGCCATTGCAAGGGATGAAGCTCTGAGGATGAGGAATACAAGAGGAATAATCCCAGATGAGGAGAAGGAGAAACAGGGCAGCTACCTGGCCACTTTCTTGGGTGATGGGAAGAATGGAGAGTGCCAGAGGATTGGGTTCCAGCAGGGATTCCACCAAGGAGCCCAAAGACAGGGGGACTGAGCCAGTGACTGCAGCCAGGGAAAGGGGACACGCAGGGGGAACGATAGGCAAGAGCCTGACTGGAGGAGCAGGACACCACTACAGAGCAGAAGAAAACCACAGGCATAAGTGTGCATCTTGCTGACATGGGCCAGGTCCAGGTGTTTTCTCTACCTCTCTCCCATGGACATCCCACTGTTCGTCAATAGAGCTCCAAACAAAAGCCCACCATGGTCAGCTGTTGCCATCTCAAATAATTCTCTCGATACCTGCAGACCATCTGGGAACAAAATCCAACCTCTGTTTTGAGAAAAAAGCTGCAGCAAAAGCCAGGCAATGGGCACATGCTACACCTCAGTTGTCCCAGTTTTAACATAACCCAAAACTAGAATTATCAACCATTCTCTATTCCACGTAGGAGCTTTCTTCTTCCAAGTCTCACCTAATAGAGCAATGCTGTGACTCCTTCCTCCTGTCCCATTTGCCAATAAACATCTGTTTCTTACAAATACATGCGCATGAGCAGGTATCCAAAATTGTATCCTGTTTTTCTCTTTTCACATTCTCTTCCCCTTCCTGAAAATACCTTTTTTTTTATATTCACATATGCTTTCCATTTATTCTAGCCCTTTATCCCCGACACATGCTCTGAGTCCCCAGTTTCCACATTCTTCTTTAACCCTCTAAACTGAAATACTTTTCTCAGTGGGATCAAACATCTGGCGGGTGATCCTCATGCAGATTTCAATACTTCTTTTGTTTCTCAGCTTGCCAATAGATCGGTTTTGATAGACAGTGAAGCCACTGGAAAGGATTCTCTGTCTATGGCACACAAACCATTTCCAAGATTTATAAAGGAAAAGGTAAAAATTGAAGAGGTCTATGTAGAAAAGCTTCTCCCCCCAATTTTTTTTTTTTTTGTTCTGTGTACTTTTTAAACTTTCATTTATGTAACACTCTTCCATGTACTGCATCCCATAGGATGCAAACAGATTAATTATTTAATCGATTATAATTTCCTTTCTGCTTTTATCCACTTGATACAAGAACAGCCAGCTCTGCTGATGCAAAGACAAAGTAAAATTTAAATATTTCCTTTTCCTCCAGAGACAAAAAGCTGACAATTACTCAAATTGCATTATATCAATTACTCAGGAAGGGTGCAGGAGATACTGATTTTGCTGTCTATACAGCACACTGTCTCAGATTAACTCAGTTGTCCCAAATACTGACCCATTTCTGCTTTTCCAGAGGTCCTCAGTCCTCAGCAATCCTCCCAAGCTTCCTCTGCACTGATGGTGATGGTGAAAATGATTGAGAGTGGCAGGGGAGGGAGCAAAGGGCCTATAGGTTTTCTCTTACCGAAGCCAAGAAAAGTGCTTATGCTCCTCTTCTCCACCACCTGGGCTGTTCCCTTTAAGAAACTGAGATCTTCCCAAGGAAAACAAGCCTTTCTTCAGGTGTTTCAAGCCAGCTATTGAGAGAGGCAGTGCTATGTGTCCATATACTCATTTAGACTTGGACCATTCCCCAGCCATTATAAATGGCTAACACTCGAGATTGAAAATTGAGAGAAGCATGCTATAAAAGCTAGCTAATCTATCGTTCTTCCAGTGGTTCATCTCTTTAAAAGACTTTATGCTACTGACTCAAACTGCTTAGTGATGCTTATTTAAGTCTAGTTCTGGGTAACACTCTTATACTCTACAACTTTTGTACCAAATAAAAACAATCCATCATCCAGAATAAACAGTTTTTCAGTCTAATTTTCAGATTAGTTGACAGCAATCATATTTTTCAGTTATAGGCATGCATTTATACTCACTTGATTAGAGAGAAATTTTGTTTGAACAAAACACTTTGTACATTAAAACACTGCAGTCGTAACATATTTCCTGTAAAAATGTGATAAGTAAGAGGCTAAACCACAAAATCCTAGGGCCATGCCATACACATTGAAAAAACACAATCCTGCAGACTCGCAACAGCCCTCCCTGCATAGACTAACCCTTCATTTTCAAATCCCAACTTATATTAAACACGCACTGAACACACACAGATTCTCAGCCAAGGACATATTTTGATGTGACAAAGCCACATAGTTTCACACTTTTGTGTTGAAAATGCTGTAGCTCAAGGAATAAAGCTGATGCTTCATCTCATGAGAGACAAGAAGTCTGTTATAACCACTTATAAATGGTTTGATGTTTTCCTTCAGACAACAAGCAGTCATTTACTGGTACATGAGATTTCCATGAAACAAGTCTGAATGTCATCCACCATGAATAACACATTTAACACATTTCAAGAACTTTCCGTTAACTCAAGATCATGCCTGAAATACAAAGAAGTGACATTTTACATATTTTAAGAAAACAACCATGCATAACCCCCATGGAACTCACAACCATGCATCAAACAACAAATATAACAAACATAGGTTCGAATACGTTGCTGTGGGACAAATCTACTACCACCTACCCTTTCCTGGGTTTCAAAGAAAATCTCTGAATAACAATTCTTTCTCATCAAAGACTAAATATTCAGCAGGTTTCCACTACAGACAAGAACAGATTTCACCCTGATTAAATGAAAAATTACATAAGTTGTAGCTTCACCTTCACTTGCTCCTTCTCGGAAGAGAGAACAAAACCCCAACCCAAACCAGCCCTCTCCAGTTCTGGTGCAGCTCTCCAGCAGTCAGACACAGCCCTGCCCAGCGAGGAGCCGAGGCTGAGGCGCAGGGGGAGGCTGGGGATGGGTGCCACACCCTGTGCCCCCCCTCCCTGCTGCTCCTCCCCAAGGCTAAACCTGCCCACCGCAGCGGCGGGCTCCCATGGGATGAGCTCCTGATGCGCATCCGAGCAGCTCCTCGTCCTATGGGGAAGACTTTGGGGAGAAAAGCCATCAGCTGCACCACTAACAGAGGGATGCGACTGCAGGCAATCAGTGAGGGGAGAGGCTAGGGCTGTACTGGTCTGATTAAACAGAACCAGAGTATTTTTAATGTTTCCCGATATGTTTCATGTTCTCTGCTGCAGCAAGCAGGTCTGCAGCATGCCAGCAGCTCAAGGAGCCTTCCTGTTCATGCAGTGCCATAAGGAATAAACTTCCAGCAGCTCTTACCCCAATGCAGTGCTCTCAGGCTCTCCTCTCCTCCCCTGATTGCCATGCAGGTCTCATCCTCACGCTAGAGCTGAAACTTTCCTACTCAAGGAGAACGGCATAGCAGTATTTGCCTATACTCTATTATGCATGTACACACTCAGAGGTGCAGCAAGACCAGTGAATTTAACAACATCAGTGATGCAGCATGATGATCTCGACCTTTTAATACTCTATGAAAGGACTCTTCTCCATAGACTTAGAGAAAAAGCATACATTCAATCGCATCTGACTGACCTTTACTGGTCCAAGCTTTACGTAGTTTGCTTATATTTGCATTTTTATGGGATTTAATTATACTTGCTTTCTTTATACAAACCTTTCAGCTTTCTATAGACAGAGACAATTGCTGACAGCGTTAAAAGTAAAACAAAAAGGTATCACTCAGCTTACCAGGCTGTAAAAGAACAGATGTGCATGGAACACACCTAACCCAGTTTTTTTCTTTCTTTTGGCAAGCGGCCGTCTGACATGCAATCATTTTGACAGAAAAGACCTCTAACATTGTAAGTAGTTTCCCTTCAACTTCGAAGCAACGTGCATGTTCAGTGGAGGAAATACTTTCCATGTCTGCCTCAAACAGGGGCACAAGCCGAGAACAGTGGCGAGAGTAAGAACCGCCTTGACCCAGCGCTTTCCTCCTCCAGCACAACCCCAAGAGAAATTAAATCAAGACAGCGCAAGGCCAGACGGAGATGCTTTGCTATTGCTATCACCATAGGAGTGCGAGTTTTTAAGCTTCTCGCTATATGTGAAGAAGTTTCGCCTTTGAATGAAAAATGGGACAACCGAAAAAGACAAAATCCTATTCCACCCACCCGCCCCGGTCCCTGTCCGGCAGCCCAAGGGCGCGGGGCCGCACCCAGGATGCGGGCGCACCGACGGACCCGCTCAGCCCGCACGCTGCTCGCACCCGCGGCTTCTCCGCTCCCCTTTCCCCACAGACCTGGCCGAGCACCGACACTTCCACGCCGCGCTCCGCGGGGCCAGGAGTAGGGACGGGGGAGAGCGGGGGGTTCCAGCGTCCGGGCCGCGCTGGGAGCACCTGGGAGGCGGCGGCGGGCCGGGCAGGCAGGGACGCGGGTCGGGCAGGCAGGGACGCGGGTCCCGCAGCGCGGGGCGGAGCGGCGCGGAGCGGAGCGGAGCGGAGCGGGGCAGCCCGGCCCGGCAGGGCCCCTCGCTGCCGGCCAGGAGGGGGCCGGCGCGGTGCTGCCACTGCAGCGGTCCGGGGCTGCGATGTGCTCCGTGCTAACCACACCCACCGCATTGCAGAAGCCACGGCCCGGGGCGGGGGGGTAGGGGGTAACCCCCCCCCACCCATGGCGAGTAGCGCAGCGCCGGCCGGGCCCCTGCACCGCCCCAGGTGTGTTGTGTCCCCCAGGTGAGCGGGGCGCTGGGGGAGGCACGGCCCTAGGGGGGCTCGGGGTGCGCCCCACCACGCCACTCGCCTCCCCCGCCCCCTCCGCCGTGCCGCCGCCGCCGCCTACAGAAGTTTCCCACAGAAATGCGTATCGCCCTAAAAAAATTTAAAATTGCCCTCCCGGAGCCGCGGCGGGAGCAGCCGAGCCTGTGTGTGTTCCCCGGAGCCCCCGGCGCCCTCCCGCTCTGCGGGGCGCAGCGCTCGCCGCCTGCCCGGCTCCCCCAGGCAGCCTGGCCGCACGCACACGCCGCCCCCCCAGCTGAAAAATGGCTCCTAAGAATGATGTAAAATATATATATACACACATATATTTATATATGCCTATATATACACCCGCGCACATATATAAATAAATAGGTACATATCATAAAGAGCGGGAGATGCAATCTGCCCGCGCCCCCCCGGGCATACCCTCAGCCCCCGCTGCGGGGAGGCAGCGCAGGCGGCGGGGCGGAGAAGCGCGGAGGATCCTCGGGAGCGGCGGTGGCGGGCGCGGGGCTGCTCCCGGCGGCCACGCGTCAGCAGCGGCGGCAGCGCAGCCCGGCTCTGCCCAGAGCGAGCCTCCGCCGCTCCGCAGCAAATCAGGGCCGCCGAGGCTCCTCCGGAGAGAGGGAGGGAAAAAGGAAAGGGGGAAGGAAAAAAAAAAGAAAAAAAAAAAAAATAACCGTACGCCTGGGAGAGCGGCAAAAGCTGGATGCCAGCAGGTTTTGGAAGCAGCCTTCCCGCGTGTCCTCCGCCCTAGGCCACCGAGGGCTGCTCCCCGAGCACCCCGCCACTTCTGCCCAGCACAGGAATCCCCACCTGGGTCCGGAGGGATCCGGCCGTTTTTTGGCTCAGCTAAATGAATCCATCTATTTAGGGTTTGAGTTTAGCTGCAGCAGTTGCAGGCAAACCCCGGCGATGGAGAAGTTCCCTGTCAACTTAAAAGCAGCGAGCTGGCAAGGTCTGGTTTTGAATTACACGTGGGGGTTTTGATGGGGGGGGGGGAGGGTACCAGCCTTTTAAATTTTAATTTTCATT
>JANRGV010000001.1:101025513-101069216 GCA_024734035.1 Alethe castanea | reverse complement strand
AGTGACAAATCACATGTTCTTAAAATATGAACCATATTTCCCTCAACAAGGTTGCCAAAATGGGAAAAAAAAAAAAAAAAAAAAGGGTCTTGTTGCACATCAGCTCCCGGTCCAAAAGGGATAATGTAAAACTGGAAACGACTTTCAAGTTTGTACTCCAGTACAGACCACAACATGCCACATGTCAGAAAGCATCAAAAATGTGTAGTGCATACAAAAGCAGTTTGGGAGGGGATTAATCCTACTTGCACCATTCCAATATGGTAAATACATAGCTTCCCTTAGAGCACAAAACTGACTACTCCTCTCTACACACACAGAAGTGGCTGTTGGGTTTGAGACTCTGCTGCATCACTGTGCTCAGAGGCACTGCTCATTTGCTTCTCTAGGGGACCAGAAGCAGCTGAACTTGCTCTTTTCCAGAGGAGGAATTGACCACAGGAAGGGCAGTGATGGCTTGGCTGCAGAAGAGCGACAGATCAACACGGTCTGATGCTGCATCTTCAATTCTGGTACAGCAAAGTAGATAAATGAGGCTTATTCTCTTTAGATAGGGCACTTTGAGAGCTCCCAAAACTTAGGAGATCCAAATTGTACTCAGGGCTCTGACATGAATCGAGGGGGGAGACAGTGGCAGGGAATAGCTCTTTTAATTAGCAGCATCTCTGGGGGATTTAAGAAGAGAAGGAGGTTTTGACAGGAGACAGAAGCATACCATTTCTCAGATCTGCAAAACTGTGCTGTTCTGTATTTCACATGGAATAGTAGCCAGACACACCCCTCCCTCTTCACCTGCTATGCAGGAGTGCTGGTGAGCAGATTTGGCACACTGTAATGTGCCTGAGAAGGAAAGAGTTCAAAAGGAAAATGCATGCCATCAACTAAGAGAGGGCATACTTTTGGTCACACGGTTGAAATAACAAGACTTGTATACTCTTTTCTACCAGGAGCTCTGGAACCCATCACAAATCACAAAGGAATGGACTTGACAGCTAAGACACACATTAGAGTTAACAAGGTTTGAGTTGAAAAAAAAAAACAAAACAAGAGGAAAGTAAGAAAATGACTGACTTGCTCTGAATCAAATTGAGTCTCAAAAGCAAGCTAGGAGACTTGAGAAATATTTGTGAAAAAAAAACAGCAAGAATTTACCAGCTCAACCTTTGGCAGCTCTTGCACTGCCCATTACAGAAGCTGGTGCTGACATGGCTTTTAAGCAGACACATCACAGGAGTATTAGTGCTCCCCAGCCACCCATGTTATCCTTGAGCAGTACTGCAGGCAGATTTGCCCCACAGTTACACTGTTCTCTGTGATCCCTTTTGTGGATATTCTGCATACATAATGGCATCTTTCATCTGAGGCTCTAGAAGGCTTCCAGCACATTGATTTAACCTCAAAGCATCAAGTGGTATTAACAAGCTGCTCCTAAAAACAGGAAATCTTCACAAGAGATTAAAGGCAACTGGTACCTCTGGGCTACCAATATAGGCCTAACTTTCAGAGTTCTCAACACTCAGAATGCTTTTTTTTTTCCATTTTCAAATGTCAATTTCTATTTCCAATGTGGGTTTGTTGCTCAACTTGTCATAACTTTTGTCAGAAAGAAGCTCCAAAGAAGTTTAAGTTTCCATTAAGTTTTTAATTTTTTTAAATGTTTTTTCAGTAACTTATAACGATCCTGAATCCGTACTCTTCTTACACAGGTGGGAAATGTGAATAATCCCCCTCCACTTCACTGGAATTAACACAGTGTCCATTTACACAAAAGGAAGACACTGGATGGCAAGTCCAGGTAGCACAAGAAGAGACTGATCTCCTGCCTTCCTATGTAATTTTATTTTTGCTATTTTCTTTTTTTTCTGGAGGTGGTGCTTTGGACCTAGATGCCAGGAGCAAATGGTTCAATTTGAGTTCCATTCATCTCAACTCCCAACACATAAGCCTAAGGCAGTCCCTTCTCACCTCCACATGAGGCCCTGCTGGCAGCAAGTCACACAGCCCTGCTACTTGCCATGGAGGAGTTTTTAGCTCCTACATTTTGCTTATTTAAAAACAGCACCACCTTGGGCAGGATGCAGGATACCACACACTGGCAGTCACTATTATCACACAGCCTTTGAACCCCCTGCACCCTGCTGTTCTAGACATGAGCTCCCTGCGTGCCACTACCCACACACCATCACCTCTCCACTCATCCCTTTCCTCTTCTCATATCCAGTTTGGCCCATTCTCCCCCTCTCTCCATTAGCACCATACCTTTTGGCCAGGGATTTCCCAGCCATCTATTCCTCCACAGCCCTTACATGAGGTATCTCTTCAGCCTCCCTCCAAAGCAGTTTCCTTCCTCCTGTACCATATACCTTCCCCATATTTTCTCCATTTTCTGTATTGAGATGGCAGGACCCAACAGTATGAGCAGGAGTCAGTCACTCAGGAGAATGGCACAGGGAAGGCAGGGGAAGGCAGTAAAATAGGTGGAAAGCTCTGCCTTCCATTCTTTTTTCTATCCATCACCCCTTTTGCTGTTCCAGTTTCTCCCCTTTGGTGAGCACTAGCAACTTGCTTTGAAGGGAAGCCCTTCAAAGGGAGGAAGAAAAGGCCAGAGAAAAATAATAGCAAACAGAGCCTCTGACATGAAGTAGGTAAATTAGAGGTGGGGAAGGAAAAGGTGCCAACACACACACACGCACGCACACCCCCACACACACACACACACCCACACACACACCACACACTCTTTCCCCATAGGGTTCCACTCAGAGGAAAACAACTGTAAGGAAAACAGCCCTGTGCAAAGCATTTGGCTACTACAATGACTTTTTTTATAGGGGAGAGGAATGGGGAGACACATGGTCTCTGCCAGGAAAAGATGAATAGGCAACCCTGGAAGAACAGGGACAAGGATTATTGCCCAGCTCTGGGAACTGATGCCTAAAACATTCTTATGATTCCCTAATTGATTGGACATGGCATTCAAAATAGCACATAACAGAAAAGCAAGACACAAAAATGCTATCAAACTCAGCAAAAAGCCGTCTCAAGTCCAGCCAACGATGAATTAGCTGGGCACAGCACTTTGAAAAATGGCAAGTACTATAAAAGTACTAGCATTAATACAGCATTATTAAGAAGATACTTCTTAGCAGACAGGAGCTTGGCACTATCTGTCTAGACGGGCAGATGGGTTTGGAGTCAAACTGATTTTTTTTTTCTTTTTCTTTTTGTTATTACCGTATCCACTTCCATTTATTAAAAGCAAACCATTCTGTCCATGACTCATGCAGCTTAACTTTCTGCATGGCAATGAAACAAAATTCTCATAATTAAGAATCAAACCAAATCTTCTATTTCTGTCTTGACTCAATACAAACATAATGCCCACTAATTGGCCAATATTATCATTGCCTTCAAATATGTCAGTAGTAAACCTTTAGATGAGCTATCCTTAAGTAGAACTCAGTGACACAGCAGGTTGGATTCATTCTTGACACTGGTTTACTGACCTCAGTAAAGAGATTTATTTGGTCTGTTGTCTCTCACTCTGCCAGTCACTGCCAAATCCACCCCATTTTAAGACTACTGAAGGAACAATAAGTAAATTTGGCCCCGGTGCTCTGCAACTGAAATCCTGCCTATGGAAGATTTACTGCAATTAATTCAGCACTGCCCTTTGACACTTTCATATCTGTGGGTACTTTCTGACTGAGAGCATTAACTGGATTATCAAGGATTACCTCCTGCTGCAGTTCTCAGCCCCCATTGTAAATCAAAGGTAGCCACATTTTATGGATATGTGATGATTTGTGATGTACCTGAGGCTGTGACCAAAACATACAAGAGTTAGCTTTCAGAGATAATAACAAACCAAAGCTTTTAATCACAGTTAAGATTTTAATTTTTGATTTATTTTGTTTATTCATAGTCATTAATAAGGTTTAACTGTAGTCTGATTTAATATACACTGACTACAGGAAACCGACAATGCAATATGCAGTCAGTACAAATTTATTTTCATTTCAGTAGTGTTCCTGAACAGCCCAACAATAAGAGAGGCAAGGACAATTCTTATTTTCCATTAGCAGCTCTAGGACCACCATCTTCCCAGATGGCAACCATCTCTATGGTGGTCAACACAGACTATTTTCCTTTACTGGGTTGTTTCTTTAATTCTTTTCCATACCATTAAACCCAGGGTTGCATTTTAATGATACAACTATTTTCAGCTCTTCTATGTATTTTCATCTAATTCAGAGAATATTTTAAGCTGAAGTTTACCTTAAGCATAAGCTGGAGTCTCACTGAGTCAAAGAGGAATCAATGCTCATATTTATGGACTACTATCAGAAATAGAAATGCCATCCTGAATCACAACTGTCTCCTACAAATCCCATTTAAGAAGCCTCTTCCTCATGACACCTATAATAAAATGACTTGCAGTGGCCAGGTTAATAGGCATAGCCCCCAACTGCTTTCATATCATTTGTCTTCGTTAGCTGCAAGATTTACTAGGGAGGCAAGGCACTTTAATGAGTGTTTGCATAGCACCCAACACAGTTCAACTCTCATCTTAATGAAGGTTAATAGCAATTATGTTAGTAGGTTCTTGTTTAAAGTACAATAAATGCGTATGTTTATCGTCATACTAAAATGTTACTGGGAAAAGATAAGAAGACCTGCTCAAAAATGAACATGCTTATCCTTTATCTGTGTTGTCTTATATGCTGAGATGTCCCAGGTTGCTTTCTTCAACGGTTGAAGGATTCCTTACAATTAAAACATTTCTGACCTGGCATGTCTAAACAAGAACTTTAGGTTTGCTGATTATCTTTCCTGCCAAGCTATTCCTCTCCATTTTTATTCTCTCAGAGTGACAGGAGAGTAGAAAAACCCAGATTGGACAACAAAAAATAAACTCACAGAAAGGGGAAGGGCTGGTGTTTTTATTTATCAAATATACTTCTTGAAGAAAACATCAACAAAGAAAAACCCCAATTTATTCACTGCAATTTCTCCGTCTCCAGTTAGAAAAATGCACCATTGCTCCCAGTATGCTGCTTCGTTTTGCTCTTACATGTTTTCTTGCCCAAAACTTTACAGCAGAAGTGGCTGCTCTTCACAAAACAGGGACCTGGGGCTGTGCCCGGTGGCTCCAAGCCCAAGCCAGATGTCACCCTTGTTCCTCAGAGCCTGTCCCAGGCCCAGTTTGCCACATTCTCCCAGTTAGACATCTGCAGTACCAACAGGAGAAACGTCTCCATCAGTCCCACAATTTCCCTGCTGCTCCTTTCCACCTCCATCCTGCTCCTGCCCTTTAAATTACCACTACAAATATTTATCAAGGCTGTGGGAAGAAGCAGGCAAAAAAAAATGGAGGAGAAACAATAAATCTGATCAATTCCTCACTATGATTCCCTGTGAGATCTCATCAATACAAGACTGAGGAGTGGGTGGTGTGGTGTGACATGAGCAGTGAGAATGACAGCAATATCACAGCACTGCCTCTGTCGGGGGCTATGCCAGCTTGTGCTGGCATCAGATGATGATGTTGAGCATCAGCCTTTATTTATGTGAGTAACTGGTCAAAATTATACCCCTATCCTCAGCCCCCACCTGAGTGGGGTTCATGGGGACCGGCCCACTTCCAGCAAACAGCCTCTGGACACAGCTAGGAGCTCCTCCACCTGACATTTATAGCTGCTCAGATGCTTTCAAAATGCATTAAAACATGATCTGATTCAGATTACAGTTTAAGTCTCACATTCAATTCATGGGAAACTGCCAGTAAAAGCGAAGGTAGTGAAGAGACATTCATCTCTTCCTTCTGCTTCAACAGCTTACTCCCTCTGCAACTCACTTTCACTATCAGTGCTCACAGGGAAAAATCAGGGGTTGCTTACTGATTCAGGTTTTCTGTGTGTTTTCCTCAGCAAATATAGTGTATATCAGGATAGAAGATAGCAGAGGGTCACACTCCACTGTTTTCTTTCTAACTGAAATGCAGCCTGTTGCTAACTGGACACAGACCTGCAAAACAAGTCTGTGATGTCTGCCTTGGGATCTCTGAAAGGTAAATCCTCTTAATAGCATGAAAATTACACTGGAACAGCTAGGGAGTGGGGAAAGGTAACACCAAAACGTGCCATCATCTTCAGCTCACAGCTTTAAACTAAACAAATTTCACTCACCCAAATGACAAATTGTGTGTGTCTGTCTCCTAGGCACTGAAAAATATCCAGAAAGGCATCTCAGCCTCTCACCTTATGAAAAGCTTTTTACACTTTCCAAATAACGAGTATCATGAACGGCCTCTCACAGTGCAAATGTTTAATTTATCGCACATCCCTTGAAACAATAATTTAGTAAACTGGGTTTACTTGGTCACCACCAGGCACTGCTCCCAGTCAGCCTGTGTGCAAACATCTGTCCAGCTGCTCCCACAGAAAGACATGCACGGCCCAAAGTTGCCAAGCAACATCCTCGATGCCTTAAGCATCAGGCCAGCTTGCCTGCTTTAAAAAAAGTTACTTGGAAAAATAGACTGATAGGAATGCACAAACTTGCATAAGGATCCTGCATTTAGAAGAAGAGATGCTCTGCTGCTTTCCTAGAAATTTTTTTGGTGCACAATTCGTTCTTGGTAGAAAAGGAAATGTAAACAAATATTCAGATTGAAAAATCTATTAGCTGGGCAAAACCACACTAAGCACACGCTGCCTTTCCATTCCTTACCCAAATCCAGGAGTAATCAAGCATGCCTTCAGTGTACCTGAGGGCTGATACAGCGCCACTGGTGACAGTTCAAGTCAAGCACATCAGTGTTTTCAAAATACATAATTAAAATTATGTATTTACAAGGAGCCTGTGAACCAAAGAGTTCCAGGCTACAGTCTTCTCCATATTTGAACTAATTTTGCTCAAACTTGAGTCAAATTCTTTCCAAGGCCCTCTTTAACACACCAATCAGAGTAGCCAAGAAGCTGCACTTTCCAGGGTTTTAATGTAGCTCCTCTCTCGAAACAAGTAACAAACAGAAAAAGTGGGACTGGAATTTCTGTTTCAAGATAAAATCATGTCAGTAGTGTCAGGGATTAAAAATAGGGCTGGTCCTCAGTTTCCCAACTTATCTGCTCGACTCTTATGAGATCATGGTGATGGATTGCATCACTCTGCACTTTGTATCTTGACCCATCTACTTTGGACAAATTTGCAATTGCCATTGCACCTCTTAACATGCACCATGAGTAGTCCTTTCTCATCAAAGTAACCTGACCTTGCTGATGCTTGAGGTGACAGAAAAGGGCAATGAGGCTGGAAAAGGAACATTTTCAGTTTAAGACATTGTTTTCCCCTGACAAGACACGCAGTGTAAGACAATGAAACCCAAAAATAATTTCTCAAAGAAAAGACACAGTGGCATTGATGCAAAGCATTACATTTACATGATATGCAGTGCCTTTACCTGATATGTTGTTGCCTTTGCAATGGCAAGAAAATTTTATAATTCAATTAGTTTGGAATAAAACATCCCAAACCGCTCAAATTCTGACTTTTTTATTAAGTCTATTCCTGAAGGTTTGGGCCATTTTACTGCTATTTGTACAGCAGCTAATCTATAGTCTAAGAGTTATTTTTGGCAGAAGAAAGAAGCTACAAAGAAACACTAGCAAGCCAGATAAATGAACTCATAAAACAGCCTTCAGAGGGTTCAGATTACTTCAATGAGTTGCTCTCCTATCTTCCTTTCACATTCTGGGGAGAAAAATTGGAAAGATGAAAATGAAGTATGGGAAAGGTTGGATTCATAAGGTTTTGTTATTGCTCCTAGTCCTCTACGCTCCATGGTTACCCCACTAAGCTCAGCTTTCCGAGTGCCCCTCTGGATCTTTCTGCAAGGCAGGAAGGAGCATATGCCCTGGCTGTGTGCATGCTGACAGGCAGCCCTGCTCACACTGATTGTCTGTCACAACATAAGCTGCGATTAATCAGACAGGACACCTGCCTGCCAGGGCCACACAGGGCCCAGCTCATGCCAAAACAAAACGTGTCCCTTAGAGAGAGGAGCCAGCTTTGCTCCTCCAGACCATCCATCCTAGACTACCATGGCTACACCACCACCACTTGTCTTTATTTGTCAAACCACTACACAGGGTGGATTTGAAAGCTTTAGCATCAAAGATGCTGCGGCAGTGGCTTGCGGTGCAGAGCCTCTGTGCCTCTCCCTGCGCCAGCCACCCTCTGCTTTGCGTTAAGCAGTATGAAGTCTTGCTTTATTTTCCTTAGTGGGGGATTCTGCCATGCTTTGAAGGAACCTGAAAGTGATTATACAGACGAATGATGAAACATGAGCTCTTGTTCTCATGTTCCACTCAAGCAAAAAGGCAGGAGATAGAGTGATTTATTCTTCAAGAACTCAGCCTTGAGTATCCTCCACAATTGTGGTGACGCATTTCTTGGGGTGCAAGAGTGCCAAACTGTTTCAGAGAGCAAGATCATTTTTGTGTAGTACTCTAAAATTATCTTCAAAAAGAAAGTGCTCTCATGTCATCAGTAAATTCGTCTCTGGTAGGTTTTTGGTTTATTGTCCTTTCCCCTATTTTTAATGAGTGGCAAATAATAATGATAACAACAACAACAACAATAATAATAATTTCAAACCCAAACTTTTAATAAACAGTTCTTGGAATGACATGACAAAAGGTCTAGCCTTTGAGAGAAATAAAGAGATATATCCCACAACACCCATGAAATCAAATACTCTGATGTACGTCCACTACGATGATTAAAGTAAGGACTTCTGAAGTTAAACTCACCAATGATGAATGTACAAAGTAAAGTAAAATTTTTGTGATCTTGAAATGCACATGAATTATAAGGTCGCTTGAAAAAGCTGCATCATTAATGTGGATATTTTGTTCATTTACCCTCTTCAAAGCCTCTTTAAAGCTAAAATTATGTTCCCTATTATTTATCAATTTTATTTAGGCTAATCAAATAAAATTTTCGCATTGCAACTTCCCAGACATCCCATTATGTGACGTGTCTAAAGTTTGTACAGAATTCATCAGTCAATGAACGTAGCAAAGCAATGTTCACCAGGCAATTACAGCATCTGAAAAACTCACCATAAAACAGCAGTTACAATGCATTATGCACATGCAAACTGAGCCATTATGGTAAGATAATGTAGCATGTTACATCTTACTTCCTTATCTTTGAAGTCCTTAACACCCTCAGTTTCCCTACCATGAGTACAGCAATTGCTCTTAACCACTTCTTGTTACCTCTTTCAGTGTCTGAAACTTATAAAACACTTGCATTGTACAAGGAAAAGTTCAGCTACTTTTGCTTACTTACAAAAAAAAAAAAAGAAAGCTGTGAAAAATAGAGACATTTTTGAAATGTCTACAGCCATGTAAGTCTTACTAAGTTAAAGAATAAGGAATATTTTTGGTACCGTTTACTTAGCCTGCAGAAAGCAGTTATAGCTGTGCTTAGGCATTCACAAAGATTTGGGAGTTTTACATATGGGGAACAACTGTGTACAGAGATGTCACATTTGAAGCAGAGTGAGAGAGAGAAACAGCAGCTAGTTGTAACCATGAAGCCAGTGCTGAACCTGCACAAGCCCAGGGAGCACGTCCACTTTCTGCAGACCTGTAGTGGGAACTCATCTCCACAACCCCTGCACCCAAGGTCAAGGGGGCTGGAGAGGTGAAGAACACAGCTGGTGTCCTGGGTACCTGAGCAAATACCTGAGCATCACTCCAGGGGATACCAGGATCACATTGCAGGAAGACTGCATCTTGAATACTGGGATGTGATCAACTTGGTTTGTTATGAAGGACCAACAATGAATCTGACCCGAGAAATCTAGGTTCTGTGGAATAGATGAGATGAAAATACTAACAGGTGGAGCAGACTAAAACCAGCTTGAATTTTTTACCAGAGAAAGTATTTTGAAAGCATTGCAATGTAGCAATAATATAATTTTCAACTATATTGTATAGTCTCTTTCATGAATTTCCAGAGTTCCTATATTAGTTTCTACACCAGGTTCTCTTCATACACATATATTTAGGGAAATAAAAAATATACCAGGCCTTTTTGATAATTTCAATTCCTTCTTCTTCCTCCCATCCATATCTTTGCTTAAGCCTTATGGTTCCAAAGAGCAGTAAAGCAACTCGTGGAAGGGAAGCTGAATTTTGTAATAGCTACTCAAATGAGAAAAATTAAAAATGGAAAGGAGAGCTGCAATGAATCATGCTGAATCATGTGACAGTTCTTAAATCACAACAAAGAAATGTTTTAATTTTTTTTAGTTAATAATAGCATTGTATACCTCAGACTCCTTAGTGGACAGCCAATATTTGGAACCTGCTCTTATCCAGGCTTCTTATACCTCTATAGACTATAATTTTCCTTACTTTCTGTAGTCTTCATTGTACTCTGATGAAGTTTACTTTCTAGCATAGAAGAAAATCAAACTAATCATGAGACTAATCAAACTAAACTATGAGAATAAGAATTAAAGGAACCAAGGTATTTTGTCCAAGTGTTCACTATTACACTGAGAATGTATCCACCTGTTCAAACACCAATTATGTTTTCTAGAAAGTGATTTTACGAAGTGCTATTCTCCAGTTATTCGAAGCAATAGAAGGATATTAGGAAAAATTTCTTGACTGAAAGAGATGACAAGCACTGGAACGGGCTGTCCAGTGAAGTTGTGGAATCACCATTCCTGTCAGTGTTAAAGAAAACATGTAGATGTGGGACTTATGGACATGGTTCAGTGGTGGATCTGGCAGAGCTGGGTAATTGGTTGGAGCCGACATTCTTAGAGGCATTTCCCAATCTTAATGATTCTATGATTTTTGAGACCAGAATCGAATCAGAGTAAGCAGTTTGCTTAAACAAACAGGTTTCAAATCTGATTTAAAGGCTGCACTGATTCTGAGCATGTTGGTGAGAGGAAAGGAGGGGTTTGACAGAAGCAGCTCTACTTCCTCCGTACCATTTCCTACTGCATACTCTGCTCTCTGGCAGCAGCCAGTAATTATATGAGATTTCACAAGACAGCTTCTCTGCCTGAACAGTTGAGTTGTTTATAAAACTATGAATTAAGGCAGCATTATAAATCTCACAAAGAAGCCACCTCTCCCCTTGTTTGCACACGGTTTACCCATCGGTGGTACTGACAGGCCTTATCTCAACACATTCTTTTCCAGCCAAGCCACTGAGAAACAACAGAGACTTTCTAAACCTCTGTTTGAAAATCTTATCACTCACTCAACAAGAGCCTTAAACAGACTATCAGGAGCCCCACAAGTACAGCGCAGGTGGAAAAAAAATAAAGCTAGTTCTATCTATACTGTCTGCCACAGTAGCCTTGCATAAGCAAACGTGGTACTCTCCCCTGCAACAAGGAGGTCTGATCTCAACAGTTCAGTGGGTGAAGCCCTCACCATTGAAAAGGATGGGAAAACTCATCAGTTTAATGATGCAAGTGTGTCCCTGCCCTGTGCAGTCTGATATTCCTGGTGGCCAAGCCAAACAAAACCAATAGAAATATAGTGTCAGGGTCTAACTGCTCTGTGTCACAAATTAGACAAAGACAATTTTAATAGCTGTACGGTTTTAACTCAATTCCTTTATTTGCTTTTTGTCCAAGGGTAGCAATGTTGTATTTGTGGAGAATTTTTTAAAATATTTTTTTCCAAATAAATGAGAAGAGTATATTCAAGAGAAAGAGCTACATTATGCTTAGCAATGAACTAATTATTACAAAATATACACTCATCCCAAAAGAATTCTAGCCTACTATTTAGCCCATTTGATAATTCAATTCAAATGCAGACAATATTTGAAAATTACACAAACACACTTGCACGTAAAAAGACAGCAACTGTGTTTAATATGGACAATTTTTTTTAGTACAATTAGAGTAATTTCTCATCCAAATTATGTGTGCAGTTTATTCTGTGTGCATCTCTCAGCATCAAACCTGCTGGACTCCCCCACTCCTTCCACAGCACATGAAGGTCAGCTGCTTTTCATGCCGGAAATTTAGTGAAACAGCTTGGTTTGTTATTGCATTGGAACTGGTTTTAGTCAGGGCAGCTCGCAGCTAAATGGCAGGAAGAACAAGCAAATTTGATTATAATAGCTCTGAGGCAAAAAGGAGATGAGTGTATAAGGAAAATATAAATGGGATTTAAATGGGTGCTACAAGAGCACGACAAGCCCACATCACAACCCTGTCTTTCCCTCTTTCATGCCCATGTTTTTCTCTAGCAATGAAGAATATTTTTAAATAGATTGCTCCATTTCACAACTTTATCTTATCTCGGCATGCAGCAAGCAGCCACAGAAGAGCCGGGTTTTCACCAACCCTACCACACCAATCCTTCCCTCTGTCGGAGAACTTTTCAAAACACATAGTCTGGAGTATCCCTCTTTCCCAAGCTTATTTTTTGTCCCCCACCAGGGAGAGAAATCACACAGAGCATCCTTTCTGTGTGATGTCAGGCTGAACACAGGCAGGGCATGAGCTGCCACTGGCCTCTGAGTGAAGAGGTGGGGAAGAGTAGGGCACAACCCTCACAGCTTCAGGACTGCTCTGCCAGGAACTTCAGAAATTAGCCTGAAAGTTATTCAGGCCAGCAGAAACATTTGTGATTCACACAAATTGCCACAGAATCTTTTCCCCCGCTCCCCGCCCTGCTTTAAATCATTGCAAGCCATTGCTGCATGTGTGATCAAGGGTAGTATAGCATTTTCTTGGGCTCACAACTCAGGATGGGAGCAGTTTGGGGCCTATTCTCTAGAGCTCACTTTAATCTAAAGAGTCCTAGAGAAGAACTTCACCTGTGAACTGTGCAGCCTCCCCAAGAGCCTTTTCTTCTGTACATCCATGTCTCTCTTTACAATTACTTAATGAAATGCCTTCCCTTCCTCATTGCTTGTGGCACCACTTTTATTTCCCAGCTGCAGAAAACTATCTAGATAAGGGAGAATCAAACCCTTTTTAGTCTTAGCAGACATCAGAGAGCCCTACATCATACAGAAGAGCAGCAGGAATAAAATTAACATTTTTATATCCAACTACTTCTGTGTCTCTCAGTGAGAGTCTCTTATTTTTTAATTTTTAAATCAACTGCATATGTGTTTGCGTAACATCTGCCCTAGATCCTAACAAAAGTTTGTTTTCAATGGGTCTCTCTTGCTATAATAGCTGTGATGTGCAGCTACATCCCTCTGCACCAGTACTGGATCAGATACCAGGACTCATCCAAATTACCAATTCAGTCTGTTTCTGTGACACTGACACAAGTTGAAAAAATAGTCATCAAAGCAGTGTTCAAGTAATGCAGGTTACACAAGCTCAAACTTAAAGTTTTACTTATCAGAGCTAACCAAAAACAGGTGTTTTCTGAACTAATGTGAGTCAAACAAAGTTGTTTGTGATTGTCATTTTACTGGTATTTTTTCCATTTTTTTTGAAGTAACACATCTTCAAGCACAAATATTTTATTTTCTCAAACCTGTCCAAATTTTCCTTGTGGTTTATATGATAGCCTTAATAATCAGTAAACTAATGAACTTGGGATGAATATAGACCTTAGAGGACAATGAATAAAATGTTTTCTGTCCTTAGTACCATTTACTACTAGGGCCACCTTCTTTTTAAGAAGGATAAAATATTTTTCTCTTGTATTTTAGTTTTTTCCCCACCCAGTTTATTTCACAGTTTTAGTGATCTCTTTCAGATGTCAGTATGAAAACAACACATAATACACATAAACAACCATCAATACACATAAAGCCACTTCATTAATTCTTCTCTTGCAGCATCTCAGAACTCCAGGCAGTGAAATGAGCTAAAGCACACCATAACCTTTACACATCAACAACAGGTAACTCTAGCTTTAGGCAGCCAGGATTAAGACTAGAAACAGTACTAAAATGAAATTATTTTGAAACTAAACACCCTTTTCACAGTGAATCCCAGCAATTTCACATTTCTTACAAGTAATTATGTTTATGTTGTGTCTAGAGCAAATGTAACTTGGCAGGAGTGCAACACTCAGCAGACAGATATGGCAGCGGGAGAAAAGATAGCAACTCTAAAAATAAAGGCTCCAACAGTATCACAAGCAGGAGCCAAAATTCAGAAGAAATATGTATTCACTGTCAGTGAGGTTAAAGAACTGTTGGAAACCTGTGCAGCAAAACAGTCCACTCAGTCTCTGAAAGACAATTTTACTTGTTCTTTAAGTGAACTAGACAGGACAACCTGGGCTTCTCCTTTTATACCAGTAATGCTGAGTAATGCAAGCAGACTGAGAAACTTCGGAAGAATCATTAGAGCCAACGCTTGCAACAACAACAACAACAACAACAAAAACCCAAAACTAATAGGAATACAATTGTATAGGTAAAATTATACACCAGAATACATTAGCATTATACATGTCAATACCTAGAAATGCCAGAATTAAGTTGCCTTCTACTGATGCGCTATGTTCAACCTTCATCTTTTTTTTTTTTTTTTTTTTGGCCTGGAAGGAGCTGCTGCCTTATCTATGGAAAAGATAAAGAGTATTTAAGGAGTTGAGTCATGAAGACAGAGTTATCAATTTCCTTGCTTTTTTACTTGCTTTCCTGTGGTGCTTAACACTGATAAATGAGCACTGCAAGAATAACCATCAATACTGATAATCGCCATCTTTCCAGCCACATTTTCTACACACAGGACTGAGCCACACACATTAATGTCAGAAGCATCCATCAGTTTGGGATGCCCAACTGGTGCCACCCAGGTGAGATTATTTACACCACATGGTGTCTTCAAGCACAATCCCAATACTTCTCAGCTGCAGCTCATCATTTTTGTACTGGGATTCTCAAATCACAGCTCAGACCTCAGAAAAGGGAAAATTCAGATAATTGACATAGCCTCACTAGGGAACTTCAGGGTAATGGACAGGACTGAATGAATCAGTCCAGTCCAGCCTGCCACTTCATCACCCCCATGGCCTTGCCCTATTTATTGCAGGCCTTCTGCAAAATATAAACAGAAGGCTGGCCAGCTTCTGAGTACACCACTAAACAAGTCACTAAACTAGGACAAAGAAAAGATATCACTCTCCAGTCCCTTCCCCTGACTTGTTTCTGTCCTGCTTCCTTATTTTCCCCTACTTTATGATCTTCATCACACTCTCTACTCTGAAGTTTCTCTTCCATCCATCCCTAGTCTTATCAACTCACACTCAAATTCTCATTGAACATAAAGTTTTTATGCAGTACTTCACTCAGTAAGGCCTTGCCAAAAAGCTGTGCAGCCTGCCAAGCTAATAGGCTTTGCCTGAAAGCACAAGAACAACAGAACTTTTGAGAAAGAACAGAAAAAAAAAATCCTAATACAGGTAAAACAATATATTATCCTTTCATTCCTGAAAACAAATTTAAGATAATTTTGGCTTGGGAAAAAGCCCAAATCCCATCTCTTCCCCTCCAGGTGAGGCATACACTCCTTTTGGATAAAAGAGTTAGCTGAAGTATTTCAAATCAGGAGTAATTCTGGGATGAAAAATACTTTCCATGAGAAACACCTGACTAGCATAAAAAATGCTAAATACATGAAAAAAATGCTAATAACAGGATAAAAATCAAAAGAGTTCCAAAAAGCATAGGCTTTTAATTGAATCATTGAATAATTATGATTGGAAGAGGCCCCAAAGTCATTAAGCCCTATCTCCTTGCTGGAAGCAAGGTTAACTTCAAAGTTAGATCAGACTGCTCAAGCATTTGTTCTGTCAAGGTATGAATATCTTCAAGGATGCAGACCAAATATTCTCTGGGCAATGTGTGCTGATATTTGATCATCTTTACCATGAAATTTGGTTTTTTTATACCTAGCAGGAAATCCTGCTGCTGCTGTACACTTTCAGGATGAGGCTGATCTGCCTGATTTATAAACCATTAGTAAGATTCCACATTGATTAATTTCTTCTCTGGGATGCATAAAGTCACATTTTCCACCTCTCTTGGTCCTTCATTTCATTCTTCAGCCTCCTTGCTTTCTAGACAACCTTCATTCTGAAAATGAAAGCCTTTCTTCCATGGGACAGGACCCAAAATCGGGCACAAGACTCCAGATATAACCTGTCTTTTGCTGACTAGGGGTGACTTCTTTTGATATTCCATCTGTGCTCTTTTTTAACCATGGACATGGTTTAGTGGAAGACTTGGCAGTGTTATGTTTATGGCTGGACCTAATAATCTAAAAGATCTTTTCCAGCCTAGATGATTTTATGGTCTGTGATTCTGCCGTTGCCCTTCACTGCTGACTCACTTTCAGCTTGCCCACCAAAAGGACTCGTAGGTCCCTTCCTGCAGTCCTATTGCTGAGGCAGCCATTCCTCACCCAGTACTTATTCCCTCCTAGGTGCAGTTCTGTGCAAATTTCTTTGCTGAGCTTCATAGGGTTTCCTCTTGGTCCACTAGTGCAGCTTTTTGTGGCTCTCTCTAACTCTTAAAAACTGCAGTGCTCTGGGCAGCACTATAATGGTGAATGGGAATCACATTCACCAAGGGAAAAGTCTTTGGAACATAAAGTCACTTGGCAGGATGGCCCATCCAGACCTGGATCCTAGCACCTCTTAATAGCTCGTGTCCAAGCCTAGGATTGAGACATTCCTGCTCAGGGAACACCTCAGTGCCCAGTGCTCTCAAAGGCAGCCCCATTAAAGCAGGGGAAACTCTGCAGGTTCAGGAAGCCTTCGTTAGAAATGGTCCCCCAAACCACTTCCCACAGAAGGAACAGGATATGTATCTTCCATCATCACTTCTGGAAATATTTACTACCCTCATCTGAAGGCAGAAGACAAATTAGGAAGCACTAAACCAGATGTGCAAAAAGAAGAAATGATGGATCTTTTGGGAAACAAGATGAAGGATGCAGAATTGACAGTTCTCTTTTTCCCTTCTCTGAGAAGAGCATGAAGCTGATGGATGATTTTTTTTAAGGAACATGCTGTTAAAAACGTTGGCAACATATTATCAACCTCTGGCGTCTACTTAATCAATTAAAATGTCTGTTTTTGGAAGAATCAAATTAATATTAGACATAAAAGTTGAAGGAAAAGCATGAAGCTGGAGAAAGGAATAGGTTTAGCTGATTCATCCCTCTGAGATTCTTGTTTAATAACACTTTGCCCACAATGGAGAATGAATTGCTCCTCAAGTATAAAGTTCACAAAAGGTAAATCCATCCATCGCCGCTGCAGCAATGTACTGATGGTAGGATGCTGTGTTCCTACAATATTTAATTGAGCCACCAAGTGATATGACTGCCTTCTCCCTAGACCTAGTGTATGGCCCCACACCAAACAGCTGATAGTGATCTCAGCTGGGATGTAATCACCTCCCCCACCAAGGGCATTGCAGTTGTACTGCTTGTCTGACAAAATACTTTGACAGTGTCCCTGCTGTGGCCAGCTTTGCTTCCTCATCCTCTGCCCCTTCCCAAACTATTAAAGCACCATGTGCTACACTCCTAGGGGGTTTTTGGTGTGACTGCACTTGGTATCTCACCCTCTGCTAGAGTGGTGTGAGGAGGGCTGCTACAATAGCACATGAACTACACTATTTGTACTTGGCCAGATGTTTCTACTGTGGAACAAAAATAAAAAGAGAAGTTGCTGTTTGCCAGCACTTCAGCTCCACTTGTGGTTACTGGATTGGATGTCAGGGTCAAGAACTAGATGTGAAAAACACAGATCTGATGCTCTCTGTAGGGAGCCAGTTTCTCATCTGTCCCAAGCTGGCACAGCTCCACATTGGCAGTCTGGCTCCCAGTGTAAATGGGCTATAAACATGGTCTTTTCTTTATCTGCGAGGCTTGGGGTATCTTAAATTTTACAGTCACTGTATGTATGAAACCTTACTCTGAAGTTTAGAGGCAAATTATTGAACTGACTTGTTAAATTACATTTCATTAGCTGCAGGAACATTACAATTTCAGCCTTTGTTATTTGAGCCTTCAATCTGATTTTGTCAAGACTCTTTCACTGCACAATTTTCTAAAGCAAATTATTCTGAAAGGTTGTGCGAATGGCATAAAGAGCAGCAATAGAGTAATGACTTTCTAAGCAATAGACAGGGGTGGTGGGAATTCATTTTTTTCACATTGCAAAACAAAAATTTTCTAAGGCTTCTCAGATCAACAGTTCTCAATGACTTCATATTCTCAACCCAAAGGTGTAAACCCCAAGGACTATGGCAATGTGAGAGCTTTGCACTCCTGTCTGTGAGTAGCCTCAGTCAGCTGATATTTGATATGCATCACAGCAAAAGAATTGCCAGCTGCCAGCAGAAAAGGAAAAGAACTGGAAAACCAAGTTTGACTTACTTCTGTAATTCATCAGGTAGGTATTAAGGAAAAGAAAAGAAGAATGACTGATTCAAAGCCTGTAAGGAATTACTAGGTTTAAATTTACCTCTAGAGAGAATGAAATCACATCTGGAGCTCATTAACTTTTTCCACAGAAGCAGAGCATATTCACTTGTGAAATCTTAAACAGCGTGAAATGATAGACATGTAAAATAAAATTAAAAAAAAAAACAGATTGCAATAAAATATTTTGAAAATAACAGCTTTAGGCATCATAAAGACCATGGTCCTACAGAAGTTATTAAAAAATTTTAACAGAGTTTATTCACTTCCTAATATTATTCTGCATATTCTCATATATGATCAGGTTTTGTTTTCCACTGTACTTGAGAAGAGCAGCCCCCTATGACAGTTTTAAGCTGTAGGTACCAAAACTGCCTGATGAACTTCGAGACCATGCTCTGAGCACAGCCTTGGCTTGGGAAGTTTTCAGGAACAAGAAATGCAGGCACTGAATTAACATGTGATATTTTGGATCATATTACTTATTACCAAAGATTAAAAAGATTTGCATTTGCTTTTGGGTCGCTTCAGAGACTAATTCAAAGAGACAGGTTCAGGTTTCAAAAGCACCACTCTTAGGAAACCTTGTCCAAGAGGGTTGCCACCACAATCATATGTGACCTCAGAGAAGGTGCTGAAGCTCCATCCCTGTGAGCACCACTCAGAAAACATGCAACACAAAATCTCTTCAGCACCCCAAATCTTTCCTGCTTCAGACTGATATCATTGCTGTGCTCGGGCGCTACTGGAGCACAATGCCAAGGCCACAGGGGCTGGGATGCTGGCTCACATTAGTTACAAATATCCTACACAACCTAAGACAAAGCTTTCCATTCCTGGACTTGCAATGCAAGTGAATGAAATCTCTGTTGAGGTGAAGCATATTCTCGAAAAAAACAAACCAAATCTCAAAAACCTGCTAAGGGCTTATTTGTCCTGACTGATCTGCATTTACTCCTCCCATCACAACCACTAGCACCGGAATGAGGGATTTAGGTAGAATAGAAAACTACATTAAAAATGAAAACCAAGTCTGAAAACCTTTGCTGTGATTTATTGGGGAGGGAGTGGACCAGGGGGAACGCCTAAATCTTAATTTTCCACTCTAGTTTGAAATTGGTATAAAATGCAGCAAAATAAAGCCCTGCCCCATGATAGAAATTTATGGTGTAAACAAAAAATTTCTGCAAGCACCAGAGAGTCCACGAGGCTCCTGCCTACTTCAGGATGCCCTGGAGCAACCCACAGCTGGATTTGACCTCAGCTTGGTTTGACCACATCAAACAAGGACCTCTTCCATTTTTGCAAATATGTGTTTCTCACAAGTATCATGGCTGAACCCCAGAGTAAGGTTTTGGGGACAGCGGACAAGAGGCATCAGATGAAACCATGAAATCATGAAAAATACAGTGTATTTAAGGAAGTAAATATTTATGATTTACAGAGATGTCACTGTTGGATTTGGAGCACAGGAGGTTTGTGCTGCCACAGCCCGGGCACCTGCTCTCTGCACAGATCCCAGAGCTGCTGTACCCCATTCCAAAGCAGCTGCTGGATAAACAAAACAAAGCATCCACAGCGTGCAGCCCCAAGGGCTGCCATGCCCTCACGTATATTTCATCTGTGGTTCCTGCCACCTGAGAATGCCTCTGATTCACAGCAGGGAGCCCTCGCTAACCAACCAAAACACTTCAGACAGATCACCAGCACTAACTGAGAGGAGAAAAAGGGTAATTTTAAAGTAGCATAGCCTAGAAATTTAACCCAAGCCTCTTGAGAAGGGTTAAATTCTCCAGGAGAATTATTTCACCTTGCCAAAATCATCTTTGTTCTCCTGAGTGCTTTCTAACCCACAAAGCATGTAAAATATTCTAGTCTCATAAGCATGACAGAGTTCTGTGTTAAAGACAAAACCACAGCCCATGCTTTCCTCCCCCCAGAAAAAAAAAACAACAAAAAAACCCCAAAACAAGTCAAAACAAACCTAAACCCTACCTAGTAAAGAGCTCTGCCATTACTGAAAACAGAGATAACCCAACCCTACTCACCAGTGGCACCTCCACTGTGGAAAACTCAAAGAACTCTGAACTTTTACACTATAAGAATGAACATTATAAGCTCAAGGCGATCCCTTTATTTTATTATATTTATATTTATTTATATTTAACAAAATATTTACATTTTATTCCCATTCCTCTTAGTGTGTTTAGTAAAAATGCTACTTGTATAGGGCAAAAAGTCAGGCCAGAAAATTCTACATGCAAGATGTGAATAAACCAGATCATCATCTAAGTCATTATAGAGTTATATAGAGGGGAAAAACATTTACATATAAGGAAAAAACCATATTTTTACAATGTACTTGGGAAAGAACTTGCAGTTACCAGCTGTTAGAGCTGTTTCAAATTTGCTTTAGGTTTTCAGCAATATTAACATTCCTACATCATGAATTTGAGAGAAACTTGAGAAACAAAAATTATTAACCTCCCAAAACAAACCACAGAAAAAGACCTACACATAATTCACATTATTGCGTTAGTGCTTTTAAAGTATATTCCTCACATCTCACAATTTTATCTTATACACTCACTTCCCTTTCCAAAATTTCCAATACCAGGGACGGAACATATATCAATATCACAGGAAAAAACCATTGCAACACACTTTCTTTGGAGAAAAGGTAAAATGAAAAAAGCATGTTTAACTTCTTCCCAAAGGATCAAGAGTGCCAGGCAGCAAAAACCACTCACCAAAGCTGCCACAGGGGTAGGGGTTTTTGAGGATCTGCACCAAACTGCAGTAATGTCAAAGTCGTTCCTGTTGCTAGCTGGCTGTCAAAGAGTAATGGATTACTTATTCAGCCAAATTACAGGAACAACCAATTTCGAGGTGATTTGTTTGATTTTAGATCCTGATTGTGACTCAAAACAAACACCCTTAACATCATCCTGGTACCACTGTATGAGAATTCATTAGGATTCGTGTTTCCATTAGGCAAAAGAACCCGCAATCAAACTCTCCAGTTGTGCTCTGCACTTTGCCAGGACGTATTCTGAACCCAAGATTAAACCAGACCCTCTATCCACCCTGACTGAAAAAACAGAGTTTCACAACAGAAGTAGGAAGTAGAGAAAAGTCTCCATCTGGGCTGACCCATGGATTCTTTTCCTCCACTCATATGCAATAATATATCCATGTATACACAGCCAGAGCACAGTATTGGAGAACAGGACATTTTTTATTAGTTCTTAATGTTTTACTATCTGTTCATGCCAAGATAATCACAGATCGTATCTCATCAAATCCGTAACGAGCCATATTATACTCTACTACTGTAAATCAGTGAAGGTCCATTGATCTCATTACAGGAGAGCAATTTGCACTTGCAAAGAGGTGGGGGAATCTTTCTAAATGAGGAAAGAGAACAAATCCCTTAATCACAGGAAACCTAATTCAGGAACAAAACGCGCACAGATCACTGCCATTTTTGTTCAGCTGAACAGCTGTATTTATGCCAAATATTCACACTCAAGAGTTAAATAGTTTTAGAACAACTTACTGAGCTTCAGAGACTTCGAGGACTCTCTGCAGTGTTTGCAAAGTTGAATAAAAGCAGTTTCCTTCCCCTGCAAAGCCACCAATGCCTGGGACTCACTTGGCATTCCTAAAGCATTCCTCCCTCCATCCCTTAGCAATGATAGCCAGGGCCACTGACCACCAGCCACCCTATTCACCCTCTCCTCTGCAGCCACCTCTGGGGGCACTGCCAAATGCAACACAGAAACCAGAGCAGCATCTCTGCTAATGTAATGCCAAAGTGTCTGGTGAGCTCTGTGCATGTGTTTTATAAATTTGGGGCAGGGGGAAGGATTCAGGAGCAAATAAGATACCCTGATCTCTCTGCCATGTGTTGCCTTATAAAAGCTTCTAAAAAAAATATAAAGAAGTAACACTTTAAAAATCAAAATACCAGTGGACTTTTACTCTATGAACTGATGATTTGTTTACATTTCCTCTTGGCATGTGATAATATATGTCTTGCTACAATGTAGGCTAGGTAGGAAAATACATTTCAACATGAACTTGTAGAAACTGCTTGTAAGTGAACAATCTGATATATCAAAATTACCTATTTTCACATTGTGTATTAATAGTTTTCAAGCATATTAATCTCAAAGTATCGTTTTTAAAATAGTATTATGAAGAACTATTCCTATTAAACTTGATTGTTTAGTATACACAGTCTTACATGGAAACTTCCAAACCAGCTTGATAGAAGTTAGTTAACTCTAGTACACAGCATGAAGGACAAAAGAACAAAATGGCTCCAACAGGTATAATGCAGTTTATCTGGCAGAAGTAACATCTCACATATAATATTAAAAAATCATGTTTATACGGCTACTTTTGATTCCATATGCAGCTCAAAAAAAGGCTGAGAGGATGCTGAAGGAAGATAATTAACTCAGGGGAATCTCTTCCAATGGTCCTCCCAGACAGTTGTCATTAGAAAAGAAAATTTTTCTCTGCTGGGCAAGAAGCCATAGACATCACCCAGTATCTTGTGGATTTCTGATGGGATGCTTTTAAAACCAACAGTACATTTTGGGGGATTTCTTGGTTTTTTTGGTTTTGGGGGTTTGTTTTTAATGATGTGTGCTAGTATAGTGATTTTCCATCAACTACTGCTGCTCTGACCAATGGGTTACCTTCTGAGACCCAGAAAAGAAGACAGGATGTCTCTCAGCTCCATACCAGGTAGAACCTACTCCAAAGGGAGAGAAATTAACCTCTCACAAAGCTCCAGCAAAAAATAAATAGTAATGTTAAAATAATAGTAATCATCACCACTGGACTCAAAGAACACCATCCCAGATGGGGAAAGCATGTGGAAGAAGCTGCAAAGTCTGTGCAGAAAAGATCTTTCTCTGCCATACAGTAGAAAGGATAATAGATCTCTCCATATAAAAGCCCAACCTCCTGCTGGTGGAAGTAAGGATGTTTGGATTTGATTAATAACTGCAAAATGCTTTTCTCTACTTTACAAGAGACTGCTAATGGTATATTACTTTCATTATCAGGAGGAGGTATGTCACTGTAGGAAGGAACAGCAGTTGCATCCCTCCCAAATGCTGCTTCAAGGCAGAGATTGCAACTGAGGCATAGGAATGGAGCCAGAGCTGGTTCCTGGGACACAGCAGGGCAGGCAGGAGAAGCCCACAGATGCCCAGCAAGCCCATAATTAGCAGTCACTGCTTTTCTCTCAGTATCACCACAAAAGGGAGCTTTAAGAAAGATAAAAAGCTCACAAGAGCCATCTATAATTTTGAGGTACTGGTCTGAAAACTTGACAGCTAATAAAAGTCCTTTTCTGGCTATATTTTGTACAGGAACTAGCGGCAAAGGAGAACCTAGAGAAAGGCAACAGGCAAGAGAAATTGTTTAGTAGGTAAAAAGACTAAAACATAGAGGATAAGAGGGTTATTCTGCATTTTATCAACTGTCAATCTAGAAGAAATGTCCGAGTGAAAGCTGAGGTACTGCAGGGAGAGGGAGAAAAGGAATTGGACCATGAACATGAGATGGTGATGGCAGGAAAGAGTTGAGAGAAGGATGCTCTCCTGCTGGACTGGCAGAGCTCCAAGCTAAAACCATGATACCAGAGGAGGAGAGAATTAATTTATCCTGAAGAGACAAAGTGGTAGTGCACTATCTGACACACACACTGTGCAGCACATTTGTGTTATTCCGGTCAGCGATGACATTACAGCCTGGGCTATCTCCAGGCTGCCATTCAACCATGGTTAGAAAGAAAATCTCCAGGAGGTAAAATCTCCTAGCACAGGAGCAAGCAGCATCACTGAAGTGCAAGGGGAGGATATTTTCACCAGCAGTAGTGATACATATTCATTCAATCCACAAGTAGGTCTTTATGTTGCTGGCCAAAACACAATACCTAGTTCAAAAGATAGTATCTCATGATGGATGAAAGAAGCATTTATCTAACATGTTGTATGTGCAAAATGAAAATAAAAATAGTTAAGCTACTGGAATTCAGTGTATTCCTATTCAAAATTTCAGAAGATTTGATATAATAAAAACATCTGCAGAATAAATGTGATGAGCCAGAAAGCTACTAATTCATTTGTGCCTGACATAAGAACAAATCTAGCTGCATTAAAATGAGATAAAGTTTATTTCGGTAAATATGAACATTTGGAAAGTACACATCAGTAGCTAAAATGTTAACTTTATTGCAATGATTTTCTTCTTGCCATGAGACACTATGTACATATCTAAGGTTGGCATTAGACATTAATTACGGGCAGGGAACATTTTGTAGAGGTTAAAAAACAAAAGCTGTCTTTGGTGACCACTCTAGAAAGCAACAGCAAGCCAAATGGCTCCACTTCTGGGACACTTCCAAATCAGTTCTCAGCCTATAACCATAAGAAAAATGCAAGGCTTTTAAAGGGAAACTCATTTTTCAAATCTTTAATGCAGTTCAAAACATTTCTCCTGGTAAGGGATCCAAACAGAAACAGCTTTCCAATGCTGCTCCTGGGGTCCTGATCCCAAGTCAGAAAGTTTCAGAGGGTCTTCAGCACTCTGCTTCAGCTTCAGGAGAGCCACAAAAACCAGAGCAGGAAGGAAATGAAAAGAGCTGGTAAAGGCGAACATAGCATTTAAATTAGGGAAAGTGGGATACAAGGGAAGGATGGGAAACCATCCAGCCCCTTGTGAGTCTGTGCAAAGAGAGTTACCAGCCTCGGCAGCACAGCACTCCGTGCAGCTGCCCAGGGCCAGCAGAGAGGTGGCACCATGGAATGAGGTGGGATCCAAGTGGCACAGGGCTGAGACGATGGGCAGAGCCCTGCCAGAGCCAGGAGAGCTTGGTGAGGGACACCTGGACTTCCTGCAGCATGGCAGGAGGGCATGGAAGGACAGCAAGAGCTGGACACAGTGGGGAGGCACCAAGGACATCAGCAAGTGGAGGTCAGGAGCACTTAATCATGAAGCAAGGGGAAGATCCAAAGGAGACATCTGTACGCAGATGAAAAGTGCATCTGAGTGTTGTAACAAAACAACAGGTCAGGCAAAACCACAGCAAGACTTCAAGGGGAAGTCCCAACAAGGAGCTATAGGTGTGCTTTGGGAGGAGGGACTGCATCTGTCAAAAAAACAAAAAACAAAAAACAAAAAACAAAAAGGCTCCAAATTTCTCTCTCATTATTTCCTTTTTCTAATAGGTGGTTTAAAATTTTTCTTTCCTATTTCAAGCAATAAGAATGTATTAGCAGCAATATCTTTCCAAGACAGCTTGGGACATAATCAGAGAATCATAGGATGGTTTGGGTTGGACGGGACCTGAAAGATCATCTGCCTCCAACTCTGCCTGTCATGGGCAGGGACACCTTCCACTAGACCAGGTTGCTAAAAATTTTATTCAACCTGGCCTTGAACACTTCCAGGGATGGACCATTGACACCAGGGATGGACTATTGACAGCTTCTCTGGGCAACCTGCTCCAGTGCTTCAACATTTTCACAGTAAAGAATTTCTTCCTAATGATCCAACTATTATAGATTCACTTAAGCATGTTCACTTAAGCATGTAAGAGGGCCTTTTGACCTTGAGACCCACATACTCTGTCTCAGGCAAATGTGGAGTATGTGCATGAATACTGCCTACTTTAATTGCATAATGGCCTCTGCACCTTCTGCTTCACTTTCAGACTGCAACTCCTCTTAATGCCCACACCCTTCTCTCACCTATCTTCTTGCCAGCAGGCTTCAAGCAACAGGGCTTTCCCATTTTAATTTTCTTTTAAGCTGGAAATATTGCATCAAGCCATTTTAATAATATACAGAGTAGTACCAGTGTAACATCAGCAACACTAAATTTTATATGGCAAGCAATTGAATCCCTACTACAACATATGTATGAAGCTATTAAATAGGCTGACCTGAGATATACTGCAACCATAGATTTTTCAAGGCATTTCCTTGAAATGGATTTCCTTCATAAAAATTTAAAGGATTATTTTCTCTCAACAATAAAATGACAGATATTAGGACTCAATAGAGATCAGGAAGAAATGAAGTGATTCCCTCACACAAGAAGCTTTTTTTTTTTTTAAAAGATTACCATCAGATGATCTAAATAAATCAAAGTTTCCTCATGCTTTTTTCCCACCTTCATCCAGAAAAAAAGAAACAGCAGTGCATTTCATAATGGGTGTCAAAGTTCTCATTTCCAAATATCCCAGCAGTGATGGTTTATTTTCTATTCAAAAATAGACACATTGAAATACAGCAAGTAGAATAAGCCCAACCAGGAAAGTTGCCACTCCTGTGCAGACTAGCATTGATTATCTCCTAGGAGCTCTATAAATTCACTTTGGTGACAATACCACCTGAAATATCTCACTTGGTGGCATCATCATTTATCAATACTGCATTTTTCCTGCTCTGATTGAGCTATTTTGATGTAACAACAAAATTGTTCTTGAAATATTCAGAACTCTGATTATTGCACTTTTCTGAGAAGCATACTTTTTTTTTTTTTTAATTTCTCCTGGTACTGATAACATTTACATTTTCCTTTGGAAGAAAAAGATTTGCCTTCATAGCTTCTCTTTGTATTTTGCTTTATTTTATCTTTTCCAACACTGGGCACAGCAAGGAAGAAATATTTGCATGCTAATGAAAATCAAAGCATGAAAGCCATTAAATCAAACAAAAAATAAAATCATCTCTGGAATTAATGAAACTAGTCTTCTTCTTTTAAAACATTAATTCAGCACTTCCTTTTACATACCAGTTGAGTAGTTGTTGACTCTTCCCTTAACCAAAGTAATCAAGAGAAACAAACTCAGAATTCAACATTGTATTGTTCATTCAAAAAAAAAAAAAAAAACCAGAAAAACAAAGTAAGTTATACTTTCTTGTATGCAGGGACATATATGTTTTAATTGACAAATTTAGATTAAATACCAGTTTTTCTTGTATCAAAAACTTTTAGGTATGTGTTGCACCCTTATAACTTCAGAACAAAGCAGAAATTTGAGAAGAATGATAAAACCATTACAAATGCTACTGCATATTCCAGTTCAATCTAGTCTTATATTGCTATTTACACAGCACTCAGCTCCCAAATAACTCCAATTAACCCCATGCCTTCTTTTTTTTTTTTTTTTTAATGGGGAATAGCTGCAAATCTGCTTGGGCTTCGAGCAGAAACCTTAGTGCAAGGGCAGGCAGTCTGGCAGAGCAAACTAATAAAACCTGGATTACTTGTAACCTGGAAACTGAGCTGCTGGCAGAGCAGCAACTTTTGGCCATTGCATTACAAAGTATCATTTTAGAAGGCTCCCGCCTTGGGTTTTGGAACAAAATAAACCTCAAATGATTTTAAGGGTGTGTATTCGGCTTTAAAAATGCTATTTAAGACTATATATTAAGTTGTGTAACTTCTGCCTTCAGACCGGGCAATTTCATTACTTTCCCCTATAAAAAGTGGCTTTAATAACTAAGCCTTTAAATTGTTTTCCCCATAATAAATGAACGACGTTAAAAGGCACTTGTCAGCACTGAAGATCTGGATCCAGTCCCAGAGTAGACATTAAGGACATAGATTAGATCAAGCCAACAAAACACTTGAAGCAAAGGTTTTCTCTATTAGCTGTAGCAATTTTTAAACGAGATTCAGTAATATGATTTTAATGCCAGGTCAATGAGGTCAGATAAGAAATGACGTCAGCAATAAGAGGAAAATTTGTAGCAATTTCATGTCTACAAATTAGAGCAAGTTTTGCTTCAGGACTGATTTGTGTCTCAGCGTAGAAGAAACCTAAAGCAAGATACTTCACAACATCATACTCGTGAGAACAGAGCTACAATACAATGATGTTTGCTACTATTTCTTATGGGCGAATTAAGGAGGAGGAGAATAGCATCTCTTTCCCAACTAAGAGGAAAATTTGCTGATAAAAGCAATAGTTTAGGTCGTGAAACCAATCCTCACAGTCTCAGGACAGTAAAGTTTCCTTCCTTATTGCTCTTCCTTCCATTTAAATGAATGTCCTTTTAGCAGCACATTTCTGGCTCATAAATTTCCAATGTCACATGCTACCATGGCACAGACCCAAGAGGTTATGCTGCTACCAAAGTCATCAATCCCCAGCAGAGCAAGAAAGGAGTTCAGGTGAGGTAACCAAAACCAGTGCAAAACTGTAGGTGCTAGCTGGGTCCAGCTCCCGGGCCAGCAGGCTCAAGTTTGCGTGGGGAAAAGGGACAAAAGTGGGAGAGAGGTGAACATACATCTACTGTGACACAGGTGCTGTGCCCACCATGCTGAGGAACATTAACAGCCAGGACCTGATCAGCTCTGAAATGCTGATTGCAGGATGGTTTGTGTTGGAAAAGACCTCCAGGACAATGGAGTCCAACTGTTAACCAAATCCGCTGCTAAACCACGTCCCGAAGTGCCACAAATACGCACCTTAAAAATATCTCCACTCTAAATTAAGGATCTTAGCACTCTTAATCTAATTAATTGATGCATTAATGTGTTCTCTCTGTCTCTCAAAATACACTGTCCAACACATCAATTAGCTGATGCCAACTGGCTTTCCTTACTATTTACTTCCCCAGTGCACTGTGTATTTGTTACATCTACCTTAAAAGAGAATAGGTAGATGACAAAGTATTTTATTCCACAGTTTTACTCGGAGACACAAAATCTAAAATAGTTAAGTAGTCTTAATAGTCAACTGCTTTCTCCTCCTCCTCCCAAACCTTTTATTTGTAGCTTTCTTTTTCTTTCAGTTTAAGTAGGTTAGGAATAATTACATCTTCATGACCTGCACTACTTCAAACCATGAATTATTTCTGCTCTTTTCCACTCCATCTCTGTGTTAGCACTTTACTACTCTAACAGTGCAACATGAGTGATCAGAAAGCTCCAAACCCAATTTGCATGTACCAGAACCACCTTTCCAACCTCATGTTCTCAAGACATTGCTTTCCTTTTCAATTCCTGTCACAAACTCTGCAACAGCTCTCCATGTACAGCAGCGCATCTCTCTTTTAGACTGCCCTCAGTTTTGCCATTTTTGCAGAGCAGAGGGAATATCTGGCATTTGCTTTGTTCCCTTAGTCTCTTCTGTGCTCAGCAGAGGGACCTGGTGGGTGCAGTGTCACTTACAAGCTTCCCCTGGTGCCACCACCATGGTGCCTGCTGTTCAGTGTCATGACTATATGCAGCCTTTCTGAGGTTTTTCCCTCCTCCATAGAGCTTTACCATATACTATCTTCAACCCAAACAGGAAGTACTGGTGCAGTTGTGCCACGAAGCCATGCTGGGGGACAAGAACAACTACTTTGGGACCTTCTCTCCCCTGCCAGCAGCAAACCATCTCCCTTGTTCATGAAACACCACCACTGCAATCACAGTGCTGTACATGACAAGCAGAGGTTCACAGCTCACCTCTCATGGATTCAACGCAACAGTGTGAGGGAAGTGTCCCATCCTGTCACCTGGTGGGTGACAACAAAAGCAACTGTAGGACCTTTGTGGTCAATTTTAGCCTCAGCTCAACATGCAGTGTTGGTTACCATGCAAAGGGCATGTGTGTGGTGCAGCCTTTGAGTTGATGGCAGACAAAAAACCAAAAAAACCTCAAAAAAACCAAACAAAAAAACAAACCGCTTTGCCCATTTGGTCTGCAAATTTATAAACACATTTTAAAGGTACAGCAGAAGTTAAGATTTGGCCCAGATGTTTAAAGTAACAAAAGGATTTAAGGGAATTTAAGGTATTTCTGAATTTTGTTTAGAAATTGAAATATAATCACGGCTTCTACATACATAACTAATTAACACAAAACCCACAAAACATGTAGCAATCTACTGGATTACCATAAAACCCAGAAGCCTCAAGTGACACAAACATGTTTGCTTTGATTTCCCTTCACTTCTAGAAGTGTGAAATTAACTAACATGGAAAATGAAACTGAATTTAACAATGTGGTATTTTATATTTTTTAAAAATTCAACAGATAAAGAAATGTTGGTTTGTTTTTTTTTCTTTCCCTACAGAAGACAGAATTTAATAGTAAAAGAAATCCAGGTGTCTGTTTCAATGCTATCATCTCTTCTGAGGCTGAGAGACCAAGTTTACTCCTGTGGGGTAGTTTAGAGGTTGCAAAGTACACTAGTGTCTCAAAAGCAACAAAAGTAACAACAACAACAAATTATGAGCAGTCAAGAAAGTGTGTGTATGTATAGGTACATAAGCCACCCCTCCACAACTTCTGGCTGCCTTCCTTAGCCAAACGAAACCAGCACAACCCAACACTGGGATGCTCCAGGGCTTGGCAGTGGCTCCCCGTGCCCAGAGGGGGTTTCACCACCCACATCCCACTTCCCTGGCTGTCCTCTTCAGCCACGGCTCCTAATCCTTTTCCCAGTGCTGCAGACACATGGGCAACCCGGCACCCCACCCCAGCAGCTGCCCATTTTCACATGGCCAAGGCACCATCCCGCTGCTCCCTCCTGGTACCAGGTGCTTCCCGTTAACTTTGTCCACACTCAGCTCACAAGTGTCAGCTGGAAAGCTCAGACCCCAAATATTTCACAGATGAAACAGCAACAGGCTCATTGCCAAGGACTCAGGCCTGGACCCCAGCCCCTGCTCCACACTTCCCAGGCAACTGGCGGAAAATAAGCCAAGAGCTGTCTGGGGATTTGCGTGGGGGATCTCCTCCACCTCGCAAGGCAGCTCTGCAGCCCTCAGCATAAACAAATGAGAGCAGCACTCACAGCCCCACCGTGTCTTTGAGGAACGGCAGAGTCTGCATCAGCCCCTTGCAGGCAGGGAGGGAGGGCTTGTGGCTCAGGCAGGGAGGGAGGGCTTGTGGCTCAGGCAGGCAGTCACACTCAGCCCAGCCGTGGTGCCCACCTGCCTCTTGCCTCATCAGTCTCCAAGTGCTGCCAAGTGCCAGACTGCTCAGGGCAAAAGCTTGTCTAAGTGGCCCCAAATGTCTCTTTAAAGAGAGGGAAAAATCACAACTGGACAAAACCCCACTGTACTTATAATTAAACAGTCCTCAGACAGCCCAGGTTTTCCTGTCTGCAGGTTTGCTGTTGCGCCCTCTTGACCAAAATTCTGAATTCCTACTTCTTCAGTATGGAGTGCTATAAGTAAATCTGCATTCAGTCTTAAGCGTTCAAAAACTTTCTCAAGTTGTTCCAGTTTCATAGAAACAAACAAACAAACAAAAACAAACTTATTGGTGTTTCTTCTCTCTGTTTCACAGCACTTATTATCAGGGCACTGGAGGCATGATAGATTAATAGATAGATCAAATACTATCCTATTTTAGTTAAAAATAGCTCTATATGTGATATCCTTTTTAATTAAAAAAAAAAGTAGTATTTGACAGAAGGTTAAATACCAAAAAAACTGAAATACTGAGAAAACAATAAAAAGAAAGGTTGGAATCCCACATGCTTCTTTATGGAAGCATTACATATTGGAAGATATTTTGCTGACTGTATATTAATACCCAACACGTATTTCAAAATTTGTTACTTTGGAAAAGAACCCCACAATTAATTTTCTAATTTTGATTTTATAGAAAAACAGGCTGGTTTCCAACATGCCACATTGAACACTGTGAGAGGAACTAACCACAAAATATTCCAGGATCACATCATTGCCATGCTGGTTTAATTTATTTTTATCCATGTGCTATTTAATACAATAATTATTTTAGTTTCATTTAAAACAGATGCATGTTTCAGGTTGCCATTCCCATACTGACTGTACTGGAAAAAGTCTCACTCTAAATAAGCATCAGTGAAAGCAATGCCTACCACAACTTCTTCTCTGTGTCCTTTATCCACACTGCAAGGGCGTTTAAGAAAAGGAACTGAAGTCTAATCTTTAAATTAAACGCTAGATGGAGCCCACTTCCCAAGACTGAAAAATGAAAACTCTCCTTGCAGCAAACTCTTACAACCTATTGCAATATCTGGTCATGTATAAACATGACAGGACTCAAACAGCTGCAGTGTCTATCCTTAATGCAAAAATACATATCGTCCAGCAATTATGTCTCTGCATAAAGGGACAGTCTTCAATACCAGGCAACTGCAAAGGAATTTTTATTCCTTTACAGATATATTAGTTTGGTGTAAAACACCCACAATACTTGAAATAAATTTGGCACATATGGATTTTTGTAATACTATATGACAAACATAATGCTAGGGTAAGAGAACTATGGTTGGATCTGACATCTCTTTATTTTGACAATAAACTGTACTGATTCCGACTATGAAAATTTTGCACATGAAAACTAAAATTAAATGGGAAGAATCCTTTCTCAATTGTTTTGAATAAGCTCTAGCAAGAAGGCTCATTTGCGACATTTGATAAAATGCCGCCTCTCTCAAATGAAACATACCACACATTCAACGAGAGATAAGTGAGCTTCAGTGTTAAAAATAGGATGCAACAACACCAAATCTCAGCACAACTATTCTGGTGAGAAAGAAAAAGGAAAAAAAAAGAGCCGAGTAGCCAAGATCTAAACTGAGCAGCCTCATGGATACTGGATAAACCCCTTTATCTCAGGCTCTACCACAAACAACTGCCAGTTCTGCAGTATTTTGGCCCCACTCTGGACTGGCTTCACAATGCAAAGGGCAGGCAGAAATTGCAGGCAGACAACCCTTGGCCTTTTCTTAACTTGCTGAAGGACACGCTTGCAGGAACAGCTGGAAGCCAAGCAGACAATAAAGTTGCCTCAGACCCGATCCCCAGCAATGCAATTCTGCTGACAGCCAAGCTATCACTGATTGCTTTAACCTTTGCTCAGTCCAGGCCACTGCCTTCAGCTCATTCCTTCCCAACAAACCTATGGCAATAGCTTCATTGAGGTTAAGATAAGCACAAAGGTAGTTACCTTTACCACTGAAAACTACCTTTTGCTCACAGTCATCCACCCTGTTCAAACAAAATTAACCACAGTAACCCAACCTCCCTTAGGGCATTTTATGAACTGGCTGGAAGGAGACACAAAGGAAAGTTATGACCTACCACCAGCATAGATCCTGGCTATTTTCAGAAAGGGATATACAGTATCTGTGATGATCAGTGGAAGTTTTCTTTTTCCCTAAAAGGTTCTACTCACTCCTTACTTCTGTGAAAAGCCTTCATAGAACATTTCCTTGGTCCCACATCCTTGTGGATGAAAGACGGTCTCTGGGTCTTGCAGATTACTGCTGGGAAGCTCTAAACCCAAGCAAAGCTCTTCAGACATGAGAGCTGCTGCTAGGAGATCATGGCTTGTGCTCACCATCATGCTCAACCTCACAAGGAGCATGCACAGGACGATGATCACATCTGTTTGTCAGAGCTGGGGTTCGTGAGCAAACATTCTCAGCCATAAAAGCAGTGGGCCTTGCAGCTGTAGCAAGCACACTGGCAGCTCAAACATTGATACTTCAATCTGTGAATATCCTGGTTCAGTCCTATTACATTAAGTGTGCCTTCTAGTAAATCTAAATTGGACATGTATCTGCTCCCATTCAAGAAGACTGATTTGTGTCTTGGTTTTGTTTATTTGTTTAACAGTGGCAAAGCACCTAATAGCAAGCACCTTACATTTCCTTTACAAGTAAACCTGAAAATAATTAGCAATTGTTTCACTCTTGACCTAAAACCATCTGGGGGAACACACCCACGTACTTCCACAAGCTTCTGGTTCAATAAACCAGGGACTTTATTAGCAGGAAGAATATCTCACCAACCACACAAATTAAATGTCAGCAAAAGGAGGAGACAATTGAAGTACCAGCCACAGTTGTAGGTTTGACTAAATAGCAATGTTTAACTACTTCCTTATCACAATCTTCCTATACAACTATAATTTAGGAACCTTTGCCACTGTAATTTTCCCTGCTTCATTTTCTTTACAGCTATGCTTTTATGTGTCAGACTAAATACTTGTTCATCAGCACTATTATCCATGCAACAGCTGAAAATAACCAGCTATCGGAAAAACACAGAGAACAAATACAAAGGCTTTGCACATGTATAAAAGAAATTAAAAGAAAAGGCAAATTACCCAGTGTAGTTTCTGTTGCTGTAGGGAAAGTGGACACAAAGCCACTACAGTTACACAAGTGTAACTCTGAAAACACTGTGCAGACACACGGCGGAGAGTGGTTATAGACAAGGTAATGTTAAGCCTAAAATCTAAAGCTTTCAGTTTCTCACAGCAATAATCCTGATGGCTTTCAGTCTCAGAACATGAAAGGGATGAAACTCTGGCCTTGCTGGGAGCTCACCCACTGACCACATCCCATCACAGCTGGGGCATGACTGGCAAGAATGACAGTTCTCTAAGTATGTGGGTGGAAGCAGATGGAATAATGGTTTCAAAAGTGCAAAAATAAGCAAAAGCTTTTAAAATCCCATTTGGAATTACTAACTGTTGCTTTCCACATTCACCTGTATTGCCTCCAAACACAAAGGAGGAAAATCAATCTGCGAGTTAAACTAATGCCCTTCCAGGAAAAAGAAAAATTAAGCAAAAAACCAAAACCAGACATTTTCTGTTTGCCTTTAAGTGTTTGTCAGACTAAGTCCAAAGTTGCAGGCCATCTTCCTGAAAACACAGAGGAAAACATACCTGGAGGGTTGTGTAAACCATTAGCAGTGCTTTGGTCCTCCAAAGGAGCTGACACATCCGCACTCCTCTTTACAGGCTCACCTATTCCATCCTGCAAGGTTGTGTCCATACCTTGACCACTTTTCTCCCCCTCTACAGAAGCACTGTTTGGATTCACAGTACCACCCATAAGCACCTACTTCCCTTTGGGGAGCTGGCTCACAGTCAGTCTGATCAACCCACAGATTTTCATCCGCCTCCTACTTGCACTCCAACACAATTTTTGAAGGAATGCAACTAGCCAAATATCAATCTCTAAAAAAACCCCAATCAATCAACTAAACTAAAAATCCCTAAAAGACTGGAAGTCTTCTGCATGAAGAGTTTACTTCTCCCGAAATCTCTTCTCACAAGGTAAGTGGTGTGCTAACCAATATAAACAAAAGACAACTGGTTGCTTCCAAAATTTTAGAGATTAGTTATACAGCTACCATTGGCATAAAACAAAGAGCATAGAGCTTCTTCAGAAGCAATAAGTTGCTTTGCTCAATTGAAAGCCAAAAGCAACAAACCTTCACATCCCCAGACAGCACTCCAGGACAAGCCTGGCCAGGTGCTACATCCCTTTTCATCTTACAGCAGCCACCACCAGTTTGCTGTTACCACAACACCCTCTGTCACCACACCACTTAACTCTTCCAGCTTTACTCTTTCTCCCAGCATAAATATCCCTCTAAATTCAATTTAATGGATCAGAAATCAGGCTAGGAAGAACCTCATGAGGTCTCTGGTCCAGGCTTCTGCTCCAGCTGTCAGATCTAGCTCAGGGCTTTGTTCAGTTAGGTCCTGAAAACTCCCAATGATGGAGACTGCACAGCCTCCCCAAGCAACCTGTGCCCCTATCCAGCTGTCTGTCCTCAGAGTAAAAACACTTTACCCTTGTAACCAGTGTGAACTTCTCTCCTCTCGACTGATACCCACTGTCTCTTGGCCTTCCACTACTGAGAAGAGCTTGCAATGATGTCACTCTTTTAGTGAAAAGAAAGCACTCCTTATACTTTTAGCTCTGCTATTTATCTGTTTATGCAAAGTACACTTGCTCTGTGATTCAGATTGCTGTTTCAGATTTTAACTTTTCTAACAGCATTTGCCAAAAATTCAAATATAACCAAATCAGAGTGAAAGTGAAAAACAAATCTAAGAATAAAACTTGGGTGGAAAGCTCACCCATGTGATCAAATCAAACTTTCCCTGATGTGCCATGGTGATGGCAGCACTTCAGCACTCATTACTGCATTTCCAGATATCGAAGAAGCATCTCTTTATATAGGTGCAACATGAGAGCCAATTATTCATGCAGATTACAAAATAGGCCAAAAAAGCAAGATATATGCTGGAGCAAAGCTATGAGGAATGCAGTCTGCTAGTTTTCAGAATCAAAGAGTTTTAAGCAGTATGCCCATCATAGTAAATATGCATTGCTTCCTGGGCCCAGAAGCTATTGCTCTCTCAGGCCCCTCAAGGCTCCTTTGCACATCAAAGGACAGCAATCTAAAGCAGCAGTCTCCTTACAGACCTTACTGCTACTCAGCCCCAAACTACCAGGTACCAGTCATGCAGAAGGCTTCCTAACTGCACTCTTAAGCCATGCAGCTGAGCAGTAACAGACACAACCAGAACTAAGAGTGAAGATAAATGCAGCAGTGCAACAAATGCTCATCCTGCCTGAACAGTCACATGATATGTGATTAATGCCATTATCCTCCAGGACTCTGGAAATTGCCCTGAGACAACAGCTTTCCAGCATAAGCTATGGATCAATAAAAAGGATTAAGCAGCAATACTTCCAAAATGCTCAATAGCAAACTGTCAGGCTTTATCTCAAATTTCCGCTAAATCTGTCCCTGATAAGAAATCCTTAAGCTCGATGTCCATCTTTTGGTCTCAGGCTCTTTGCACCAGTGCAAGAATGCAGGTGACGCAGACTGTGCACACTCAAGAGGCTGAAAAAAAGGAGAGGGAAAAGAGCCAATGTCAACCTTCCCCCCTCCCCGCCAAGGGGTGTGTACCAGCTAAACCCAGCCACAATCTGTCAGCAAGTAGCCAGTGCCAGCCCTACGCTCACTCCCACGTCTTGCTCAGGACAGGGCCACCACCACACCAGGAACACTGGCCTCATTCTGGGATAGGACAGGCGGCCAACCCCACTCCCAAACCGCATTTGTCTTGTCCCTCCTAAGGCTCTGCGTAAGCGACGTTGTCACCACACAAGTGAGAGGTGAAGCAAGTTGTTTTCCCTAACTAAACCTATTAGTAGTAAGGAGTCACTCCTGCTAGGTCTAAATAGCTCAGAGATAAATCCCAAGGCTGCTAAGCTGCCAACCACCTCCCCTCAGTGCTCAGAGGCAGCTTTTTTACTCCTACAGACAACACTGGGTAAATACTACCTCCTCCAACCATGCTCCTGGAGCAGGTCTCCAGGTTGATATATTCAAAGCAAATGGCTTCCCTGCAGCTGTCCAGTCACCTTCATTGAAAGCCCAAAGTGCCAAAACCTCCTCCTCAGCGAGCAACAGCAGATACCCCCAGAAGAATATGCTGCAAGTCAGGCATCTGCACACAAGGAAACAGTATGACCCTGACAGAGCCTTGTGGAATTTTTTTAAATTTTATAAAAAAGAAGCCTCACTAGAGGCTACTTGGGATGGAAGACCTTTAAATGGAAAACCCTTCTACAATATTTATGCAAACACACCATCAACACATCATCTCTTAAAAGTTCACGGCATAGGCAACACCAGTATTAAGAACAGTAAGGAGAATGACACAGTGCTTTTCTAAAAAGCCATCAAATGAATCTTCTGTCTGAACTATTTGCAGAAACAACTGAATAAGCCAGAAAAGAAAAATTTAAACGTTCTAAGCTGTTGTTTCACAGCATGTCTTACAGAAAAATAATTTAAAATTTATTACAAAGGCAATCACACTCAATCTCATAACATGACACTATTTCAAATTAATCCAGAGCATGTTAATTCCTTCATCTTTTCCAGTGATAAAACAGAATATGGAAAAATAAAACCTATGCCATCAGAAATAATCTGAAATGTAGTAGGCTTTGCCTGTTGCATTGACAAAACCAACACCGCAAAAACAGTCTTAGCTTTCATCAAGCACAATTTCCAATACATAACATTCTTTCTCTACCTCCCAAACAAGCAGAAGTAAGTGAAACTTATTTTCAGACTCACCAAAATTATCCATATCCCGAGAGGCAGCCGTTCATCCAGTTTGTGAAGTCCATGGTTTCAGCAGTCATAGCCACCAGCAGGAAAATGAAGGGAAAAGGAAGAAAAAAAAACACTCTTGAGATTCAATGAACAACACAATACTACTGCTTTCTGTTTAATCTGCATTACGAAACAGTTTCAGGTAACTCATTGAATTGACTGAACACAAACAACACCCCACTCCCCAGTTTACTCGAAAAATAAATAAAAGACCTCAAAATATTAATGTCAATAAAAGAATAATAATAATTACAGTCTAATAAAGATCTGTAAAGGATGACCTCAGAAGGAACATTTTGTGAGGGCAGAAAAATGTATTTTTAAGAAAAAAAAAAATCTTCTACTGTACTTCCCCCATCAGACAGTAACAGGTGTGCAATATCACAAATAGAAGAAGGTATAATATTTTCTCTTATACTGCTGACATTTTGAAATCCTTAATGAGGAGATGTAACACTTGGCAAGGAAGTAAGGCAAAGGCACCACAGTGACTGCTCAGTTTCAGAATCCTCAGTCAAGGATGGGGGATTTGTAATTTATTCTTTGCAATTAAGGGGGCCTGCAGCCTACCCCACAGCTGAGTATCTACGCAGTGTTACACATCTGCAAGCCATCAAGAACACCCAAGCCGAAACAACTTTTTTTTTCAGTTTGGACTTGGAGCAGTGTCTGAGTGACCAAACTCAGTGTGTGTCACTTCTCTCCTACTAATAAAAACCCAAGAAAGAATTTTACAGCTTTCCCAGGCTCAGCATTGATTTCTTTTGGCAACTGTTCCAAAACAGTCGACCGATTTAGCGTTTGGGTTTTTTTTTGCTTTTCTGTTTGGTTGAGTTTTTTTCATTATTATTCCTTTGGAGAGGAAGTGCTTCAAAGAGATCACAAAATGCCAATTGCTATGGGTTAACCTAAACAACTGCACGTGTGTATGCAAGGCAGACAAAGGCATGCTCTTCTTTTGACTAGAGAAATCAATTGCATGTGCAAGTTCAGGAAGAGCACAAGGTCCTGAACACAGACAAGCAGGCAAGGAGAGCAATGAAGCCTGCAGTGGAAGGAAAGGAGGCAGTGAAGGAAATGCTGTCATCAGTTCCAGCAGCTCCGTGACCATCAGATTGATCACCAGGCCCAGGCTGACAAGATGTCAAAAAGCCAAAGGCCATTGCAAAGTCTCTTCCAACAGATTGGGATATGTCTTCTCAGTTCACATGTTTCAGCCATCCAAACTCTCCAAAACAATTGTTCTCAGGAAGTCACCCTCACAAGTCAGTGCTCCTCTGCTGGGTCCCAGCAAAGGGGCCTGAGGCCACAGCAGCATTTTCACCTCCATAAATCTCAAGGCAACTCAGTAGGGCAGTGAGCCACCAGCACAGCCCCTGATGTGGTTTCTATTTGATCTCTGCAGAAACTACGCCCATACGAAGGAAAATTTATCTGTTGGTGTCAGAAAATGAAACTGGCACAAGCAACTAATTTGCAGCTCCCCCCTACTCCACGGATAATAGCTGATGAGTTACCTCCTCCTCAGCCTTCATGGCCCATTAATAAGACAGCCCGAAAGGCTGCAGAAAAAGGAAGATGATTGCTCACATATTTACCACTTTGCTAGCAAACAACTTGTTGTTGTTGTTGTTGCTGTTTTTGTAGGAGTGCTTTTACAGTAGGAACCTTTCCAGTGCCTTCACGTGAAGAATATTGGAGAGGAAAGGAAAAAGAGATTGCGAAAGATTTGCCTTCATTTCTGATTTCTCTTGTCAGTCTTGTGTGCTTCAGTCCTTCCCCAGAGCTGCAACCATGCACCTTTACTGTCAGTGTGACTGTAGTTACAGATTGCCCTCAAGATATCACCTCTCTTTTACCTCTGCAAGGGAAGCTGAGATTACTGGGAGAACATTTTTACTGGAGCAGACAGAATTCCAAGGTACTCCCAAGGACTGTAAAGGCCATTGAGTCACCTGATTGGACACAGGACTTCATATTAAGGAAATTGAGATTTTGATGGTGGCATGGATCAAGCTGAACATTAATGAATTTATCAGGATATGAGAGGTCACACGAAAGCAGGTGTTGAGTAGGTGGGAATGGTGGGAAACATGGTGTGCAAAAACACAAGGAAGGAACAAAACAGAAATGTATGGATGACTCAGAGCTGGCAGAATTTGTGCAGGAGAGCTGCTGAACTGGTTTATTTAGAATGGGGAGGGGACAGAAGAGTAGTGTGCCCATTGACAATACTGCAGACACACTTCTGAGTGAAAACAAGAGGTGGTTGCTGAAGTTTGACATGTTATAAGGAGCAGATTTCCATTATCAGCTCAGAAGGTTTGTAGGGGGCAGGGGGGAATCACAATATACCATAATGGGATGGATGAATGAATGAGATGTAAATTGCCTTGAGCACTGCAGCAGCATCCACTGCCTGCACTACATGCCAGTTGCTTGGGTCAGGGGGAGGAGAGATGCATAAGAGCAAGACCACAGGGACATTCTGCATTTCCCCTGCTCCTCTTCACATACTATTTTTGCATGACACTGGTTATGAAACTGAAAACGTTAGTTCAGCTTCAGGCAGCAATTTTAGGGTCAATTGCTTCTTCACCAGACACTGAAATCACAATTTGTCAAGCATCAAATTAACTGTGAATGTTTTAGGGGACAGTGAACTTGAGTTCTGCATTATTATTGGGTCCCCTTCCTCAAAAGCCTATCTTATAATCCCTCTTGATATGGCAGGTGCCTTTTCTTTTGGCTAGAATCACAGTTTAAGATGAACTCTGCAATTACACTACTTGCTTTTTGCTCCATCAACTTATTCCTGACTGTTATGCACTCTCAAAAGCACAGATCTCAAGTGGTGGAATAAGCTTTCAAAACCATGTGAAGCGTTTTATCCATTTATGACAAGAGTATATCAATATAGGTTTTCCAGCTGAAAGCATTTGAAAGTTTCCTAAAAACTTTTACAGTTCAGATTGGACCCACTCCTAATCCACAGACAGGGTAAAAGACTTATCTGGCACTAGCACACCACAAAACAAGTAAGTAATAAGCTTTAATGAGGTTAGCTGAGCAACAAAGCCCCAATACCCAGGGCTGCATCTTTCCCTAGTGCTGTCAGTACTGCAATTGACATCACTCTGCACCCAACTGAATCAAACTGGCGTTTAAACATCATTCCAGCCAATGCCCCAGCAGGCTAGGAGAGGTGGAAGCTAGTGGAAATTGGAAAGTCATTGCTGGGAATGATGTCAGATTTGGATTTATTGTGTCATCTTCGATAGCAGTTCTAGGTTCGAATCAAACTTCCATATTTTACTCTTCTGTGCAAACGTTAGAGAGTGAATATGAAAAATGCATTCTTTAAAATGGAAAAAAAAGTCCAGCAATATTCTGCAAGTTCTATAGGTCTTCAGTTAATTTAAATGAGAAGTGATATTTTGTATCCAGGAGGGATGCTCATAAATCATCTGGAAATATGTGAGTTAAAATGAAAAATGGATGAAATCAGCAGTGCTATGAAGATTTTACATTTAAGTGATACATGACAAAGCTGAGTTTGGTTTGTTGGGCCTCCATTTCAGGTCTACCTAGCCAGCCTGCTATTTGACCATTGAAGCACTTGTGAAAGCTTACCACACCACAAGCCATGAGCTATACAGCTGAAAATTCCCATTTGCCTTCAGTAAAACAAAGGCAGCATTAAATGCCAGCAGTATCAAAATTTCCCCTCTACTCCTGGAATACAAAGCCCGAGCACCATTTGAGTAACAAATAGTAACCAAATCCAAGCTGTACTAAGTCTTCAGAAGGTGAGCAACTTCAGGTCTTAGCAAGGTTTCATAGCTTCACCCAAGAACCTGTCTGTGGAAAAGCAGTACACCTGTATGCAAATAAACAGATACACAAACATAGCATCTGTATGCAAACAGAAATGCACACATACATATGAATAAATGATGTATAATTGATATAAAGTGGCTCATCACCCAGCAGGTGGCACTCATACCCTGAGGTCCTGAGGCTGGGACTCGGCACTGCTCTACAGGAGGCACCATCTTCACGAGAGGTAAAAACATCATGGGCAGGAAAGCACTCACCTCCCTTCTGCAAGGCCTGACGTGTCAAGCCTGGCATCTGGGCCAAAATCCCATTTAGCTTACTGGCCAGGCACCCCCTCCATTAATTCCCTGCCAGCTGCAAGACCCCCCCTTGACTGCTGCTGATTCTCAAGTGCTCTTGCAGCCTTTCCAGAGGAGTAGCATTTTGGGGACTGAAAGGGTGCTGGAATATTTTCCATATAGAAGCATCACATTCTGATATGAAGAACAATACAACTAAATGTAAAGCTTCCGTCAGACTTCATCACTTCTTTTCTCCATTTGACACACCCAACTAGCTTTCAATTAGTCCCGCTAATAATTTGGACTTTTGAAGACCTTATGAATGAGCAAATCAGAACTGGCAGAGGAAATGTTGTTTTCCTTTGATTTAAATTAAAGATTTGTTTTTACCCTACACTTAAGTGTCACTATCATATGTACATTCTTAATACACCTCCTTCTAAAGCTGAGTGGTGCTTCAACTTCAGCTGAGTGGGTTTGTTTTTAAAAAAATATTTTCCTTTCCTATTCAATATTCCACCCATCTCACTTCCCTCTTTAAAAAAACAATAAAATCAGTTTAGAAGCATCAATTTGAAAATATCAGCTCTTCATGGAGCAGTGCTGCTCCCCGTTAAGAGAATGCTTCGTGTCAGATTGAAAGATACCTTTCCAAGGTCATTTCATGTTCCAATGGGTTTGTTATGAAGTTGTGGAATGGCAGATAAGGTTGCATGAGATAGTAAAGTGCCTTCCTAAGCTAGTTCTGGGCAGTAATGTGCAACCAATATTTGAGCAAGGGACTTCATGCGCTGAAATAAATGCTGCTGCAGGAAGGACAGAAGTAGTACTGAGATAGTGATAATCTGCTTCCCCATAAAAATAAATAATAAAAAATTCCAAAACTAACAAAAAACAACCAAACAAAAAAACCAAAGAAAAGCCATTTTCTCGACAAGTTTGCACAAACTGCACACGTTTATGGCACTTGGCAAAGGTTGGGTGCTTCTAGGAATATTAGGGGGGTATCTCTTCAGCAAGCTAAAATACCCAACCCTATGTAATAATGAGGATTTGATGCTAAAAACTGTTCAATTCAAAATCGATAGTTATGCCTTCAAGTTGCAAGATCAAGGATACAAGAGTAGCTCCCTGTTAAGTAC
>JANRGV010000001.1:101010784-101025413 GCA_024734035.1 Alethe castanea | reverse complement strand
GTAGCTCCCTGTTAAGTACCAGAACTGATAATTTGCGTGGTTAAAAAAGGGGGGGGGAGGGAAATTAAAGGAGCATTACTAAGAAGAGTTCTTTGAAAGTCTTATAGTTACAAGTGTGAGGAATGATGATCCAGTATTTTTAGATTGCTTCTAACAGACCCCAAAAATGGAGGAAACCATATAACAGTATCCTCTTAGCAAGCTTTTAATACTGCCTGAGCCTATCCCAAACTCTGAAAGAAGGTAAGCATCTGGCAGCACACTGAATTGCGTGCCACCATTTCAGCCATCATACTAGGGACTAAATCCTTCCCTGGAAGTAACAGAGGAACACACATGCAAACTCCAGAGAGAAGGGAGGAAAAAGATCCTCCTCCAAAATTGTTAGCTACGTCTTAACGTGCTTTAAAGCTTGATGAAGTATCACCTATTTGGAATACAAAAATACAAGTATTTGGCACCGAAACAACCCTAACAAAAGGGTAGGGGAGCCTGAGGGGGTGTTTTTTTCAAGTCCCAAATGAGCATTTTGGGGGTCTATCAGTCTGACAGGAAAAAGATTAGAAAAATGGCCACCCAGCACTGAACTATGCACAAAATGCAGAGTTTCGGCGCTTCCAGTTCTGCATTGCACCCTGTGCTCCCAGCCCCCTGCATTCCCACAGGCTCCCAAACGCTCTCGGCTTCCCCACGCTGCTGTCCACTGCCGGGGAGCGGGGGGGTCACGGTCCCTCGGAGCTGTCTGCAGCCACCCCCGGGGCTCCATTACTACTACTTTACATTTTCCTGCCAGTATCACTTTTCTAATGAATTGCTGTTACTACAGAAATGTAAATGTCGCCTGCTGAATAGTTCGGGGGCTTTTTAAACATCCGAAAAGGTAGGGGAAAGGGGGGGAGGGGAGGTGGGGAACACCTCATTAATATCCACTATTAAACATTTTTAACGCTAAAGCAGCGCCGACTCCGCCGCCCGCAAAGCCCTGCGGCTTCATCAGGACTGGCCCCAAGCCCCAAAAAGGGGTTTCAGCGCCCCATCAGCACCGACTGCGCTCACAGAGGATGCTCCCCCGGCCGCGCTCTGGCTTGCGCAGCGCAGCGCGGCCCCTCCGCGCCCCCGCAGCCTCCCCGCCCGCACCGCCCGGAACTTTGCGGCGTCCCAGCGCCCAGGCGGATCTTCCGCGGGAGATGCCGCGCTCCGCGGAGCGCAGAGAGGCGGGAAGGGCGGCTGAGGGACAGGGTCCGGCAGGAGCTACACCCCGCCTGCGGCATTCCCGCACCGCCGCCTGGCGCCGCGCATCCCGCGCCGCACCGCGGGCAGCAAGTGCGCCCCGCCACCCGAGCGGGGGCAAACCCTGCCCGGGGACCCCCGCAACGACCCACAGCCGGGAAGAGCGGGGGCACGGGACAGCCAAAAGGAGAAACGCGGAGAGGGGAATGGAAAGTGGCGGAGATGCCCCCGCGCCGCAGCCCCGCGCCCCAGCGCTCCCTCTCTCCCAGCGGCGCGGAGCGATGCGCAGCGCGCCCCGCGGAGGCAGCGCAGCCCCTCGGCCCTCCCCGCTGACCTCAAGCCAAGGACAGCCCGCCGGTCCCGCTGCGCATCGCGACCCGCGGGCCCCGCCGGACGCAGCCAGGCCAGGGCGGCAAGGGCAGGCAGGGAAGCGAGGGGAGCGCGGGGTCTCACCTGAGCCTGTCCCGGGAGGCGCTCTCCGCCGCCGCTGAGGGAGGTTCGCGGCTCCTGCCTCTCTCCACAAGCGCAGCTGGCGCGGACAGCCCCGGCCCGGCGAAGTTACGCGCCGTCGCGGAGCCGGGCTCCCACCTGCAGCGCCCGTCAGACTCCGGCAGCCGGCTCGGCTCGGCTCGGCTCGGCACGGCACGGCACGGCACGGCTCGGCTCGGCCCGCCCCCCTCCTCCCCATTGGAGCCGCCGCCGCCCCGCCTCCGCCCGCCCGCACGGAGCGCCCGGGGGCGGCGGTGGGCAGCGCGCTGCGGGACCCTCCTGCCGCGGGGCTGCGGCCGGGACAGGTGAGGGGCTGTGCCAGGCATCAGCTGCTCTTGCCACCCCACCACGGTCCCTGGTTTGACGTGGTTTTTGGTTGTTTTTTGTTTTTCTTTTTTTTTCTTTTTCTTTTTTCTTTTTTCTTTTTTTTTTTCCCTTTTCTGGGGGAAGAAGGAAAATCCTGAAAGCGAGTCCGTGAGGTTACTTTGTGCCAATGTTTCGTGCTGCCACAGCAGGCACTGAGAGGCTTTGATGCAGGCGCTGCCGCCCGGTCCGAACCATCTGAACATGATCACTAATGCCCCGAGCAGGCAGCGGCAGCTCAAGCAGGATGTCACAGGGTGAGTAGTCCGTGACAGATCCAGGGAAACCACAAACTTCTGTGCAACAGCTAGACAATAGCTTCCTGAACAACGCTGCCCTGAAAAAACCCGAGCACCTCCTCCTTTCAGCCTGCTTCCCTTAACAGCCCGCAGCAATTTCTGGCTTTTTCGTGTTGTTTTGCTTTTCTATTTAAATTGTAGGTAGCCCCTTCACAAATGCGCTCTAGACACATAGAGGGAGAGCACTTGGGAGCTGTGGGACAGAAACAAGAATGCAGCTGCACTGGCGGGAGTTTGAAAAAGCAGTTTCCAATTAGTGGAAATTCCCCTTTAGATTTGGGAGCAACCACCCTGAAATTCTGGGGAAGTGAGGTCTCAGTTCCTGAGAACGCAGCTGTCTCAGAATGGGAAATTTTCAGCCACATTTGGAGGTGATGGGAATACCCATGCAGAAGTGAGAATTTCCCTGGACCGAAGCATACCGGAGAAGAACCAGACCCACTCTCAGCTGGCTTGGTTTTGGCAAAATGGTAGTGAGATGTCCTCCCAGACAAGCGGAATACTGTTCCCAGAGCAGGAGCTTTGGATGTCATGCCTAAGTCATTAACACCAAGATTATACCTGACCCTGCCAAGGTCTGTAAATCACGCCGAGGCTGACTTATCCGCCGTGGGAGGCAGCCAGAATTGCTGCATTTAGAAAGCCTGCTGGCTACGCAGTGCCCAGCAAATCCCTGTGCTCGGCAGCAGGGAAGGCCGTCTCCCCTCCCGGAGGCAAGCCAGGGCAGGGAGGGCTGTGTCCCAAAGGCCACTGTGCAGGGCGGTAGGAAGGGCTGCGGCGTCCCTTGGCGCCCGGCCAGCAGCCCCTGCTGGCACCTCTGCCTGAAGTTTGCCCACAGTGAAAGTAATTGCTGAGATCCATCACATGTAGTCTCAAGAGTACAAAGGATACCCGTGGGGGAGAGCTCCTTGGGAGGCGGGGCACGGTGTGCCAGCTGCCGGTGGCAAAGGTTGAAGTTCCAATGGGGAAATTTTTGCTCAGCGCATGAGATAATTTTCTGTGATAAGTTATGCTTAGGTCGGCTCAGAGAGAACATCCTGCTATTGAAGGGAGTTGTGTGGCAAGCAAATTTCCTGGGCGCCTGCATTTTTATTTTTTAAACTGTGGATCTATGTACAGCTATTGACTTTTACAGCTTTGCAAATTGATATGCAAGATGTGCACAGGACGAGGTGAGTGAGTTGAGACATGACCCTGGCCAATGCATCAGCAGGAATCCAGTGATGCCAGCTGGGAATGGTGAGGCCAGGCTGCCCAGCAGGAGCAGGGCTGCGAGGCAAGCAGTGGAGCTGTGAGCAGGAAAGTGGCTTTGTCGTGCTGCACACTGGTTATTACAGAATGAACTGACAGTGCACCCCACAGCATAAGGGGTTTCTCATCACTGCTAAGGTTCAGGTGGGGTCTAGGAAGGAGCCACGTGTGTAGAACAAGTGCTATAAAGTGAGTGGTAGGTTTGGGAAGGCTCCTGCAGGAAGTTACTGCTTTTCCAGGGTGGCAGCAGATACTTGAGGCTTTGGGGGAACCGGTTTCAGGTAATTCATAGGTGATCACCCAGCCCTGGGACAAAATGGCTGAAGCGTGTTTTGTTCCGCTGATGTGGGAAAAGGCTGTACCAGTCCCTGTTGGAGAGTCATTAATTAAAGGAACTAATGGCGAGTTCCTAAAATATCTATCGGAGTGATCAGGATGTCTGCTGAGAGAAATCTGACTTGCTAGGCTTCAAGTTGTGCCAAGTCATTGTGTTCATCAGGAAATGAGGGTGTTCTGGGGCAGGTAAAACAGAAATAAATCACACTGACCCTCCTCTGGTGTTTTCTGCTCCTCTTTCTAAAGCCAGGTTTCAGGAGGTCGCTTACATACATTTGTTATGTCGTTACTTAATAGGATGTAACAGCTCTAAGGCTTTTTTTTTTTTCTCTTATATTGTGGTTAATGCTTTTAGCATATTATAGAGGAATCTCTCCTTACTAAAATTACCATTCTAGGCACCCCTTTCTGAAACTCCCCTGCCAAGTATTCCCTGAAAGTCTGCATTAGAAGAATGTTAATCTGATTTACAGTAACCTGACATGACAACTTGTGGTAATAGGTGATAAAAAGTTGAAACCTTGCAACAGAGAGGACGTTCATCTCTGACCATGACGTGAGCATGGGATATCCCAGGGGGCTGGCTCAGGATAGCACAGAGGCAGTGAGCACAGGGTGATGAATGAAGGGAAGAATTTGCAGCATCATTCTAAAGAGCCATTTACACCAGAGAGCATCATTATTTTCACACATTTCAGCAGTTCCTAGTGTGGGCTGGCCTCATATATCCAAACTTCTATAGGCCCTCTGTATTATTTATGTGGCAGTGGAGGGTTTTTTACTTTAAACGAACCCAAGTAATAATGCTTCATCTGTCACTGCTTATTAACGCACATCCAGGAGATCAAGTGGTGGGAGAGGGGCTGGTGGCTGAGCTGAACTTCATACTCTGCAGGACAAGTCCCACACTTTCCTGAGATTTGTGCTCTGAGGGTGAGGCCAGAGGTGCAGATTTGCAATTAAGTTTAGGTTCACATAAAAGTGGTAATGAGTACTATAGTAATACACCATGCAGATGATGTTTTCTCTGCAGAAAGACCTTCCTGGATAATCTCTGTATCCCCACCATCACACCCCAGCACATCAGCTGCCAGAACAGGCTATTGGCATCCTCTGGCACCAGGGGCACCCTGCAGGCCTTCCACTATGGCACTGATCCTCACTGCTGTGCCATGGCAACATGTTCCTGAAAAGTATCCTGGTGTGACAACTCACCTGCTTACAGCAAAATCCAAGAGCACTTGTTTAAATGCTCTGGTTCCAGTAAAGGAAACTCTACACCACAGTAGCAGCTTTGTCCCTGCCTGGTCATTTTATATTGGGGTTTGTTAGAGGGACCAGGGCAGTGTTTGTTATAATTTGCCAGTCCCTGAGGATTGCTTTCAAATTGGAGACTATTATTACCTGAGATTAGAGCTATCCCCAGTTTTATTTTTATACCATCTTCTGTGCACATGATGCTTAAAGACAAAAAGACAGGAAGAGGCAGCATCTCTTCCCCAGCTAATATGTGGTTTGGTGACTGAAAGAGATTTATTGAAATCAATGTGCACTTTACCATTGATTTCTTTGTGCAGTGAGGCCTCCTTTAAAGCTTGTCAGCTTTTTCTTGTAAAGCTGAAATGAGACTAACCTGATGTATCAACAGTGAGTAGTTTGAAGTGATACTTCTCTTTCTCTCTCTTTCTCTCTCTCTTTTTCTCTCTCCAGGCTGCTGAGGCACCACAAAATAACTTTTATTTAAAAATGTATTTATCACATTTACTGAAGGTGTCTAAACTGCCTAAACAAATAAAAACTGCATGCAAAATTCAATTTAGCATTGTCTGGGGACTTGACCAGATGATCTAACTGGTCATTTATAGCTAGCTATGACTATAATTGCATGTCCATATTATGCTGTTTAAAATTTTAAATTCAACCCACACCATATTTTCATTCAGTGAAAGGAATTTACTTTAGCATCATTCTTTGCCCATGTCAGGAGAGCAATTTTTCACTGCTGATAAGAAAATGTCATTTTTTGTTTTAAAATTGCAAATGAAAAAACCATTTCTATGTCTCCCGAGCTTTTATTTATTGATTGTCTCATTATTTAGTGAATAATTTCAATTAATTTATAGTAATAACAATCTGTAGTGCGTATCAATCAAATTGTACAGAAAAGACTTTAAATAAACTATTGTGAATTATGATCTTGTCATAATGTCATGAAATGCTGCTTTTTCAGCATCCGTAGCTTGACCCCTAAAAAGAATAGCAAGAAATCCATTATTTGACATTTTAAGTGGACTGACAGGCTTCTGCAATGAGGTGACCTGCTCAGAGGATGAAGGGGGAGCAGTGGACATTGTTCACCCTGAAACATTTCAAGGTAAGAAAGGCATTTGACATTATTTCCTGTAAGACCCTCATAAATAAGCTGCCAATATATACGTAAGGTAAAAGGACAGTGAGGTGGACTGACACCTGTCTGAATAACCAGGTCCAGAGTGTTGTGGTCCATGGCAGTAGGTCCAGCTGAGGACAAGTCCCTCGCAGTGCACACAAGGGCTCAGTGTTGGGGGCCACTACCTTGTAACCTCTTCATTAATAATTGGGATGATGGGGCGGAGTACAACTTTGCAGATGAGACAAAACTGGAAGGAGTAGCAGATACACCAGAAGGTTGTGTGGCTGTCCAGAGGGACCTTGACAGGCTGGGGAAATGGGTAGGTAAGGATCTCTTGCACTTCAATAAAAAGAAATTGCTTAGTGTTGTAACTGGAGAGGATCAACCCCAAGAACCAGTACAGGCTGGGGGTTAATCAGCTGGGTCAGCATGGGGGTTCTGGGCGGCCTGGAGGTTCTGAAGTATGAGCAGCTGATCACCAGCCAGCAGTGTGACCTTCACTGCAGCACCTAGCCCTTGCTGCAAAGATGGTCAGTGGCACCTTGGCCTGCAGGTCAAGGGGGTAATCTTTCCCCTCTGCTCAGCACTGGTGAGGTCTGGAGTTGGAGTGCTGGGTCCAGCTCTGGGCTCCCCTGCACAGGAGAGATGCAGATGTACTGCAGAGAGGTCTAGCTAATGGCCCTAAAGATCATTAATGCATCTGAGTTTCTGGGATGGGAGGAGAGGCTCAGAGAGCTGGGACTGCTCTGGTGAAGAGAAAGGGCATCTTGCATATGTATGCCAATACCTGGTGGGAAGGAACAAAGATGAGACAGCCAGGCTCTCTTCAGTGATTCTCAGTACCAGGACAAGAGGCAGCCAGCGCAAATTAAATCACAAATAATTCCATCTGAACACAAAAACCCCACATTTTTTACAGTGATGGCATTCAAACACAGGCACAGGTTGCCCAGGGAGGTGGTGGAGTCTCCCTCCTTGAAAATATTTAAAGCCATCTGGACAGGGCCTTGGGCAATCTGCTGTAGGTGTCCCTGCTTGAGCAGGGGGTTAGGACGAGATGACCTCCAGAGGTCCTTTCCAACCTCAGCCATTCTGTGATTCTGTGAGCAATTCAGACACCACACAGAACACATTCTTCCTACTTCACAATGAGAAAACAGCAAATGGCTCCACTGCAATTCCATTTTCTGACTTTGATGAACGGAAATATGTTACGCATCATTAACAACATGCCAGCATATTAAAACCATATTATGCTTGTAAAATAAAGAGCATTTTTTTCATCCATTGCCATCAAATTTATTTCTGAGTTAATCTGAAAAATTAAATATGTCCACATGGATCTCCCAGTTAGTGCTGCCAACTATGTATATTCTTTAGTTTGAAATGAAAATACTTCTGTTCAAAATTTGGGATGGAACACATACACTCCTGTGTTTCAAATTAAAATAAATTAGATGATTTTCAATCGGAAAGCTATGTCAAAGCGAAGGAGATGGAGGTATTGCAGATTGGCCTTTCTACCTTATAATGGCTCATCAGTCCAGGCCAAAAGCACAGTAAAACCAGAGAAACATCTGTCCTTGGTCTGGCTGTCGTGAATATGCAGGAGGCATATTGTGTTTTTGGACAGAACTGGTGGCTGCCTGCAAGTGTGAAGTCTGAACAATCCCAGACCACACTGAAGTGGAAGAGCATGCTGATCATCTTTCTTTTAGATGAAATGAAAGAGGAATTAAAGCCTCATTTATTTAGTGGTAATTGAAACAAGACAAGCCACCGCCCAAGGTGCAACACAATATAGGAAGGCTGGATTGGAATCTCAGCCATGTGACTAGAGGGATTTCACTGGAAATTGGTTGCAAAATCAGGAAATGGGGCATTTATTTGGTTGAAGCTTTGCATTAGCTTGTGGGTGGAAGGGAGCACAAACCAAGCAGGCACCCGGACATGCAGAGTATGTGTGTGGCCCCAGATAGGTAGCCAAGAACAAATGACTTTTTTTTCTTTCCAACCCCGAAAAGCCCAGAAAAAGACCTCACAAACAGGAAGACAGCTTCTAACTATCTTGTCGTTCTGTGTTTCAGTGGAAAAAATATTTCTACTTTAACAAACAGATTTTTCCCAACTTGTAAAAACAATGTTGACTTGAAGCAACCCTAGAACTCTGTGAACTTTGGCTTCCTGCAAGGAGCAACCTTATCTTACTGCAACACCACATAACCTACAGCACTTAAATCAGTCTTCCATAAAGCAGGCTGGAGTCTCATCCCGCTGTCAATTAAAACTCCTCTCACAAAACAGACCGAAAAAGATGTGTCTTGCAGCCTTGGAGCAATACAGCTTCTTCCACAAAGTTATGAAACCTTTCTTCCTCTAGGGATAAACAGTAAAGCAACATCTAATTTGTATGAATAACCCTTTCAGCTGCTTAAATACTTCCAGTCTAATGAATTTTTAAGCTGGAAGAGAAATTTCCGGTTTCTCTGAATGTATCTTCCACACCTATTATTTTAATGCAAACAGTGGATCATCCCATGCTACCATGTTTCACATTTCCTACAGTGCTTTTTTTAAGATTTGTGATTTGACATCTTTTTCAAAATAGTAAAATATTAGCCAACTGTCCTGTAGATGGTTCTCAAGGTAAGGATTTTTGTCTGATGCTCTGTGGCATGGAAAAATATTCACTTGCTGACAAAGCTGTTCAGTCTACTTATGATCCTTGTTGAACTGAGAATTTGCAGAAATGTGTAATGGTGCATGGACTATGGTTTTTTCAGTGCCAACTTCGTCTCTAAATGCGATGCCATTTGTGTACAGGGCTATCCAGATGTGTGTCACAGCTTGGTTTCCTGAGGCTGTCTAGGGAAATGCTTCAAGAGAAGCGCTGCTCTCTACTCCAGCAACATGAAAAATGCCTTCAGGATGCTATACAGTACCAGAGCAGCAAAGCTTCATTACATTTGCTTTTTAATGTGTCCCTTTTCAGTTTGTTGAAAATCCATCCTTTCTTCTGAATATGTTCATGAAGCTGACATAAAATGCTTTTTGTCATGTCTGACTAAACCTTTTTTAATTTGACGGTGGAAATTATGCTTCTGTACTCTGGCTCTTTTTCACTTGGGCTTTTTCACTGATACAACAAAAATAGCTCCAATCTGAAGGTGAAAATTCTAGTCTGCATTTCTGTGCCAACACTCACGGAAGAAGTCTAGCAACACAGGGGGATACAAACATATGCCTTAATCCTCTGAACGAACAGGTGCCTCATAGTTAAAGACAGATGAATACTTATTTGGAATATTATTTGGCATATCCACTATAGGTCACTGCCTCTTACCACCCCATTGCAATGCTAAGGACTCATACCCAAAGCACAGCATGGCAGCTCCCCCATTTTTGTCTTCTCATGCACCTGGTTTGTGCCAAGGGCTGAGCTGGGAAGGGTACTTAGCTCTCAGAAGTGGGAGGTAAGCTTTGACATGTAGGGAGAGGGGAGGAGAGGTAGAAGGATTCAGATCCTCAGGGGTTTGGGATGAGCCTGCAGACTGAAATCTAATAAACATTTGCAAGCTGCAGATTACCTTGGTTTTTTGTTTGTTTGGATTTCTTTTTCTCTCTTGCTTTTCTTTCTTCCTTTTCTCTCTTTCTTTTTTTTCTTTTTTTTTTTTTCTCTTGACAATGGGCAGTAATGGGGGCTTATAATTTCACTTTGCTATAATGCTATAGCTGGGAATCAGAGCTAGCTCCTAGGCAGTGCTGTGATTTGTGGGGTTTGCCCTGCTCTGCTGAGCCTGTGCTTTCCCTCTCACTGTTCCTGGCCACATCACCCACTGGGTGGCCCTCAGAGGACAGCCTCCAGCCAGATGGGCACTGCATCTGCTGACATAGGTGGGCTAGGATGGATGTGGAGAGCTAGGTCCAGCTGTAGGTAAGGCTTGTTTTGATATAAGCTGCCAGAAGCCTAACAAGACATTTAGCAGAGCATGCTTGCGTAGCTGCCTTTTCACTATTTTCTTTTAAAGCTTTGGCTTTTATAGTTGAAAAAATAAAGATGACATGGGAACTGAAAACATTCCAAGGATCAGAAAATTTGTAAAGGTGCTTCCTGACAGCTTTTATATTATGGCTATGTCATTCCTCAATGACACTTACAGTTACTGTGACAGTTACTATTAAAATCATTTAGATTATTGTATGTGATTTGGCAGCATGGATCATGGATTGATTGCAAAAGAATCATTGCACATACTTAAGATTCACAATCTGCAGGGCGTGTTATATGCAAAAATAAAAAATGCTTGAAGCAGGACTGTCTAATGAACTTACACATGTTTTCAGACCATACTATTATCCCACATTAGACCATGGATTTCAAATTCTGGAGAGGAAGGATTAAACTTCCTGACAGCTGCAAAAGTTATCACAAGACAAGTGGTACATGTATCACTAAAAACATCCAGAGAATCAGTTCAGCCCTTCCACAGTAGTGACTGAAGGAGAGAAGATGGTAATTCCTTAGAGAGATAACATTTGTCTTGGGTCAGTATCAACATGAAATCTGTTTTTAATCTGATTTTCAATTTTAACTAAAAGGATCAAAACTAATGATTAAAATGGGACCTCAAATAGACTTCTTACTTATTACAGTAAAAAAAGAGGCTATTAACATTCATACTTAAAAACCAAAAGACTTCAAGTGAGCTGAAAGATGAAATAGGTCCTGCAAACAACAGGTAATGCATTTAGAAATACAGAATAGCATAAATTAGTTTCAATAATTACAAATATGTTTACATATGTAACTGCTTTTATACAATTTACTAACTGCACACACTAAAACCAAATGCACACAACTGCAAAAGCAGCAGAATGGATGCATCTAAGTTCAGTAATTCTTTAACACTCATAGCATCATTCTTAATCATATGAGTGGAGGAAAATAGCTTTTCATAACTGAGAGCCTAATTTTTCAAGTGTTGCTGGAAAGACAATGAAGCCATAAGAAGAGGATATAGCTTGTTCACTTTGGAGTCTTGGCTCAACAGAAGACAGCAATTAGTTTTAATTATTTAATTATGACTTCTAGCATGGATACTAATGTGGAGACGAGGTGTAAAAAAAATTTTAGCTATACAGCCAAACCCCACCTGTACTTAGTGTGGGGTTTATGGGTGAGACTGAATGGGTACTTCTTGTGGTCATCACTCCAGTGAGACAACTGAAAAGAACATATAAAGAGCAGAAGTCTTATATTCTAGGATATTAGCAGAGCAGGAAGGGTCGTATGTTTTCTGACTTCTGAGTGTTACTTGTGTGTAGACTAGAGAATATATAAAATCCTTAAAGAATAAAAGTGAATGTTCATTTCCATATATGTATTATTTTAGTGAAAGCTGTAACTTTTCTATGAATTATTTATGGTGTTCAGACCCACTACACTATACCTTACACATGTAATCTAGCAGGCTGTCTTGCTTGCAGCAGTTAAGACTTGTTTTGTCACTCTGTTATGCACAAATGAATTTGTATTCTAAAAATCCGTCCAAACTGCTTGCAGCCACACCTGCCATCCCATGTCACACATGCCATATGCCAGAGTCATGGGTAGTGTAAAGGCATGTGTGGCACTGGTTTTGGTGGAGGCCCCATGATCCACCCTGGCAGGGAGCAGAGCCTGACACCCCTGCAGGAAACTAGAAAGCCACCGAAAAGTGTGAAAAGCAGTTTGGGAAGAAGATCAGTCATGCGGTTTATGTGTCACCATTTCTCTGATAAGCCTGTGACTGTGCACCTTCAGAGGATGTACTGTGCCTTCAAAGTTAATATTAGAGTAAAACTTGTCAGTTTGGATTTACTGACCTTTTATCTTGATAACAGAAACATGCACATTTTTATGTTGTTTATGACACTTTTTAAATATGTTTTACATTCTTTTGATAACATTTTGGGCAATTTTAATCCTCAAGCACCTTGCTCAGTAAAGCATCTAAAGGAGTGCAATTACTTTTATATACAACCATTAAGTGCTCCCCTCTATTAGAACATTATGGACTAAATTTCATGCCTACAATAAAGCTAATAAAGCAGGTTATTGGAACAGGATTTGAGATTTTAATTCAGATTATTATAAACAGAAGGAAAATAGCTAATGTGTACTGACTTCCAAAGGTTACTGTGATGTAAGATAAAGACTAAGAGAGAGTTCAAGCAGCTGAGGGGCTTTTCATCACAATGAAGATGAATTTGTGATGTTATGGACTGTTGCAGACTAAACAGGATAATTTTTCTGAACGCTTACGCAGAAACTTTCCATTTATATTCCATTAAAACATTCTGCATCAATGTCAGAGATTTGTAAGAACTGCATGATTTTTTTTCCTGTCCATTATTCTTTTAAAAGCAAGTCACTACACAGAGAGAAAATCCAATGGAATAACTTCAAATGAAGTAAGAAGGATGTTGCAGTAAAAGTAAGTAGAATTTCAACTCTCCAACAAATTTTTGTTGTTGCAGAAATGGTTTCTTTTTCCTGAAAAATAAAAGTCGTCATGAATGAAATGCAAAATGGAAAAAATAATCAATAGCATTCCTTGGCAAAATCATTCCTTTTATTAACAGGGGAGAAATATCTCAGAATTAAAGATTTGACAGCATAGACTCAATATTCTTAACTTCAGAATTCTATAATTAAAACTGTAGATTTATAACCTCAGTCCTACAAACATATCTCTAGAAAATGCTATCAAAAGGCCATACAATAAACTAGGATAATTTATTATCCATTTTTATCTGTCCCTCTGTTTAACTGTATCTTGGTCTAGAAAACATTACCATTTCAGAATTAAAAGAGTGCCTCAGAACTGTACATATAATCTGTTTTTTCTTCCTGCTAGGCAGAAAACCATCAGCAATTGCTCCTAAAGTATTTCAAATTTTATTCCTGTTGGTGGCTGGCTGATGCAGACACCGATGGCCGCGTTCAGACTTGAGAGACGTGAATACTGTGCTGTCAGACTCAAATGCAATTTCAGTCTCTGTGCTCCAGGCCCAAACTAGGCCCCAGTAAATAATTAATCCCGTGGAAAACTCTAAAACTTCCAGGATGTGAGACATGGGTTTGGATGTCTCCAGTTTCCTTTGAACAATAATCCTTCAGGGTTTAAAAGTAGCAAACTCTTTGGCACGACCAAATGCATCCTGCAGGCTGCAGACCCCTATGCGTGTAATAGGAGGGGCCATTTCTCAATTTCCACATTGGTATTTGGGACATAGAGAGATAAGAAATATTTCCAAACACAGTGAGTGTTTCCAGTAAAATGGAAAACTTTCTCTTCTCTGGTTATTAAGCAAACAGCACATCTGAGTAACTTTTACCAGGCTGATGATGACCCTTGTGGTTGGTTCTTATCTTTTGGGGTTTTTTCTCTGGAAAGGAATAAGGATATTCTCACTAGTCTTGATTAATTCAACCATGTAAAAATGAGAAGAAAATAGCATTTGTTAAGAAATAAAAGTGAATTAATACAATAAAGAAAATACATCTGAATCCTCTTTACTAGCAGTTTAGGCAAATAGTGTGGGGTAACTAAAAGGTTTCTGGTTCTTAGCTATTGCAAATCCTAATGTTGATTTTTTTCAAAATGGCTTTCTTTGCAAACTTTGCAATACTTACTTAAGAATTATGTTTTCATAAAAAAATTCCGCCAGTGAACTTTGGTACTGCTAGGAAACACAAATATGAGGTTTTGGGAGAAAATTTTTTTCTTCAAAGAGCAACAAATTGCCATTGCAATCCCTTATCTGTCCAGACATTATGTGCTTTTCCTTTTACTAAAGTCGACCTCACCCTGTTCTGCACTGCAGTTACCTGGGGTAGCTTTAGAGCTGCCTACAATCATCTCTGGGTGTCTCCAGCTTTCAGGCTGGCAGAGGTTAATATGACACAGCTACTTCCTGGCCAGCATTTTTTGCTCCTTGTAAAATAAATAATGCAGTAACCATATTAAGTCCTCTAATTTCTACATTTAAGCAATTTTTTTCCAGTTTGTGTTTTGTATTACATATTTTATGTATATATTTATTCAAATGGAAAGAAATAATTGAGGAAAAAGAAGAAGGCCCTTTTACAGTAGCTGAACAACATAAAATTACAATAGCATACATAGAATAAGAAAGTTCATTCATTTTTTATTTTGATTAGTAGACCATTTGAAGGAAGAAATAATTTATTAGAGAAAAAGCTATATCAGGCAAAAAATACTTT
>JANRGV010000001.1:100996705-101010684 GCA_024734035.1 Alethe castanea | reverse complement strand
AAATACTTTATTGGTTAAAATTTTCTCCTATTTTCAGTTTCAGAAAATTGTTTCCAAATTGGAAACCTTATCATGTTGCTTTATGCAAACTATCTGAGCCAAGGAAGGAGTTTTCAAAGGGTGTCCAAATACTTTTCTACTTTAGCAAAGACCTCTGCCATTGATATGATACTCTCTTTATGGATGAAAACATTATTCACAAATGAGAAACATTTCCACTGAAATCACTTATCAAATAATAAGCCATTAGTGTGTTTTCTTTCTGGAAGGGATGATGCCAAGTAAATTACTGTTATTATAGGTCAAATATCACCAGTACTAAGAGCCTTGGACATAGTTTTTAAATGCTTTGATGGATCTATATCAATGCACTTTCTACCACTGAGGACTTCTGAGATCTCAACTCATCAAAATGTATTTATTCAGCTAAGCTTGCCCACTCAGCTCCAGTTCAGGCCTCTTCTTCACAGAACAACTTCACTGAACAGTCAGAGGACACGGGAACAAAGAGAAGGGTTTTGTTTGTTTGTTTATAATTTTCCTTTGTGAGATCCCTCAGAGCAGGAAAGAAAATAGTTCACAGTCTGGTAAGATCAGAACAGCAAAAGTATTTGCAGTGCGGCACACAATAAAGCATTGCCTGCTTGGAAATACTGCACTTCCAGCCAGCATCATCCTGTGAGACTCACAGATGAGCTCCAGATCCTGCCGCAGACTTGCTCCGGGAGCTGAGATTCCACTCACCTCTGGAGACTATTTTTCCCTGGAGAGGCTTAAGATCTGACCCACTATAGAATATTTGGTTATTTTTCTAATTTTTTTCTCTGTGAATGGGTAGATTTTCAAATAGTGTTTTAAAATTTGGGTTGGTTTTCATTCCCACTGACAATGCTCATATCCAACTAAACTTTTATTTATTTTACAAGTCTGTTTTCTTTAATCTTGTCATGGAGCAGACCACTAATTCTCTCCTTCTGGATGGCTGCAATGAGACCACACACTCTCTGCTCTGAGCATCAGCAGACTGGAAAGAGATGAAAAGACATAACAAGAACAAAATACCATTAGAAATCCAATGCTTCCATCTGAATTGTTCTCTTATGGTTCCTCACCAAGTTCCTCACCAGAGATCTTTGGTCTCTCTTTGGTCTCTGTGGACTGACTGCTAATCTCCTTTTATTTTTTTTTTTCCATTGGTGCATCATTCCAAAAGTGATGGCAAAGCTGCATTCAAAGAACTATCAATTAGCTCTTGGAGACAGCCCCAAACAAGCAGTGGCCCATGCTATACTTTTTGGTTGAGACATCAAGTTCAGAAGAGGAGGTATTGAGCTGATCAACCTAAGTGAATAGAGGACCTTTTTGGAGGACCAAACAAGGGGATTTGTGAAGTTATATGCCAGTTGTATGGGAGATAAAGTCCCTATGCTAATGTGCTTATTGATTAGTTGCTTCCAAAATCACAATTAGCATCTATTTGAAGTCTACAGTGGATACCAGTGAAAACTCTGCCTTCTCTTTTTCGACCAAATTATTGAGTTGGAAAACTTTGGGACAAATACACAGACTGCAATGGTCTACATTTTAAAGGGAATTGCAATTTGAATCTCAACTAGAGATTATTCTGAGAGAGCACTCGTTTCCTGATTTGAAACTACGATGCATTCACTTTGATTTTGACAGCAGTGATATTACCTAAAGGACAGAGAGAATATGGTTAGTAGAGCTGCCTTGACATAAGAAGCTCTCTTTTATCTTTCTGTCCAAGATGACATCATGAGGGAGACATCTTTTGTAACCTGTGTCTCACCTGAAAATCTGGAAAGAAAGCTATAGTTCAGAGACCTGGTTGTTAATTTTGCTCCATTTGCACAGTTCCTGGGGAAGTTGTTTATACATCTGTTGATGCAAGACACTGCAGAATCAGTCTAAATTGTCATTGACTGCTGCAATCTCTGCAGTACAACGTAATTCACATTAAATATGTTTTGCCATCGGGAATTCAGATACAGCCTTTCTCATCAGGACTGCAACTCTAGCTCATAGTCTTACCTCAAACCCATGATCTCAAGAGATAAATTCTGTAACATATTTTGTTATTTTAAGGACATTGCCACCATCCAGAGAAGCAATGGCAACCACTCAGAGAAGTAATGGTTTGCAAAACAAGATACTTATGGTGACCAGTGGAGGACCCATGAGGATGGTGTTCACAGATTCTTCAGGTTGCAGCTCTTACTTTGGACACATTCCTCTGCCAGCAGCCAAATTCAGGTGTCTGTGCCTTTCCTCAAGCAGCCTTGGCTGCTGCTTCTGGATCTGTCTCTCCTATTGACCAATGTTATATTCGTGATCAGATCTGCCTGGGACAGACAGATGCCAGCTTGTGTCATAGGCAGAATCATTCACCTACTGGCTACAGACATGTTCAGTAGCTGTGTGGGAGCTCAGCCTGCTCCAGCCACAGGACTTGCTTTGGCACATGAGCTGCCCTGCATGGGCACACTTTGGGCATGGCAGCAAACAGAAAGGCTGGAATTGTGCACTTCCACAGGGTTTTCAAGGGAATCCAACTCTTCACCAGCTCAGAGTCTCACAATGGCAGCTGCACATCGACCTATTTCTTCAGCTCTTGATTTTTCATGCATAGAATGTGCATTTAATAATAATAATAATTTTTGTCCACGCTTTGAGCATACAAACTCTAGGTCATTGCAGGCTTGCTGCTCAAGGTCTGTCAGTCTGTCTGTCTGATTTAGGTCCTGTAGAAGCTCATGGAGCAGACAATCTTGAATGCCATGACATGTGCAGGACAACCAGGGGATCAGGCTCAGCCAGCAGGGGTTTGTGAAACACAGGTCCTGATTGCCTAACCCAGTCTTCTTCTATGAAAAGACAACCTGCTTAGTGGATGAGGAGAAGGCTGTGGATATTGTCTACCTAAATTTTGTAAAGCCTTTGACATGGTTTCCTACAACATTCTTGTGGAGCAACTGACTTCCCATGGATGAAGATGGGTGCTTCACACCTTCACCAGCTTCATTGCCCTTCTGTCAAGACCAGGTCCAGCAGAACTACAGGCTGGGGCAGAGTGGCTGGAAAGCTGCCTGGGAGAAAAGGGGAGCTGGTTGACAGTGCCTGAACATGAGCCAGTGTGTGCTCAGGTGGCCAAGAAGGCCAATGGCATCCTGGCCTCTATCAGCAGCAGTGTGGCCAGCAGGACCAGGGCAGTGACCATGCCCCTGTACTCAGCACTGGTGAGCCCACACCTTGAATCTTGTGTCAGTTCTGGGCCCCTCAGTTCAGGAAAGACATTGAGGGGCTGGAGCGTGTCCAGAGAAGGGCAACAGAGCTGGGGAAGGGTCTGGAAAAAAGTCCTGTGAGGAGCAGTTGAGGGAGCTGGGATTGTTTAGCCTGGAGAAAAAGTCTCATTTTTCTCTACAACTAACAGAAAGGAAGTTGTAATGAAGTAGTGGTCAGCCTCTTCTCCCAAATACCAATCAAAAGGAAAGGAAGAAATGGCCTCAAAAAGTGCCAGAGGAGATTTAGAAAAACTTCTTCACGGAAAGGGTTGCCAGACAGTGGAACAGGCTGCCCAGGGAAGTGGTGGTCACCTCCCTGGAGGTGTTTCAAAGGTGTGTCAATGTGACACTTGAGGACGTGGTTTAGTGGTGGTCTTGGCAGTGTCATTTTGACAGTTGGGCTCAATGATCTTGAAGGTCTTTTCCAACCTTAATGAGTCTATGATTCTGTCATTAGTAAGTCAAAAAGTTCGATTTTTATTTCAAATAGCCATTTGATTCAAATGTTTCAAGCAAGGCTTCTTATCTTCAACAAGAAAAAAAAGCTTTGGGTGAATAGTGAAATAAATCATGAGTTTATTTGCAACTTTTTAACGCCATTTGCTCAATATGGCCTCTGGCACAGCATGTGCAACAACCAGTGAAAAGTGCTTGTACTGAAGAACCAGCAGCAACTATTCCTCTGACAAATATTTACCCTTATGTATAGCCTCATTTTTCTAGCCAACATCTTTGTTACCAGCTCCTCAACAAACTGGAATGAAACTGTCTGAAATGCCATCAGAGCCTGATGAATGCAGTCATGAACATTTTACTGTGTCAAACTGAATGTAAAAAAATTATATTAAAATCAGTATTATATTAATTAAATTAGTATTATTGCATGCAAAATGTTCTTTGCTGTCTTAATTTCAACACCGAATTTTATTTACCTGCTCCCAAGCTTTTCAAGATGTATCCCAGGCTATCAGATTGACAGTGCTAAATTACTTTGTAGTAAAAATTTTAGGGAGGAATCTTGAGGTTTTGGTGACTGGACAGACGACAGGTGGTACATCTGGCACACAGTGAAAAATATGGGAGATGGTTTGGGAATGTAATAAGGGCATATTAGCTGAATGTTTGTTAGAATTTTCAGTAGAAAAATATTGAATGATGCTGACATTTAAATTGTGATAATTAGATTTCCTAGTTAGCACCACATTGAGAAGAACAAGAACAGTTTATACACTGCTCAGAGCTATTATTTCAGACTGTCTACAAACTTGGATTGGCAAGACTGACCTGGTTCACATTCTATTTATATAGGAGTTTTATTTTGGCATTAATGAAAGCTTAGCTTTTGGATCACAGTCCTCTTCTATTATGTGGCTCTGTGAGGATGGGAATCACAAAAGGCTTGCTTCCAGCCAAGCTTGGATCTCCTCTAGTGAGATAGCCACACAAGGCATTGCCTCTGCAAATACTGGTCTGCAAATATGGTCAGGACAGTTCTCTTTCAAGGAAAGGGAGGTTATCTAGGTGTCTTAGAAGGTACAGTGGGCATTTGAATAGAGAACATTTTCTTTGCAAAAGGATTGTGGGAGAAGCAGTGTAAATGCTTATCATTATTTCCTCTCCAGGACATTTTTCCCCTTGCTGGCAGAGGTTTGCCACAGCAGGCAGAGCAGAGAACTACCCCCACCATGAGACAGACTGACAGTCTACATCAGACAGTCAGTTTTGCTGCCTTGCACTCTAACTGTGGGGCAGCAACCCATGTAAAAAAACACCTTCTGCCAGCTGACTTTCCACCCCTCCAGAGTTTTTGCAACAGAACAGCTTTGGTGGATGGGATGAGGAAAGAATCTACTTTCCGGTTAATTTTAGGAAATATTATGAACATCCTCTTATTTTTCTCCTATAGGCAGGGAACTGGCCTCACCATTAACCTCACCATTAACTCACCAACTCTCTTGACAAATGAATTATTTCAGTTTAGATGTTTTTGTTTCAGCTTTGGGGGGGAGCAGCTTGTCATCTGAAATTCTGCCTGCAGCCAGCTTACTCCACAGCTAGGTGTGGCTGTGTTCAAGTCAGAAACCTGTAAGCAGGGAACTCGTCACCTTGCTGTGGGGGCTCCTGCCAGCTGAAGGGCCAGAAACTCCTGCCTGGGATTGAAGTTAAGAAGGAGGGTTAAAGGAGGTGCATCAGAAGAAGTGTCAAGGCTGGGGGAGGATCCATTTGTAGGAAAAGAGGGCTAGTGTAGGACCAGAGAGGCAGAACAAGAGCACATGGGATAAATATTGGGACACTGGGGTGTGTGGTAGAGATGGATTGATGAAAGACTGAATTATGTGGGTAAGAGCAAAATGAAGAGAGAGAAATCATGGAGGCAGACAGTCTGTAGCCACTGGGGTATTTTGCCCTCCAAAAAGGCAGGTTGATCCCAGAAGTACCTCTACCCTTCTGCTGTTGGTTGATATGGAAGAAATCCAATAACAATGTGTGAATCTCACCTTCCCTCGTTTCCAAACAGCTGGCTTGCAGTCTAGCACAAACCCGCACTTTTCCAGAAGCAAAAGTGATCAGGAAGCCAAGATTTATGCTGTACTTGTGGGTATAAACAACGCTGCTGCTAAAGTTCAAAAGATGCATGCCTGTTTTTTGAAGAAATCATTAAGCCCTTCAGAGCAATTCCAAATGAGCCTTTTTAAGGGGGGAAAAAAGAAAAAAGCACTTCAGAGAAAGCACTCAAAATTTAAGCAAAGCATACAGACTTAAGAGACTCAGAACACTCTCCACATGTGTGCTCTGTGAGACAGTGTTTAATTAGGTGATCATGTTAAATTTCATCCACATGACCTTTGCCTGATCTCACACACAGGGCAGGGAGTCCTTTGCTAAGTAAATTTTTTTGCTGCTCTTATAAAGCACATTTCTGTAGCATGTATTTTATTTTGCTCCACGGTAATAAAATGTATTTATAGAGCTGTAGTAGGTTAACAAAACTATCTGAGGAAAAGCAGAAGGGTGGAATAACTTGATGAGTAACTAATCACTCATATTATTCTGGTAGTGACAATTCCTACAGGTATTTCTGAATTTGTGAACTACCTCATCTTCACTGTATTTTTTTTGCTTGATTGTTTTTTTAAAGTGAGCAACCCAGTCATTAGTTACTTTGTCTGCTATATATCTATATATCTATATAAGGGGTATAAATACATAGCTTCTCCTTGGAGGAAGCACTAAGGTAGCCTTTGGACTTGTATTTCAGTTTATTTTCATGAAACTTTCAGGATGTGAAGATTGCATAACTTTGGACCTGCTGTCAGATCTGGCCAGTGGCAAGTTTGTGAGCTGAGACCAGCTCCCCTGCCCACACTCACACTCACACCCACAGTTACTCAGTCACATGAACACCCAAGCCTCCTTTCTCCAGGCCAAATGGATTCATTCCCCATATGGCAGCCTGCAGAAATATTTTTCCAGTGTTTACAGCATTAGATTTGCTCAGAAAGGTTTGAGTCCTGCATTTTTGTGAAGCTTGGTCCTGGGTTCCTGGGCAGGGAATGCCTGGCCACATAAAGAGCACTGGTGCTGCCAAGCCAAGTTTGCAAGCGAGGGAGGCCCCAAAATGCAGCCTGTGAATCCCTGCTGGGTGAGGATCACCAGCTGCACAGCCTTTAAAACCAAGTGCACTGTTTCATTAGAAAGAATACCTCTGACCTTACGCATTCCCTCGAGCTTGGAGAGTCTGCAAACAGGCAATTTGCTCACAGTGTGGAAGCTTATCATCAGGCAACTAATTCAGCTTTCCTCCACTGGGATAATAAATTCTATTTACTTACCTGTTATCAGCAACAATAGTTGTTTAGAAAGAATGAAACAGAACATGATTGATTAGTTCTTTCTCCAGCTCCTCGTGGATCCAAGGTTATTTTTTTCATCCATCATGCCACATTAACAGAAGCATGATTTCTTTCAAGGTAGCAGTGTGGCTATCATGGTAACAGAGTAGATTATTCAGTGACGTGTTCAGCAAGAGTAGCTGTTTTTCTCCCATCTTCACTGCAACATGCATTTAAGATTTCTAAGGCTACCGTATGCTTACAGCTTTTTCTCCCATACTGTATTTAGACAGGAAAACCTGTTGGTTTCTGTATAAATTTCAGTGTCTAGAAATAAACTGCAATCCTCTGAACTAAAACAGGAGTTCAGATATATCTCTTTGCTAGAAGAAAATAATTAAAGGAGAGCTATCATATTTATTTATTTATTTCCTTATCCTTTATCTGCATGGGAAAACAGTGAATTTTCTCTTCTGTTTTTGCTGAAAAGTCTCTTACCAGGGCTTAGGTTCTCTCTTCTCCCTTGGGCATTCTCTTCATGGAACTGCAGCTGGTGAAAATAGAGCCAGCAGAACTACAGCTATGCCCTTGCTTATTTGCTTGCAATAAAGTCTGTTGTTAGTTCTACAATAGATAATATGATTTCCCACTTGCAACAGGTGGTGGAGCAAATGCAATCCAGACAAGCACTCACCCAGCACAGCAGCTGTGGCTTTACCTCCCCTGGGACATGCCATGAAAACGTTAATACACATACAAGGCATGTTTTTTTCCTAAGAACTGGGTGCTTGGATAGGGACAACCTACACCTCCCTTGCTCCAGCCTCTTCCATTGTCCTCCATCTGTAATGTTCACGCTCTACCATGAATCTTTAAGCCAAGGCTCCCTCTGCCACTCACCATGCATCAACACATTAATGCTGAAGCAGAAGATAAACCCTCCTTCAGCAAGGTGGAAAGGCTGGGGTTTTTTTGGTTTTTTGTTTTTTGTTTTTTTTCTCCAAGGAGTCTTAAGGGATGGGACTATGCTCTGTGGGCCATTTCTTTTGGCAGTCAGATTCTGGAGGGGTAGCACCAGTCCCATCACCCTCCAAGTCTTCTGTCTGTCTTTCCTGCCTTTGTTGCCCCAAAAGCTTGTTGCTCATTCACCTGTCTCATGGACTAGGAAAATTGGGGTGGTAAGGGAGGGAGGCAGAGAGGGTATGAAGACATACAGATGATCACAGGACAGATTCTAAGTGGTGCAGTCATATTCCCTCTTTTTAGAAACACTAAATGTATGCTGTCTCTTCATGTCTGGCACTCATGAAGTTTTCATCTCGCCATTCCTGATCAGCAACAGGCATTGTGGAAGAGTACTGACATTTAAACTTCCAAAGCATGTCCATACTGTGTGGGACTTCACATGGAGTAAGAAGACCTATGGGGGTAATTCTTGACTTGAGCGATGGAGGATTATTGCTCTTTCTGGGGAAAAGGTGAGTGTATAATGCAAGAGTCCCATTAAAAAAAAAATTCAGATAAATGACTGTGAATGAACTTGACTAAAACACTCTGAGGCCCTAGCTCAGTTTTCAGCTGAACTAACAATCAAAACATTTCTTAACAGATTTAATTTTAATAAAGTGAGAGAAGCGTCAGGAGTCTGAGGGGAAAATTAAACAAATGCAACTGAAGAGGAAACCTGCTGCTGCACTGGCTTCATCACACCTTGCACTAATCCATTCCCCCCTGCACTGTTGAGGAGGGAAAGGAAGAGCCTGGCTTTGCAGCCAAAGCTGACCCAGCACACTTCGAGACCAGGGGATCTGCACTTGTGCACACCAGGACCAGTGCTACCCAAAGTCATATCATGGATGTTGGATAACAAGCAAGAACTGTCCAGGCTGCCCCTTCAACACAAAGTGCCAGAGCAAGCAGTCACATGGACATGGGCTGGCAGCTTTAGCCCCTTCAGGCTGAATCCAGAGTACCAAGCTGGAGTGTGGAGGAAGCCATGCACTCCCTGGCAGGAAACCAGGTGTTCCTGCTTCAGCATCTGGGCCCTCCGGGGTTTCACTTGGGATTGCCATGGCAAGCAACAGCAAGACTGCATTGGGTTCTCAGGACTGAGCCCTTAGTCCATCCTGCTTAATGAAATCAGCTCCATGTAGCAAAAACAGTCCCCAAACCCAGGGAGATCTCCACATCAAAGGGATTTCAGCGTATTACCCTGACATACAAAAATAATTGACTGTAATGGGAAGCTGAAGAAGATGATGCCAAAGTGACTGTCAAGAACGCTGAATATTGCAGAAAAAAAATGGCTTCACATAATCACAACTATAGGCATTTCTGTTTGATGGTGGAAACATACATTTTCCAAATGAAGGTTTTATGGAGGTCTTTTAAAAAAATCCTTTACTTCATACCAATAAAAATATCAACAGGTACTTAACTTGATACAAAATACTTTTAAATGCTGTCCCAACATCATAATTTCTGAGCAGTTTGTACTGAAGATGTAATATCTTGGTGCTCTGAGCAACAGAAAACCGGAAATACTGAAATGATAGTGATCCTAGTCTAAGGAAAAATTAGTCCTTAGCTTTTAGTAAAGATCTATTTTTTTCCTTGTTATTTATAGTAATATTTCTAGTTCCAAGTTCTCATGCTGAGAAATGTGAATGAAATCAACTCTGGTCTTGTTGCTGTTTTCTGTAAAGAGATCTGACCTGGGACCTCTGGTACAAATGGTGTTTCACATGTTTCTGAATCTGTGAGAATCAGAAATGCCCAGACATATCCTGATGATTAAAAGTAGCTACAAAAATAAGGTTATGTCTACAAAATAACGAGTTTTCCCAAATTGCCCGCACAGATTTTAAACATGCATTTTGGAAAAAATGCCTTAGCAGTACCTTCGTTGAGTCAATTGAGAGTATAAGCCAGACTATATAAATCTTGACACAAACAGATATTAAATACTAATATTTCTATTAATATTAAGTAGCAGAGACCCTCCACCTATATCTGTATCTGGCCCCCAGTTATTAAAGTAATTGTGCATATTAAAAGATTAAGCCTCTTGGAAGCTGCAATAATTCTCTGCCAATTTATTCTATACTGCTATATTTTTAATGAGGTCATTTACTGGAGGGTTTTGGGACAAAATCCAGAGTATTTACAGATTGGCATGGATTGCCAAGAACAATTGTGGATAAAAATAAAGTGTATGACTTTTTCATACAGGGAAAACTGAAATCTGTAAACTCATTTTTAATTAAAAGGTACTTGGTCTGGGAGATGCGTAATGTATTCCAAATCTAATTAATGATTACTTATTTTTTACTATATTTATTCATTCTTGAGCAGTTTTCAAATATTATTCCGTGCTGTTAAATACAGTGGGCCTGATGATCATGAACAATAAGTTTCTGTCCCCTTCTGACAGCTCAAGAATCCTTGAAAACGAGCAAAACTGGCAAGAGAATTTTGCGATTCTTTTTCATGCTCCCATAATTTCAGAACAAGTCCATTGTAAGTGAGAATAAAGCTATCTTTGCTTCTTAGAAGAGAACAGGCATATCCTTTGCACAGGAGCCTTATATGTCTTCAGCAAAGCTTTGGTTTTTACACTGGTTTAGGTGGGCAGATAAATACTCACAAAGAGGAGCACTTGAAGGTTATGTTTAGCTATTCTAGCTTAGTTAGCATCTGCCGGCAGCCAAATTATCCTAAAACATTGCTAAGTACTCCAAGAGATGAGCTGTATCCTTGTTGCATTATTTTATTTCTGTGCTAGTAGCAGTGGTCTGAAATACGAAGGTCACTGACTCTCCAAAAATTCCCACTTTAGTGTGACTATTCATATTATGCCAGTTCAAGTCTATATCCACAACCTCATAAATGAGGGTCACCCTTGAGACAAAAGTAGACCCTCTTGACTACTTCTATCTGACTCTCCAGATTCTCATTTAATTTATATGAAGTGAGATTAAGCTCATGCTTTAAGGTTAATGGTGAAATCTTGACTGGAATAAGTTTAGTCCAGACACTCTCAGTGTCATTCCTATTAAAACAACAGAATTCAAGGCATTTTATTTTTGAATATCAGTCTGTATATGCCAAGATTTTCTTGAAGGGGAGCTTGAGTTCAGCTAGCGGGTTTAAATTGACATCTAGTTTGATGCTGATAATGCGTGTCTCAGACTATGCACAAGTTATTTCAGTACCTAAAAATTCCTCTCAAATTGATTAACATGTTTCCAAACTTATTTTATGCCTTGTCTATTAACCAGATACGCTCCATTGTGGCCTGCTAAAATCTTCAGTATGGGAAACAAAATTGAAGGATAAAGAAAGCTGGGAAGCAAAGTAATGATGAGAACTGTGTGCTGCTCTCTATTAGCACAGGGGAGGTTGATGAACCACCCATAGTTGTTTAAGCAGGCAGTGTCGATAGAAGGATTGGCTCTGGTGCCTGTGCAGCATTGACTGGTAGAAAGTAAATCTTTGCTATTGCTTGCAGTGCAATGCCTAAGGCACAGTGCTGTATCATAATGGAGAATTAGAGCCAGACTATGAAAAGTCTTGTTGCCTGCAACTAATCTACAGGATGACAGCATTAAAAAAAATGGATCAATGCTACCTGAGCAAAGGGAGGAAATTGCAATATCAGAGAAGACACAGCATATTTCCCCATCAGCAACAAAGGATATATCTCACAGTGCTCAATACATTGGCGGTAGTGATTGTTTTATGTGGTTGATTTGCTGTTATCTTTAATTAGCCACAATTCTGTCTTGTTGAACATTAAATGAGTTTGGTTTAGGAATTCTAATTGTAAAAGTCTCTCAAATTAACGGAACGGAAAAAAAACACATTTGCAATGAACTGGATTTGAGATTACAATAAGCTGTTACAGGGAACAGAACAAATGCATGGAGAAAAATTATTAAACTGCACAGAGTTCTCCATGCTGTACCACATTCCCCCACCTTGCCCATTTTGGTTCCTCTTCTAGGCTCTTTCAAGCCCAGAGCTTTCCTCATCTACATCCACAGTCAGTTTGTTTCAGTGGAGACAATTCCTGAGCTGCAGCCACCCAGTCAGGGGAAGGATATAAGCAGACTTAGAATTTAGATCATAATTTTCAAAGGCTAGAGCAAGTGGAAGATTTTCTGCCACTTAATATAGAAATGGGTGTTCCAAAAAAAATTTCACTCTCCCACAGCCTTGTCTTGAATCTTCTGTCAAAGGAAATGGGCTTATATATTGCTAAAATATCTTGAGCAGTTTTTGACACTTCAAAGCATTGATCTGCTCAGCACAACGTGGACTAGATAACACTTCCAAAGTGACTGTACACTGAGGATCACACTGCTTTAGAGACAGACAAAATTCTTCCAAAACAGATGTCAAAAGTGACACAGCAACCATTCTGCTGTGTACTCTGGCTGTCGCTTTTCTCAAGCCTGCCACAGGGCAACTATCAGCATACTTGCTATTCGATACATGTATTTGCAGCTCTTTCATGATACATTAGAAAACTACCTCTGCAAAGCCAAGAGGACATGTGAGCGTAATTTCTTGTTCCACAAAGCATTTGCTATGTTCTTCAAAAGGTTAACCCACCTTACTAAACTGTATAAACATTATTTCACTTTTATTGACACTCTTTTCAGACCATGAAATGACTTCCGTTTTAATCTACTTTTTTTTTAATACTGAAGGGAACAGATTAATTTAATAAGTTCGCACACAGAGGTATTTCAAAAACATATTTTCCAAAACTTATGAAGTTGCAAGGGGTAGAGGAAAATGGTGTGTCACAAAGAAGGTGTTATTGGTGAGATAAATAACAGTTCTGTTCACTGGGCTTGTATTAGTTCGTTGGGTTTTTTTATTCCAAGATATGCGTAGAGACTATGGCACAGTTTTTATGCAGGAAAGGCTCCATGTTACTTTCATTGCAATTAGTAAGGTTATATGGTCTGATTATCTTTTCCTGAGGGGGAAGTATTGCTATTAAAATAAAACTCTGAAAGGATGATTTCATTCTCAGCATAATATTCTTTCCCCAAGTATGATGCATTGGCCACTTCACTTCTCATGATGTGTGAAAGCAGAAGGTGGAGCACCTAACAGGGCTGGCTGCTCACTGGGGCACTAACAAATGTAGTAGCATCCAGTCTGGTGCTACATAAAAGGAAAGTGTAGGCAGCAATTTGGTCAGGTCATGTTACCATAGAATTTACAGAACCAATTTTCCATACTGTGCCTAGGGGGAAATAAAAGGTCCCAACACTCCTGAACATGTCTGTGGGCCTAACTGCAGAAGCTGATTAAACACCATTATCATTGTAAGCAGCATGCCCATATGAATGAGCTGGCTGGTGGAGTGGGGCTGGGCACCAGGTGCACAGCAACCCTTGCTTTCAACAGCTACTGGTCACATTAGATGGTTCCCCCAAGGCTGTGTCCTCTCAGGGGGAATGGGATGTCCATCCAATACAACTTCACAATGGACACTTCTGTGGAAAACCAGAGTAGTGTCCTATTAATGCTACAAACTCTCAAAAAAATATTTTGGAAGTGTGGGACATGGTGATCCTGCTGGTAGAAACTTAACTAGGAATTCCACCCTTTATTTTTCTGATGGGGGGTTAGCTCAGGGACAACATGCTGCAAATGCTCCTTTCAAATTCAGTAACAAATTTGAACAAATTTGTGTCTGAGTAACAGCTTTGATCTGAAGAACTGGATTTGACTATCTTCAGATTCTTGTGTTTCAAGGTTCAAGAAATTGGTTCATGTAGCAAAATATTAAGGATCTCATACAAATTCTACAGTTTATATCGAT
>JANRGV010000001.1:100986093-100996605 GCA_024734035.1 Alethe castanea | reverse complement strand
AAATTCTACAGTCTATATCGATTAGAAAAATGGCACACAGCATTAGCTAGCAGTTGCTTCATATTTAAAATGAAAAAATCCCTCAGCAGTTCAGAGACCTCTATAGTAAGCCTACAAGGAATCCAACTCCTCGAAAATCAGGCTGGTCAGATTGACCAGAATAACTTCAGTCTATATTAAAAAAATTCCAAGTACAACTAAAGAAATTAGGATTTTGTTCTTGACAAAACAATGCCGAAATCTGTAGCCCCTTTGTTTTTTCCTCCCCCTATTTGGGCTGAGCATTTGGGCATTGCTAATCCTTAAACAGCAGCAAGTGATCTTTATGATAAGAAGAAAGACTGTCCCAGTGCAGCTGCCTATCAAAGGTTTCTGCTAAAGAGTCTGTGCCAAAGTGATCAGCACTGGTAAGGCCACAGAAGGAGTGCTGGATCCAGTTCTGAACTCCCCAGTATAAGAGAGAAATGAACATACTGGAGACTTCAGCAAAGTGCCACAAAGTTGAAGGGACTGGAGCATCCCTCCTTTGAGGAAAGGCTGAGAGAGCTGGGGCTGCTCAGCCTGGAGAAAACACTCAGAGGAATCTCATCCATGTCCATAAACACTTGAGAGGATGGCGCCAGGAAGGTGGAGCTGGGCTCTCTCCAGTGATGCCCAGTGACAGGGCTAGAGGCAATGGGCACAGTGTGAAACACAGAGCAGCAGGAAACACTTTTCTACCCTGAGGGCAACTGAGCACTGACCCAGGTTTTCCAGGGAGGTAGTGGGTTTTCCAACCATTTGTGGAATTCCAAAGGCTATTGAGACATAGTGCTGGGCAACTGGCTCTCAGCATCCTTGCTTAAGCAGGAAAGTCAGACCACAAGACTTCCAGAGGTCATACCCAAAATTTCTAGAATAGCCTTGGATTTTTTGGCCCTGTGAAAATTTTTACATATTGCTAAAATTTTGTATTAAATTTCAGCCAGTGACTACTGAAGTACCAGTTGCAAGAATCAAACCCCAGACTAGCATTGATTTTGGGTGTCAAATCAGGGAAATTTTTGTCTTTCAGTCATCTTAACATTAATTGACTCATATTGTACAGAAAATTTAAAAAAAGAAAGATGGAATGAAGGGCAAAAGCCAATTCTTTTACTTCTGTGTACTCTGTTGATTTGTGGTGTTTCATTAACATCTATAGCTTCAGGTGTCATGACAGAAGATTAAATAAAATATACATTTAACAGTGTTATATTTGTATTTTACCTAAAAAGTTCCTTGCCAATGTCTAGCCATGGCATTACATGCCATCCACAAGACCTGCCTTGATGGATAGTAGAAAACACCACGTGAAAGAAATAGTCTTATGTGCACACATCAAACTGAGTCCTGTGTTAAATATGAAGATAATCATATTTTCTAACAACTGCTTTACTGACTTGTTACATTTTTAGGGCCAGACTCTCTAAAAAAGAATTACTAAAACTCAAACTATCCTATAAATTTGAGATATTTCTGAAACTGTAAACAAAGCTAAACCTTTCCCACTTTGTCATAAAAAATGAGTAGTTTTTTTGTTTTGTTTTGTTTTGTTTTACATAATAGTCTAAAGTTTATTCTGCAGCCTGGAACAGGTATTTTAAATACTGTTTCTTCCTGCAATGAATTAGGAATTCCATTTTAAAACAGCTGTATATATTTTCCTTTATCACATTTTAACCCTTTGTTTTCCTTCTCTGAAATCCCTCATACTCCCAAGTACAGACATTAGGCCATGCAGTCATCTTTTCTTCCTTCATTGGTTTAAATATGTTGTGGATCGCTCAGGGTCCATATTTGCCCAGAAGTATGTTCTTAGCAGTTTTCAAAAGCCAGACCTGTTTGTAAAATATGAAAATCCCAACACACTTGGACAGCTTGGGCTCTTTCACCAAGCATTAATGTTCATAGAAGTAGAAAAAGTTATATACTTCTTAATAAGTGGGACATCATCACAAATACACAGAAAAATTACACAAATTTGAGAGCGTAATGTACTCAAACACAAAAGCATAATGGCAGTTTTATCTCTTTAGCTGATGAGTGTTGCTAACTGTTGGTTATAAGCACATAGCTGGGGAGATGTGTATCATATTGTTGAAGTGATTCCTGTTACCTTCACAATTAGTTTGAGTATTTGCAGTAGTTGGACCAACCAAGAGAGGGAGAAGAAGTGAAGAGCTACGAGGCTGTAGCAGGTGAAGAGAAAAAAGGGGTAGAAAAGAGAAGGTGTCATATAGATTTATTTACAGAATTTCTTAAAAGTTTTGGATAACTGAATACTTCAAAATGTTATTTATATTGAATTTTGTGATAAAAATCAAGGTAGATCTGCCTGACACTAAGACTTTAGCCCTTTATATATTCTGTTGCTTAGTAGCAAAGAAATAATGGAATTGGTATAAGTTACCAAATATATTTAATGTAGAGACTGATTTCTTAAAGTAGTGACTAGAATAATTTGTTAAACCTGAACTTTGAAACTATTATTTTTTAAAGTTAGGAGGAGAAATAAGCATTTTTAATGTCTTTAAGAAGTATCTTTTTTGATGGACTATCTCATTTTCTACAAAGTCAAAAGTTATAGTATTGTACAAGCTCTGCACATCATATTAATTCTACCTTTACAAAATCTGTTGATTTTCTTCTAAGGCTTCTTTCATAAGTTCCTGGGACTCAAAGACTAAGCAAAGACATTTTAAAGTAGCAAATAAAAAGATTTAGAGGTTTAATGGTCTGTCACTTGGTAGGAAAATTATCTAAATACAGGCAGCATGTTTCCCTGTAACCACTCCACTTTCAGCTCTCCCCATTACTTTAACTTTCTGTGCTGCAGTTAAAATAAATTAACAAGAATGTGAACATGGCTAAAGTGAGAATTTAACCTGGCAAGATTTGTGGCTCTGTAAAGTAGATTTTATTAAAAAGTCCTGTTAAGACAGACAGAAGTAATTTGGTTCCATCCTCCCCTGTTATATTCAGCTGGATTTGAACAGCAGCCATTCAATTTGCATAGGAGCTTACATTACTAATAAATAGAACAAAACATGGCATTAATTGCAGTTGGAAACTTGATTTCCTTGCCTATACAGCAAATGGGTGTTTGTTCTCTACTTAAAATACATGGTAGTAATATAGGAAATGTTCCTCTTGTATTGTCTTGTATTGCAAGCAGTGCATGAGAACAAGTGAAGAAAATTTCCGTGTTTACCTTTTCAGAAATCAAATCAGATGTGTGAAATTCAGCAAGAGAATGTTAAAGCTTCATTGTAAATTCAGTATATTTTTAGAGATGTGCTATCTGCTTTAAATACTTTCTAATTTGGATCTGAGCAAACAAAATCTGCTGGCTGAGATAAATACCTATGTAGGATGGAGAAGATTTTGGCTGCGATATATGCAATCAAGCATATTAAAAACCTTTAATAAAGCATTGAAAATCTTTGCAGTGCTTTATCAACACATAATAATATACAATTTTAGGATTCAATTTTCACTTACATTTCACAGATCAGAATAAAAAAAATATTCCTCCCTTGAAAAATGGTGCATTTCAACGTGGATACTGTCTGTATCCATGTTACCACTGTAGTGGTTTCCCCCACAAAATTCAGTGGGGTATGGAACTCCCTAGGAAGGGTTGAGCAGATAGAGCCTACATGGGCATGTCTGTGTCCGCAGCAAACCCTGCCCCAAAAACTGACAAAGTGGTTCAAGTGCCTTGTCGTCGATGTTTAGAGTTCACTGGATTTCCAACAAGTTTCCTTCTCTAAGGACTCTCCAGCAGAGTATGGGATTCCTGAATGTCAGGATCACATCACTTCTGGCTGCCCAATGCAGATTATTTGGGTATCATCAGGCACCTGAAAATCTGACCTTAGACAGCTGACTCTCATCTCAAGCCCTCTCTAGGGCTCTACTTCATATGACTGAGTACCTAAATTTCTTCAAATATCTAGGCCTCAGTATCTAAAACTTGGTGGTGGCACCAAATTCATTATACTGCACAGTACCCAAAATTGTAAGGACATTCTGACAGCTATTTCTAAACCAATGCAAAAACCTCACCAAATCTGTGTATTTTAAAGCTGGTTTTGTTAAACTCCAAAGCTCTCTCTTTGGTTTTACTGTAATCATTGCTGCTCATGCTAAAAGCTGTATGTTTAGCTACAGAAAACACATAATGATCAGAACACATTAAACACTGTGCTCAACAGTGCTTCCTTTCTCTTGGGCTAAGTGTTTTTGGGAATCATGTGAGGTCACTGTGGGAGCATGGCTTCTCTAAGGCTTAAAGGCTTGTGTTACAGGTAGAGGAGAGAAAGTGACAGCATTACGTACTCCCATCCATTCAGCAAAACCAATCTGCTGTGTCAAGGGGCAATAAGTGACCCTTCTTTTCCCTTCTTCTCCCAACAGAGCCCACTCTCCTAGGCAGTATCTCACTTTCTAAATCACAGCCCTTTTGGAGTGGTGATCCCCACTTATCTCCCCTCTCTGGTCTCAGGGTCATTCCAACTCTTCTGTGATTGCCTAGGGCAAATCAGCCCTCCAAAAGCAGAACTTGCCTGCTCTCAGCTACATACCACAGAGCTAAGAAAAGTGGAGTCAGCTTCCTTAAGACCTCCCTTCTGGTTCAATGAATCTTGCCCTGCTCTGAATCACCTCATATGCTTCCCTCAGGCACCTAGCCTCAAAAGAGGTCAGAGTCCAGCCTTCACTTCTGTATTAATCCTTTCCTTGGGCTGGCTGGAAGCAGCTCTTTTCTCAGTGAGTGGTTTTAAATCATCTCCCTTGGTCCTTGGATTTCATTGCGGTCAGCATGTGTCTGGAATGAAGAATTGCAGCATCGCAGTTATAAGCACCTGAGGCTTTTATTAGCTATAGTCCTAACAGCCTAATTCCATGGTTTAATCATTAGATAGGTCTTCCTGTTAGAGATCAAACTTCAGCCTTAGGTCAAGTTAACAATGTTTGTTTAATAAATGTTCCCCCATACCAAACCATGTACTGTCAGAACATTAGTAATCACCCACCACACCGCTTGCCTTTTGCACCTCTTGAGTAAATTGGCTTCAGAAAATATCATAGTCAAGAAATATCTTTTCCATTAGCTAAGACAAAAACTCACATACTAGAAGCTACAAGTCATCTTAGGATGTAACAAGCACCTGAATGAAATTTGTCTCTCTTGTGAATGAAACTCATCTCATTCATGTCAGAAGCAGTGCTGTGGTAGTAACACTATGAGCCTTGTAAAAAGTTTTACATAATTATGATAGTCTTCCACTATGCTTTTGGGAGGAATACCAGAGCTCAGTTATGGCAATATTTAATACAGTCCTTTTCTTCTATGTGAGTTTGGGGCAAATGGAGGTTTTGTTTTGGGTACAAGAGTCACCTAGAGACTAACCATTCTTCTAATTCTCTGAAATGTCAAAATGACAAAAATAAATGCCAACATTTATCCCAATGTTAGGGATAAAGGAATGTTATTGTAGGGCAATACAGACAGCAACACTTCAGCCACTCAGTATGCAAAGACCAGATTTTCAAAAGATATTTGAAGTGACCCAGGAGTGCTGGAAAAACTCTGTCCTTACAGAGTTCAGTCTTGGACTCTTGGCAGCCAATATTCCTCACAATAGGAGGGAGATTTGCCAAGGAATTTTGGATCAGGTCTCTTCACTTACTCGAGACTTTGAAATGTGTTTTGCAACCCATGAAGGAAAAAATAGGGAGAAATTAAAACTGTGACTCAGAACCATCCCTAGAAGGTGCAAATTAAAGGGTTAGAAGACATCTCACTTTTAATGGTGTTCACATTCAATAGAGAAAAGCACCCCTTGATGTTGCACTGGCTTTTTGATTTAGAGCTCAGTAATTAAAAGCAGCTATTTTTAAAATGGCTGTTTGTTAATCCAAGATGCTGTTACTTTGCATTTCATTCCAGGCAGCACTTTTATAAGTTTGCTTATAAAAAGCACCCCAAAAGGACTAGTTTTAAACCAAAAAGCCTGTGAATATTTATCTTCTGGATTTAAAACGTGATGAATTTAAGAAGCTTAGGAAAATGCCAGCAAAAGTCCACCAGTGCTTTCTAGCACTGCAACTGATGCAATATAAATTGGAAATTAATTTCTTTCAGAAGAGAGGGCTTGAATTGGAAATAGTACTCTCTCATGGCAGGTCCAAATGAAGAGGAGAAAAAAGTTGTGATTCTGCCATGTTGGACCCCTCGTGGCTGATCATCCCCGGGGAGGGAACTGGGTATTCTGCATCCCCTGGAGGAAGAAAATTCTTAGGCCCTAATTTTTTTTGTCAAATTGGATCAATATGAATGGTCATTAAGGTTAGATTTTTAGACTCAATGGTGGCTCTTTGTTATCCAAAGTATGCAGTGACATCTTGGTATTTCAGATAATCTGTGGAAAAGCATCATGAGGAGAACTAGTATGGATTAGCTGCCTTTAACTTTTAGCTCCAGGGTCTATTCTGTGCAGCTGAAGCTAGGTATGTGAGATTATGAGTTCTGATTATGAGATTTTGAAAGAAGACTTGATCCCTGTCTTCTGAGAATTCCTTGACTTTTCTCTTTAGTCTTAATTCCACTTTATTTTTCTTACTTTACTCCACTTACTTGTAAGTTCAATTTTCCTCTATTCTCATTCCTATTGAATTGAGCTTTAATATTTTGAAACCTTCCAATTATAGAAAGAAGCTTGAAAATGAGAGTAGGTCTTTATTTCTAGTAAAATCCAAGTTTCCAGGTGCCTAGCCAATGCTGGTGTCTTGCTTAAAAGTTCATGGTTACACCAACCTCCAGATCTGGAGTCTGAAGAAAATTTCCACCTCCGAACACATTACCAAAGGGGTGTTAGAGATCTGGTTTCACTGAATGTGGAGCACTGTGTAGTTTCTGACCAAAGGCCTTCAGACAGTAAGAAGTTTTCTTTCATGGAACAGGCCTGGAAACACACATGACCCTAGATTTTCTTGGTCTCATAGCTGTATTTGCAGGTTTTTTTGCTGAGTTTGGTATGGACTGCAGAGAAGTTACAGAATGTGAGTCATCGAGGGCTGCATTGCCCTCTCTGTCCAAACCTAAAAACTGTGCTAAAGATGCCCCAGAGCAGGTCCTTCAGCCCTTTTTGATCTGCCAGTGAAGAATCCAAACTTGCTGGTCTTGTGTATTCAAAGCTTTCCATGGAGAACCCTCTGTGATCAGAAGATGCCAGGCTGGAACTTAGGTGATATTACTCTGCAAGTATGTTTGCAAAAGTCAACATGACTGTAGAAGCATTTGGTCTGAGAACTTCAGTAACAAGCAGAACTTCATCCAGAAAATTTTTTATAGTTTGAATATTTCCATTCTTTTGTCAATCTTTGAGAAATATAATAACTCATTTGTCAATAAAAATAAGAAAAATTTAAGTTCAGAAGCATGTCAACACCTTCTGTTTTGTCATCAACTGTGATAAGGTTAACCTTGAATATTTTTGAATTTATTTGGTAAAGAAGAAAAATGACATCTGTTTTGTAACCTCACATCTTCCTACACTTTCTGACAGCATGCTGAATTTTAACTGAACTGTAAGGTTTGTTCATGAAAGCTGAGCTAATCAGAGGTGGCTATCCAAAGTTCAGTCAATAAATAGCTTGACTTTCTAACTTGCAATATTATAAAGGGATCAATAAGAATGGTGAAGATTATTTCTCCATTTCCTTCTGCTTCATGTTAAGCTGGACATAAAGGACAGATACTTCCCTTCTACCATTTTTTTGTCCTTAGCAATTATGCTGCACCTGTTCAGGGATAGAAAGAAGTGTAATGTAAATACTAGCATCTGAACATTTACATTTAAGTTATACATTCCTAAACAATACCTGTTTATTATAGCCTTTGCATATTTACTATCAAATCAGAATGTTTGATTAAAAAACTATGTAATTTCACTCTTTAGGATGCACATGATTTTTTTTTTGTCACTCTTCTTTCAGAACTGGCTCAGTTATTAATATTTACAGTAAATCTCTGTCCTGAAAAATTAAGATCACTACTAAGAGCAAGCTTTTGTTTTGAAAACAAGTACATAATATCTACCTTAACAACATATAACACAGCTTCAGTAATGTCAGCCCACACGAAGCTTGTGAAACATCCATTATGTCAGATTACTTTCTGGAAAAGACTGTAGTAAATGACTGTACTGGAACAGTCAGGTAGTGTCCAGTTTGAATTGAATATCAATGTGGAGATTAAGCATTGACCAATGTGAAGTGAATGGCATTTCTGAGACAGAACAGAAAAAGCAAAGGTCGGTAAAAAGAAATACAGTTACACTCTTAATATAGATTGTATGGAGAAAAAAATGTAAGAAGAAGGATGCAGGAGAACCAAGTCAGTTTTGAGTGTTTACATAAACAACAGTTATCTGCAAAACCAGTGGCTTTTATGTTGGGTTTTTTAAAGGGTTAGTGAAAGTGAGTGTGTATCTTGGATCTCTATCTCACGTGCAATTAGGGTTATTTGTGGCCAGACATTTAATGCAATTTTAAATAGAAGACTAAGACACTGGCCATAATCTGGAAGAACATATTTAACACTCATAAAGGGTTAAAAGTATTTTAACTGTTAGGATAGCTGAAATTCCAGGAAGGAGTCTAGGGAAATAAGCCAAAGTAATCTTGGAACAATTCTATTTGAATATTCATTGAGGACAAAGAAGGTCTGAGAACAGGAAAAGTTCAGAATGCATCTCCGAAAAAGAAATTTGTGGAACTAACCAGAAAGCTTAACTTTAAGATTTAGGAAGAGCAAGTTAAAAGTGCCAAGAAATGCTGGGGCTTTTTTGGTCTTGATTGTTTGCCCTCAGTGCTGAAGAGGTCAGTTATTGCAATTATTGCAACTGAACACAATGTTAGCTACAAATTTGGTGCTGTGGGTACAGTGCCACCATCCAATATTTCTGTTAATAAATTCCATCTCAAAGAAGGAGCAAATGCCAGTTTGGGGCACTCTGAAAAGGGTACCTCAAACTCTACACCTTTGAAAACAAGAGATAACTGCCTGAAATTTGTAAAATTAATTGCAATCCATGGAACTGCAGGGGAGCGAGAGAGGAAATGAAAAAAAATCAGACTATGAACTGTGCAGCCAAATACCACCACTACAGAAGCTGACCTAGCTCATACAGTTGTTCTCTAGCTACATAGATGCTGATGTTGTGACATTAACAAAAAACAAACTTTTTTACCCTGTAACCTAGGAGCCATACCTAAGTTGTAAGAAGCAAGTTGGTTTTTTTTAATCTCATGTGGTGCCTAGGATCTGTCAGGGCCTATTGTCCAGTTCTGGAAGCCAAGTGCAGACAGAATTCCAAGGAGAGAAAAGATATCCAGGGAAAACCAGTTTAAAACACCTGGTGTTGAAAGGGTGAAGGGATTAGACATAGCTGAGAAATACAAGAGAGAAGAGACTATCATAACATATAAAGGTTTTGCTAAATAGATGTTCATCAGCAAATATTCTGCATGCTTTTTTAGAATCTAACAGGAAATAATAAGCCCTGATGTTTAGCAGTTTCCAAGGATGGAGTCTGCTCGGACCTCCTGGGCAGCTTGTTCCAGAGTTTAACCACTGGGGTTTACAAAGGCTGCAGCACATTTTGTTGCCCTGTCACTGTGTACTGCTAAATCTATCCCCATCTCTGCTGTAACCACCCTCATGGGTGGTTGTAGACAGCAATTTAATTCTCTTTACTCTTTGCTTTTTAGGATTGAAAAATCCCTGTTCCTTCTTCTCTCCTATGTCTCATGCTCCAGACATCTTTGTGATGTTCTCCAGCACATCCATGTATTTCACTGTACTGGGGAGACTGAAACTGGTCACAGCTCTCAAGTTGTGGTCTCACAAGTGCCAAGAGGAAAGGAAGAAGCATGTGCTCTCCCAGTGCATGTGTGTAGATGGGTCCCATTGCCACAAGAGCGTACGGCTGACTTGTGTTAAGCTTGTCTGTCAGGATTTCCAGGTCCCATCTAGCAGAGCTGTTCCTCAACCAGTCAGCCCCAATGCACGTGATGGATTGTCCCAGATATATCCCAGATACAAGACTTCATGCTTGTTTTGATTGAGCATCATGAGGCTGCTGTCAGTCCACTGCTATAGCTTCAGAAAGTCCTCAGTTTGAGAGTCCTGCCTTTGAGCCCTTCAGCTACTTCACTCCAAATTTTCTATCGCCCATCAATTTGCTAAAAGCACACTCCATCCTCTCGTCCGAGATAACTGTTACCTTTTTCTCAACCTGGAAATAAAACTCAAGATAATTCTATTAAGAAGGTAATATAAAAGAGGATCTTTATTTGAAGGCCTTCAAGGGCAGTTATGGAAAGATGTCCACAAAAGCCGTCCCCGCCAGGGGTGAGTACATTTTTATAGGCTCTGGGAAATTACCATAATTGATAAAAGCACCAATTAGGAGGACAAATGGT
>JANRGV010000001.1:100929030-100986012 GCA_024734035.1 Alethe castanea | reverse complement strand
TTGGAAGAGATGTTCTCAGCATTGCCTCCCAGGAGGAACCAAGATAGCACTGGAGCCTTGTACTTCCAGGGCTTGGAGCTCTGGGATTTGTTTTGTGTCTCTGCTTAGGGAAAGGCCATGGAAAAGTACTGGGAGAACTAGCTACTAATGCAATAGGTGACAGAGTTACAAATGTATGTGGGAAGAATATAGAGAACATATAAAAGAACAAAAGGCAAAACTCAAATGGCATCATAACCAATAGAGGTACAGTCTGATACCTGAGAAATACTACTTGTACACAGCTGCCTGGCCGTTCAGTGACTAACTATTACTGTGTTAGTCAAGAAAGTTCAGCCAATTTTTTGTCTACCTTGCAGTGAATCCTCATAGTTTGCCCAGTTTGCCTACAAGTTTACTATGGAAGAACCTGTCAAAGTAAAAGCCAAAGTAAAGGTATGCAACATCCTTCTTCCTTCATTTTTGCTGCAGAATGCAATCAGGTCAATCAGTTTCCATTTGCTCATGATGAATCTGTGTTAACTGTTTCCAAAAACTTGCAGTTCATCATGTACTTGGACAGGACTTCTGTGAGGACCTGCTTTGTAACGTTCCTGCTTACTGATGCGAGGCTGGCCAGGCAGGAGTTGTTTCTTCATTGTTTTTTCTGGGTTTTTTTTGGTTTTGGGTTTTGTTTTTTTTAGTTATTTTTTTTTTAATGGAAATAAGATTCCTTTTTTCCCAGTCATGAGAAACCTCTCCTGATACACGTTCACCAAGACCAATTCTGCATGACATAGACCAGCTCCTTCAGCTCCATCCTTGAATTAATTTCTCCCCTATCACCGTGGGGGCATGTATGTTCATTTCCTCTCCCTCAGTTTTCCAAGTGCTGCTACTAAGTGCAGAAACTATGAGGTCTGAGATCAAACCTTGCTAATAAAGAGCAAGGAGAAGAGGACCTTGATAATCAAACCCTCATCAGTGCCCTTTGTCATTAGTTTGTCTGCTCCTAGACAGCAGTAAGTATTCCTTGGTATTCCTTTTGCTGCCCAGGTACTTACAGAAGGTTGTCTTGGCCCTCATATCTGTATGGTGTCAAATCCAACTGTGCTTGGCTTTCCAACCTTTCTCCCTGACAGTTTGGAATAATTCTGGGTGGTAATTCTACATTGTCTGTGGATCCTCTGTCCCTGCCTCCAACTCTTGAGGCTCGAGCTTGTTGGGAGTTACACACTCAGCCGAGCTGGCGTCCTGACACACGTTCATTTTCTTGAGCACAGAAACACAGCCTTCTTACCCTTTAAGAAGGTTTCTTAAGAAGGTCAACCAACTCTTAAGCTCCTCTGCCTTTCAGGCCAGTACCCCTTGGGGCTGTGAGGCTTCTATCAGGCACTCAGCTTTGCTCAGTTGATCAAATCCAGCAGCAATGAGGAGGTCCATACCCAGTTTTGATGACTGTAACCAGGCTGGATGGAAACCACTGTTGACATTTACTTGGAATCTCTTTGAAAAAAACCCATTAAGTTACACAGGCCTGTCTTTGGCCATGCTGAGACAGGAAAAGCAATTCAAGCTTTAGCAGGAAACATGGAAGGGGCACTCCAGCAAATCCATAACATATATCCAGTGAAGCCAGAAAAACATCTTCTAAGATTCTCCCTGCAGGTCTTCATATTAATGGGAAGTCTCCAAATAAACACTTCCCAAGCTAGTTTGACATCTACTTGTCATTAATGAGTTTGATTTGCTTCTGTCTTCAGCAGAAAGACTTACAATCTGCACGTTATGGTACACAGTGTGATGAGCAATATTCAGTGCACCCTTTTGTATGGTGTAGTCAACCTGATAAAAATAGAAGCAGACCAAAGCCTAAGGAAGGATTTCTTATTCTCCTACCATCAGATGAAGCTCTTCAGACCCATAATTTAAATGTTTGTCTCATTGTAGAGGTGCTAAAAAATGTGTCAAAAGACTTCAGCTAGTTAGTCTGCAATTTAGCTTGAAAAGTTTGTTTCTTCCCATTCTTTCTAATTTTTGAATAAAGAGATAAGGGAAAACGCCTGCTTGCCGTGGTAGGTACATGAGCTATAATTTGCAATGAAGTATCATGAACTGTGCCATACTACAGAAGCTTTAATTAGAGTAATTAAAACACATTGTAACTTACCAGTGATTTTGCATTCAGTATATTTTAAACAGCTGAGCCCTGAAAAAAATGCAGTGATTTGCTCACTACCACACATCAATGGGTTTCTGCAGCTGTGGAATCACACTCAAATTGAGCTTGCACAGGCAGCCAAATTATTCTTTAGGAACTGGAGAAAATCAGAGAATTATATTCCTAGAGACAGACCATTAAAGAAAAATTAACTATTAGATCTCCTATATGATTTTTGGCTCTTTGTACCTGGATGGCAGACTTCAAGGATCTTTTATATTTTGTATGTATCTATGTATTTATGAATATATGAAGGTTTCCCTGCAGCTAGCGAAAGCAAAGAAATATGCTCCAAGAGAATGTGCTGTTAAGAGTACTGTGAGTATAGACTCACAGTCGAAAGGAAAAGATACCAGGTATTACTGGCTGGCAGTTTCACACCAGCTGCTTGTTAAAAGATAATCCCACAAGACTGTAATTAAGAAATTAATATGCTTTTGAGTGAAAGAATGAGGGCTAGGAAGTTTTTTCCTGTTTCTTGGCAATTACATTAGTTTTGTATACATCCCCTGTGTATTTTGTTGTGTAGGCCTTTACTACTTCCAGAAGCTAGAAAATATAAAAAAAATTCTGTCATTCCTTGCAGAGATGCTTAAATCAAGACCAGCTATGGGTAGAAGACGTCTAATTCAATTGTGCTTTTACACATCCTGCACAGTGTTTGGTGGGAAAATACGTAGGAGATTCAACATCAACATCCGCATCCCTGCAACGTGCTCCATAGGACATTGCATTGGCTGGTTTATTATGGGCACCTGGTGCAGCCCAAAGTCCAAAAATGAATGTTCTACACACAGAAATCCCTAAGCTTAGACCACCAAGCATGTCCTGCCCTGTGTCTGCTGGTGGAGAAGCAATCAAACCTATCCCCAGTACAGAGCAGCAGGAGAGACTGGTGAGTCTCAGCTAACTGCACATCTGCCATAGCTGTTTCTGCAGGACCAGTGTGAGGACTAAGATGAGTAGCTGGGGATCACTTGAGTAAAAGTGCTGACATCATCCTAGCCAGAAGCCATCACAGGCTGATTTGGACAGAAAAATGCCAGCTCAGGCACCAGATGAGCAAAACCCTAAAGATTTCCTTTGAGGAGAGACCAGTCTGTAAACAGAAGACTTTTACACTTCACAGTTTAGTAAGGTTAACATCTCTGAGATTAAATGTATACCACAGCATCTGTAAATGGTAGAGAAGGGTATCAAATCCTTAAAGGTCATGCAATCTCCACACAAAAGCAAGGGATTCCTATTAAAACAGTCTCTCCAGGCAAGGATTGTTCTGATATTTTCAAGACAGCACAACAAAATAGGTAATCATTATAGTTTTCTGGAGGACACCCTGCATGTTTAAACTAAACCACAGAGAAACAGAAGCACTTCATTCCAACATTATTCTTTTTTTTAAAACTACTTTTCTGAAAATGTAATTGAGTCAGCTGTTCGAGTGACAGCATTCATAACAGGGAAAGGATGAGTCTTCAGTGAGTGATTAAAATCTGAAGCAACCCATTTAGATAACCATAAAAATATTTTATTGCAGATTTAGTCCAAAACGAAGATTATGTTTGTCATGGGACAAAAGAAGAAGAGTAAAATAGAAAGAACAATTAATACACACCTTTGGAATATATTCATTATTTCTTGGGAGCTTTTGAAAATTGTTGGCTATTTCTGATACAGAAACTTGTCACAGGGCATCACTGCCTCTCACTGTCCACCAGGCTGTCCCCTCTTGAAGCTGTGAATGCCTTCTGCCCTGCAGCAGGCACCAAATTTCATTAGTGTGCTCCTACAGGAGACGAATTAGCAGGGCTGTGACTGAACTAGGGGCACATATGAACCTTTGCTTGCTTCAAATACTCATTTGTCTACAAAAAAAAAAATAATAGTCAAACTTCACAAACCAATAATACTAAAGAAAACATCTACCTGAATAACCCTTGGTAGCACTCACAAGAAGTGATGCCTCTCAGTTGCAGAATAAGCCATTATAGCTACAGCCCATGTAGGGCCCCAGGGTGATCATGGTCCCCCACTCTGCCCCAAAAAGAAACCAGGGGAGGATAACCTGGCTTAGGAGAGTGGTAGGGATAAGGTCATGCCAGCCACACTCCAAACAGCAGAGGCTTAATCTCAGGTCCAGCAATGAGGGTTCAGTGTTTCCTTCCATGAGGATCTACTCGCACAAGATTTACTTCACCATGTAGGGTTTGTACCACCAGTCCCTGTGCTGAACACTACATGGGTCATCCAGTCCTTATCCCTTGTCTCTGGCAAGGAGTAGGGTGCTGAGGGATGGTGATGCACACTCCTCCAAAACCAGGGGGAAAACCATTGAAGGGATCAGGATAACAAGAAAACAACCAAGCTGTGGCCTGCATGAATCAGCTGGGCCCACAAATACAGATAAATTCTGTCAGTATCTGGACTTCCTCAGGAAAAGAAATTAGCCTCATTTTCTGGATATATTTTGTAAGAAAATTTCAGGATCTTCCTATTATACTGCTCAATCCATCTTTCAGTCAGACCCATAGCAAACCTCGAAGGAAATGTTTTCCATTAAGTACTTGCCAGCACTGTGTAAAGACATCAGTTATTGTGACCCAATGGCATGCAATGTAATTTTTTATGATTAAAAAATGCAGAGGCCCTAACATAGTTGGGAGAGAGTTATCAATAGAGATTTTAGTACAGGACTCACTAGTGTCTGCAATGTAATCTGCATTCTCCCTTTGAAGCATGATTTGAGAAAAGTACATTTGGTAGTACCAGCAAATTGTGCCATGGCTTTCTTGCCTTCTCAATGGTCAGACTATTCTTCCAAGAATTTTTTATCTAAACACTCACTGTTCCTCCAATCATACCGCTTGCTTAGGGGCAATATATTAACTTATTAATTTAAAAATGCTGGAAACGTGTCAGCTCAAATCAGTTGGATCCTTTCCTTTAAAAGCAACATACTAAAGTAGCCACATTGCCTACAAAGGTTTATCATGCACACACCTTAACTTCATCTCTAAATTCCACCAGGGATGTCTTCTCAGCCAATTTCAAAGCACATACAGAGCAACAATAAAAAATGTAGAAAGCACGATAAAGAAGAAACTTTTTATAAGTAGGTCACAGCCAGCCCTAGTAATTTATTCATTAACAGTTACCTGAGAGTGTCCAAGATCCTGAGGTGTTCTGTGTAAGAAAACAGGCCAAAGCAGTAAATCTATTAAGAAAATATTTGGTATTTCTGCTATATCTATGTTTGCTCTGCTGCCTTCCCAATTCTATCTGATAAGCAGTAACTTGTAGTAAGTAGCTCAGCTTCAGCTTAAACCACTCTATCCACCACAGGTGCAGATGAGTCACACTCATGAGAAAGCCTCAGTCATGTGAATTGAATTTGGTATAAAAACCCATCCCAGAAGTGTCTGTGTTCTCTGTATAAGCAGGGAAAGTTTTAGTTAAAAGATTAATGTCTAGTATCAGAGTTGTTACTGACCAAAGCACTTTAAAGGGCTTCTGTGTGAGCTGTTGGTGTTGTTATTTGCAGGTAGGTAAATTAATAGATGGTAAAATTTTACTTGGTAACTCTTTTCACAGTTATGATGTTGCAGTTTGAAGAGCTATATTTGATTTGGTTAAGTAAATGTGCTGTGTACTGAGAAATGGAAAGTTATGGTTTCTGCTGATGTGCTTAAAAATAGTTAAGAGTAATAGGCCTTTGTGGGTTAGGAAAGAGGACAGGGGCTAGTGTGGTCTGAGCTAATTTGATATTATGGAGGGTAAAAATGCAGCTATTATAGGCAGAAAAATCTAATTGCTCAGCATGTTTGCTTTGTGGCTTTTTATGGTGGTTCTGTACTGTACCTTATGACCCTGTTTTTACTTCTAAGGGGATCTCCCTTTGAAATGTGTTCCTTAAGGTATAAAATTATTGTAGTGCTGTCCATTAGTGCTGGCTTATGTAGCAGGAGGTAGCAGTCTGCTATGAACTTGAGTTATGAATTGTTTATACACATCCTATTTTAAATCTCAGATTTTTTTTTTTGGCTGTATCTATTTGTGATGCTAAAGTGATTGGAAAACTAAAGAGGAGCAAAACCCAAGTCTTTTTGAACTGAATGTGTATCCTATTCTTTAGGAGAGGGGAAGAAATAATCATAAAAATTATTTCTTTTCCACTTTATTTGAATTTTTTTTTAAATTTTATTTAACTAATTTCTGTCCTTTGAGCAAAGTGACCTGAGGCACCAAGTTGTTAGTTAATGTATGTTTGTAGAAACCTGATCCTCTAAGATATAGCTATTTAGTGCACTGCAGGAATCTGTTATTGTCCTTAATAGGCCTTCAAAGACATGCAGCTTGAATAAGAACCTAAATCTAAGCTAGTTACCAAGTGTCTATGGGCCTAATCAGCTGCCACCACAGGGAATAGTTAATGACAAAAGTGTCCTACTTCTTTGTAACTTCTGCATATTATTTTTGTTTATGCTTTAGTGTTTGCTGTCATGATGCTCTTCAGAGAACCAGGACAGTAAAGTTTCTCTTGGCCTTAAGGCTGTCCTTTGGGTCTGGCATGTGATTTTGATAACAGCTTGAATTGGCACTTGGTCTTTATTGGAACAATGCCAGGTCAGTAGCTTTGAAGTGTAAATGTCCTGTTTTGTTTGCCCAAGAAGTGGAGATGAGACCTGGTAATGCAGGTCTACCTTGCCCTGGCAGTATTTAGTAGCGTGCCTGAGGGATGGTAGCCTGAGCTGAGAGCATTTCATCACCTCTGGAGGGCTGTCTCCTGGCTCTCCTGGGGAGCTCTGCTTGGGTAAGGTGCAATGCAAAGGGATGATCACTTTGCCCCTGTCCCCTGCTGATCACTGGCTGCTCGTTCTGCCCTGCTGCCCCAAGAGCCTGTCTGTGCCTGCTGCTCCTTTTCACCTATGGAATAACAGTCTTAGGTCCAATTTGCCTCTCTTGCACTTAGCTATGCAGTAAGTCTGCTGTGACTTTCTTAGGCTTTCTAACCTCTTTAATAAGAGCATGGCCTTAGGAGATATCTTAATCTGGGATGCCAAAAGGGGGATATTGTGAGGGGAAAATTGCTGCCCTAAGTTGCTTGCTCTGATCTGCAGAGTGGATTTGTGGGTCCTCTGCAGACTGCTCACAGGGATTAGTCCTTGCTGTTCTCCGTTAAATAATCTTTACTTGCTTTTGGGATTCTTTTAGTGCTGAAAGGAACTTATGGATATTCAGTGTAAAGGATATCCACGGTTAAGGGGATAGTGATCTGATTTATACTCTTATGCTGACACATGTCAGTAGCCCGCAAAAGTAAAATGCATGTTTAGGTTACAAAGATGTATGTATATATACGCACATACTGTGTGTGTATATATATATATGTATACAAGCTGCAACTAAAGATTCTTGTTGCCATAGTGTTTAATTCTAAAAAAACTGCCTTCTCCCAACCCAGAGTATTTTTTTTCAGAGCTTCTTTATTAATCATTAGTTTTTGTGCCCTTTATTCCTTCTATTGATGTTGCATCTAATGGTGTCAGTCTGCCTAGAGATGTTAAGACAGACTATCAAAAGATAAATTTTCTGCAAGACTTAATTCAAAGAGATGTATTATTCTTGCAACTCTCTTCCATGTTTCCAAATATGATCTCATGAATTTAAATAGATCAACTACAGTTGATGTCTCTTCTTCATCTATTTGAATTGCTTCTGAAGCTACTGATCATATGCTTTTGTCTCCTTCATGCTGGTGGCACAGCTGTCTGCTCATTCAAGGCCCAGCTTCTGAGGTTCTGAGATTATTCTATGCCTCTAAACTGGCTCTAAAACTGCTAGCTCTTATGAGTAATCAATGCTAGCTCATTCTTGGCAAGGGTTTAATCCACACCAGGGTTTTGATGGAATGGTTCAATTACTCTTTCTCTTAAGCTTGATAGTCAGATGCAAAAGGAATAAAGGAGATGGGACAGTTTCCATAACTCTTAATGATATTGTGCCTTACTCTGCAATTAATAGTATTTATAGCTTTATGTACTTTCTCTTCTGCCTCCTTGATATAGAAAGGTGAATTACTGCTTCCTAAGAATCCATAATAAAGACAAAATAACTCCTGCAAACACCTTTATAGATCGCTTGAGCAGTTAATTAAGTAAAGCATGGTTTGTCTTTTCAGTGACTGAACAAAACTCAAAGCACTTTCTAAAGAAAGTGAGAGCCTGTATATATGCTGAATGTGCATTGCACAAATATATTATAATTACTTATATTGTAGCATTAGGTAATATTTTCTTTTCTTGTGAATGCTTCTGAGTAACAGCCTTGTTAGAACTTCTGCAGAAACAAGCTTGACATTTCAAAAATCCCCATTTATTTGTTCCCTAGAGTATCTCATCTAGCAAGTGCTCTGCATTTCCTTTCCTGCTCCTGCCATTCTCTTGTGTTGGCATCACATTTGAAGCGTAGACAACTGACCTGCAGAAAAGCTGCCTCTTCTTTGAGCATCTCTGACCTGCCTGACAGTACACAAGAGCACTTCAACCATAGAAAACTACAATATCTCTAAGATGTTTGTGCCATGTTAATTTTGTTTGAATATGAGGGTAGTAATTGCTTACAATCATTCTGACATGCTGCACAAGCCACAGCATGTAAGTAATGTTTGCATAATACATACCTAGAGCTGTTGTTCCTCCCCGAGAGGATCCTAGAGAGTTAAGATGGAAAAGTTATCTTTCAGGATTGCCGTTTCTTTGAAGACTCAACAACAATCACAAAATATATCAAAGCGGTTAATTTGTTCCTGCTGTATTCAAGTGCCTGCATGTGTCTTAATAGCTTCTTAATGGATGCTTAAGAAATTCTGTCTGTATCCAACAAACAGAGCTCTCAACACTAACTACCCATGAGTTTAGTTAATAGGGTTAATAGGCTGCTGTGAGAGGTTGGCTTTTTGCTGTCGCATTTGGGAATTTATTGTCAAAGACTTGTTACCTGGAATGTCCCAATATGTTGCTAAAAAAAAAAAATCTTGAGGTATGTGAAAGAAAAGCTCAGCATTTACTGAACTTGGTAGTCACTCCTGGTATACATTCCAGGACAATACACCCTGCTTGAAGGGAAACCAGGACCTAATAGGTTTGCCTTTTTGTTTGTTTGGGTTATTTTTATGATTAAGTACAGCTTTCACAGTGATAGCTGTGAGTGTGCTGCTCTCAGGTCTTTTGTTATCATTGAAGGAAATGACTTTTATTTGTCCTCCAGGCAAAAGGGTATAAGCACCACAAGGAGGGTTTGGTTAGAAGCATGTTACAGTGTGTATTTTGTGGCATAGAAGCAGTAGTTCTTGACTCTCTTCATTGGGCATATTGCAGTAATGCAGGTGAAAATGTCCTGTTATACTACCCTGCACACACCTTTCCTACCCCACCAAAGAAACTCTAAACAAGCAAAAAAAAATCCTTTATGCCTCTCAAAAAACAAACAAACAAACAAAAAAAACAAAAAAAACAACCCAACAAAAAACACCTAAAAAAGCAAAACCAAACCCTAAACAACTAAAAATCCCCCAAATCCCCTAAAACAAACCCTAAACCAAGACAGACTAAAACACAGGGAAATCTTTGAGAACTTCACTAGTATCATCTTACTAGAGTGAGTACAGGAAGGTGCCTCAGGGATAAGTTTTCTTTGTACTTAATGGTTATTTTTCAATTTGAGAAGAAAATTTCTTGATGAGAGTCAAGTATCCCTAATGCTTTTTGCCCTGCTTGTTTCCCAGTACACAAAGGCAATGTATAAATATAAGTTGACAGTTTGTACTTGCATGATGATGTAATAGTAATGTGTTGTGTGATTTCACTACAGTCCAGTATGTTGTCACTAAGTCTGGCTTAAGTACAAAATTCAGATGAGCAATGTAGGATTATTTTGCTGCACAGGGCTATGTCTATAATGGAATATGCTTCTTGGGAGAATGCTGGAAACAGCCTCCCTTCTGGTGCTGGAATATTAGATACTGTCTTTGTGTCTAAATGTGGTGAGCATATGAATGTGAAGTGTAAGAGGACATTTGCCAACTGCTGATATCTTTCTGATTTCTCTGCCTCCATATGTCTTTCTACTGGCTGCCTCTTACGTCACAGTTTCCATCCCCCTGCTCAGATGCTTTTATATAATTTTTGGAAGAAGGATCTGTGTTCCACTGACAGAAGGCATGCATAATGTGAGCTACTTATTGAAATAGAAGAAGTTTCTTGGACTGTACATATATAGTGATTTTCCTGAGTCCTCCTTTGAGTGTACAGGTAGGAGGGCTGGGGAAAAAAACCCCCACATTACCTTTTCATGTCTGACTAGATCTGTAGTCCCTCAGTGCAGGGTGAACTGCAAGAAGAACATAACTCTGCAGAAAGGTGTTTACATGGCAGAAAAAAATCATCCCAGTTGTGACTCAATGGCTTATTCTGTTTACATACACCAATGCACAAGACTATTTTTATTTAACATGCTTAAAAATTTCCTAAGGAGGTGTGTGTAATACAAATTCTTATTGAAGAACTTGCAGGTTTGCAGTTAGGTACATATATGTTTCTTGAACAGAGGAGTGGAAAGTGCAGTTTGAAACAAAGAAGTGAAAGATATTTCTTTGCAAATTAACTATATGAGCCACCAACTTAATTCTTGTTTAAGTAGCAAAAGTGCAATTTTCACAATAATGTAAATTCTGTATAACTGAAATAAATTTCCAACTAATAAGTTTGTTTATGCAATAGGTACAAACATATTCATAGTGTAATATACCTTTTATGTATTGTGTCAAAACCAGTGACTTACTAGCTCCTTTGGACAGTTTTAGGTCTAGCAACTGAGTTCAAGATTAAAATAATTTCTTATACTTTAAAAAATGTCTGCCTTTTTATATTTGCAGTTTTGTTTCCCTAAAATGACCTCCAGTCTTGAAGCAAGTAAAAAGAAATAAGTTGAGGTTTGGTTTTGTTTTTTTTAATGGTCGTAAGAGATGCTTTCTCTGGTCCTTCAGGTATGCTCCTCTGGAGAGGAACGTGCTGAACTTTAGCAGCTCTGTGCCTGCCTCTAGCCCTGCTTGCAGCCCAGGCTGCTGTGGGTGAAGGAGGACTGGATGCTCTGTGTTGGTCAGATATTCTCTTGCAGCACTTTGTGCACAGCCGACTGATACCCAGGCTATACTGTTTTCTGCCTGTATCTTTTGATCCTAAAGAATGTCTGTCTTAAAGTCCTTTCACTCTTCTTGTCTGAACAGTGTTTGTGTAATTATCTGATTAGCAAGGCTTCAGGCAGGTGTAAACTAAGGATCTGACAGTGAGTGGCTTGGATGCTCAGGCAGGGTTTGGAAATATATATATATAAATTAAAACTTGTGAGGGCTTAGCAGTTCAGATACAGTATTCTCTCTCTCCAAGGTTGTATACTCAGTCAATTAAGATGGAGACTTCTTGTGTGCTTGTAGAATAAATTTTTAAAAGGAACAAATAATCCATATTTGCTTTTCTAAGTGGGTATGAGATACTTAAGAAGAGCCATTAATTTACTGTAAGTCCTTTAGACTGCAGACAGTCGCTCTGGCTGGGTGCTGCAGGAGACCATCATAAGCAGAAGCTGAAGTAATGTAACACAATGTATTTCAGATTAAAGGTTATCTCCTTAATTGATAGCTGGAAATTAGACACTTAAACTATTCTGACTTGTGAAATATTGCTGAGATCATGGAATCTGTGTAAGTGCAATGAGAAATTGATGAAGAGTAAGGGAGCAATACCTGGACTATGTCATCACAAACCCACATCTGTAGGCTTTGTACATCCATGTTAAACACTACCTTTGCACACAAAAAGTACTTTCCAGTAAAGACAGAAACACTTCTGCAAGCAGTGTCCCTCCTGCGTGGTGTTCACTTGGTCCATGGGTGCTCAGAAGTGCTGGTGCCAAAGGGTGCTGGGAGTGCCACGTCTGGCTGGCCTGGGAGCAGCTCAGGGTGTCCAGTTGTGGGAGACTTAACTTGATGATACTGCCAGAGTGAGGGGTTACCAGAATAGGATTTTTTTTTTTCAAATCAGTCTTGAGTTTAGCCCTCCCACCTGTCAGTTTAATGGGGGCTATGGTGCTGCCTTTGTGAAGGAGTAATGAAGTCAGGACATCCCTGCAATATGTGCTGGAGAGCAGCTAATTGTTTGTAACATCATCCTTTTTAATTATAACCTCAGTCTCGGTATTTCAGTTCCTCATGTATCAGAAGTGATGAATCTTACCTTTTTAAAGACTGTTTGCTTGCATAAATGATATGCCTACCAAAAATCAAAGTAATCTCAAGTGTGTGCTGATTATCTTATGCAAATGATTTTAAGCTTATCTTGGGTAACACACTTGTTTCATTTTAGGGAGCATAAAGATGCACTTTGAAATGCAGACAAATTTGGCCAGATGAATTATACCTTAACTGAGATCTGCTTCACTTGGGGCTAAGTGGAAGAGGGGTAGCAGGGATTACAATTGAACCAGCTGACAATGTACAGAATATCTTCCTCTGTTACACCTAAAAGATTAGTACAGCATCCAAGATAATTGCTGTTTAATAGCTGTTCAGAGATTCTCATAAAGAAAAGCAATGACTGGGACACATTTTATGGATGTATTGGTTTTTTGCTGCAGTGTGAAAGTGGCCCAATGATTGTATGGTTCTAGTCAGTGTAAAGAAACTTCCACAAAACCTCTTTAACACGATGTATAATGATTATAACTTGCAGGGGAGCATGTATCATTCGAGGGAGGATGGTTTATCTTGCATATCTAACACTTTTTCTAATTATAGTGCTTTAAACAATGGCTAATAAAGCAAGCTACACACTGTCATTGAAAAGCTAATAATAACTGCATTTCTCTTCAGAGGAATGGTGGTGTCAGCTTTCTTTCTTCACCAGGTAGTGGTGGTCTCTGAGACACAATAGTCACTACTATATGCATACTGCATGCTAAATGGTGAAACCCTCTCCACATACAGATAGGGTAATGGTGGATCATTAAGTATAAGTCAAGCCTTTTTTATCTTTCATCTGTACTCTGGGAACTATTCATTCAGTGTGGTCTGACAAAGTGTGGAATCCTAATGAGCCACTAAGGAAAAAGCAGCTTTGGCAAGTATGTGTTGCTCCTATAAAGGGTGCTGTTTCTGCCTCTGTCTTTCCACAAAACATAAATATTGTTTCAGAGCTCCCATTTCTCCTATTTTCCGTCTCCACCTATTTTCCTTGGCTTCCCCTCTGCAGGTGAGCAAACCCTTTAAATTTAGCCTTGGTAAGGATTTAGTGGCCTACTGCAAAATAGCAGATTAGAATACTGCTTTTGGAATGCTCATTGGTTACTTTGGTGACTAATTAGAGAAAAATAAGCATCACCAAATACCGTGTCAGTTTTGAGAGGTGTGAGTTGTCTGATTTTGACACTTTTATATGGGGGAAATAGAGCTAATAAATGAATATGTCAAGAAACTCTGGAACTTCCATGCCTCTTGATTAATAGTTAATGTTACACACAAGACAACTGAAGGATTTACTTCAGTCTGAAGGGTTTGGGTTTAGACTGAAGAAGCATGCAGGTACAGACCATGGAACACTGGTGTTTTTTGTCACTCAGTTGTTATTATAGGTTAATTAACTGTGGCTCTGTATTCTCTCCTATCTTTACCCTTCTTCCTAGCCCTGTATTAAACCTCAGCAAAAGGTATGGTGAGACAGGGCCAAATACATCTCAGTAAAACAGTTCTCTAGTTGAAACCATATTTTACAGATGACTTTGAATTAAACTTGTTCTTCTCCTCTTGCTACCATTTCTCATCAACTGCAACAAAATTTTCCTCTTATGAAGGTGCAGTAAATTGGTTAGAGGGAGAAACTTGGGTCAAATAATTTCTATGTGCTTTCTCTTGATCTAACTTAATTTAGTTTTAATTGATAGGGAACAAAATGAACAGAGATTCTGGCATACTGTGATGACTTAAAGGATGCAACTTGATATAGAAATGTTGTTTCTAAGAGTATTTGTGGCAGGTTCCTTGACTTGTTTCTTCCTCTAACGTTGTGATAGCTGAGTGCTGAAAAGGCGTCTTAGTAGGAGAAGTAGGTATCTGAAATGTCCAGTCTGCAAGGCATGCAGCTGTTTTGGGGGAGATGGGAGAGGGAGAAATCGAGGCTGGTAGCCACACAAATAGATTGTAAGAGTGAGGAAGGTAACTTGTATAAACACAGCCTTCTAGCACGGCAGGATGAGGTGGATGTTTTAGGCAGAGGTTGCCAGAGGGCAGTATTGCTTAGAGAAAAGACCTGGGTGCTGCAGGAAAGGTTGTTTGCTTCAAATACCTTTTGCCTCATGAACATCAGATTACTTCAGTAAATTGTTAGGTTTATCAGGAAGAGGAGCAGGGGGACTGCCAGAGGCCCAAGAAGCCATTCAGTTCTTGAATGGCAAAACATAAGAAGTGAATTATTATAGTAGGTGTGTCTATGTTTGAGCAGGACCTTGTAAATCTTCCTTTTATCTCCAGCATTTTAAACATTCTCGCTGGACCTGAGATGCAAGTCTGTCCCTCAGCTACTGAACTGCATCTGCATCCTGCTCTCCTGCAACAGAGTAATAATGAGAGACTAAGAAACAAACCCCATAGATAGACTTTTTTGGGCTTCCCACACCAGTGCCACAAACTTGCATGTCACTGTCACAGCTGAGGAGTTTCTGGCCTATCTGATGAGGCAGGGCTGTGCAAAAGCTCTTCTCATGGCTTTTTTCTGTGCAGAGAGGCTGTTTTGCATGCATCAAAGTGGCTGTAAGCAGACTTCAGCATCCTTCAGAGACACCAAGGCAGTGTTACCCAGTCAGCAGTTTCCTGTAACACTTCTATGAAACACAAAATTTATTTCCAGGTAGATGTGAATGTTGCTTGGCTTCCAGCGTTTTGCTATGTTATGGGAACTTAAGGTTGGCAATGCAGTCAGCTGGGCAAAGGGGAATTGCTTTGCACTGGAATCAAAATTTAGGGCAGCAGAGCTGAATTTTCTATTGTCATCCACTGAGCATTCTATTCTTCTGAGATTGAGGGGCTGAGAAGTATCAGACTGGGGTCTGAAGCAGCAAAGATGGGTCGTTGGGCAAATGCTGCCTACATCTTCAAGGGGCAGGTCACCTTTCCTTCTGGATGCTCTTGAACCCTTTTGTTCAAGGGTTAGACACAGTTACTATTCCAGTTACTGTTCCCAGCCTTTGGCTTGGGACTGAGGGTGGGGGAGCTTGCATTTGGAGCTTGTGCTTTTGTTTCTTCAGAACTGCTGGCTGGGATGCAAGGGTCTGCATGAGCTCTGTCTGTCAAAAGACTGAAAATGGAACAAACTATTTATTTGAAGAAAGAGGTTCCTTAGTGGTCTAAATGTTTTGGATATAAGTGGGTGGTCTTCCTGCCTTTTTCAGGACCTCCTAAGGGCACATTTCTGTGCTACAGGAGCAGGAACCTTTCCTATTTGTACAGAATGCAGTCTTCAGCTCTTGGCTGCCTGACTTGCACTGGACCTTGCTGTGGGTGGACAAGTGCTTGGTGTTGCCTGGTCTAAATGGCTTGGCAGGGCTCAGAATAACTGTTAGAGGGGGATTTGGTGAAAGCCTGGGGCTCTCTGGGATGTTTCTAGCACTTAGGATCTCCAGTGACTTTTTATTTTAGACAGGTGCCAAAATGTTTGAAAGACCAAGATGCTGCCACTTCATTAACCTCTGAGTTTAAGTCAAGATATAAAAAACCTGAGCACTTAATTCTCAGCTTGATGACAGCCTCACAATGGCTGTAAGAGCTTTCAAATACTGTAGGGATTCTTGGGTAACAATTTCATCTCTAGCTCTTTTTAGGTGCTGGGATTATCTAATAAAAGTTTTGTGGGAGATGTGCACATAAGAAGCAATACAGGTTTAAGAGCAAAACAGTGTAGGGAAAGTGTAGTATTGATGAGACTACCTTGATGCTATGTATTGACAAACCACAAAAATAGTCCATTATCTTGTAAAGGGCACTGATGCTTCTTTCTATGTGATTCTTCTAAACTCAACCTGAGCTGTTGCATTGTCTTTAGGTGGATGACAGTCTGTGAAATCCCTACTGAAGGTTACTGAGCAGGCACAAATGCAAGAGAATACAGTTTTAAATGTTACTTCAGGAGGGGAGGCCTAACAAAGCCAACAACAAGTGTCCACCACCATGGCAGCTTGTTAAAAGTTGTTGCCTGTTTAAATTGTTTTTCACAGAGCACCATAGACTGAGTGCAAGAGGTTGGTTTTTTTTAAACTTGTTATGCCTCAGCTGTTCACTGCTAGTAAGACAAAGATTTCAGTGAGTATATGATGTTTCAGTGGCATAAATCCTGTCATTCTAGGTGCAGGAAACTGATTCACCTACATGCATCTAAATTCTTGTTTACAGAGAATTTAGATACCGCAATCTCTGAAGATGACTGAACTATTGTTATAGGTACTTACTAAGGCTTGCACTGGTTTGAGGCTAAATTTACATGATGTCTGAAAGAGAAAAATGGCTTGCTTTCTCAAGTACCTTGACTGTGAAGAAGGCAGAGGAGTGTATGGTATCTTAGGAGCATTACAAGTACTTAAACTGGATGTGTTACAGTTACATGGTTGAGAGGGATTCTCTGGGAGACTTCAATATTGTTCTTTTCTTCTAGTTCCTCACTTGGACATTGAAGCCACGAAAGCAATGGCAGAACTTGTTTTTGTCAAAGCTGATGTCAGAGAGATGTTTGAAAGTAAGTTTTGTGCTGTTTCAGGAGGAAATACGATGTTAGATTATGTCTTTATTGAGGATCATTGAGCTGATCAGGGGTTCTTCATATCCCTGATTAAACATTCTTCCAGAGGGGGGAAAAAAAAAATCTTCTTTTGGAGTGCAGGCCCAAATATCATGGATAATAGCTGATTTTATAGCTAGTTTATGACCACAGTGCTTTGCCTCTAGAGAGATAAAGATTGGTCTACTTCCATAAGCACTTGGACTCTTACATTTTAAAAATCTTTGGTAGTTTCTCTAAGTCTTTAGATTTCACATATAGTCAACAAAATTCTTAAAGCATAATAGATTATATGTAATGTATCCATTTGATTAGGGAAATTATGTGAAATTAATGCAAGCATTCAAATTTCCTTTTAAAAAAAGTCCATTCTGTGTAACAATATGCCAACATCTGAATTCTGGAAAGAGCATATAATAACCTTCATATTAATTTGTGTTTCTTAAGCTTTTCTTCTTTAGCCCACTACAAAAATAATTTGGTTTAGTTTTTTTTAATAAGGAGAAAACTGTACTACCTCTGTCTTGGATTGCCCAACATTACAACATGTAGGTTGTGTGTCAATTTTTTTACACTCTTTCTATTTAGTTTTAACTTTTTTCATGGTTGTGGGTTTTGTGGGGGTGGGAAGGGATCTAGTTTTCCTGTAAAATTTGAACAAACATTTTGGTTGTCTTGGAGAGCAGATCTATGAAAAATATCTGCCTACCTCTTATAGCTTCAGTGGAAAAAAAAACCAGTGTTGCCATGACTTGGACGGAATTAGTCAAGGCCAGTCATAACCTGGGGTGTGAAATATTTTTCTCATACAGATGAATTCTGTTTGGTCTGTAGAATTAATTTTGCTTAGAAATCTTCTTTAAAAAATGCTGTTTCTGTTGAGTGCAACTGAGTTGCATTGACCAATTAAGAAATTATCTTGTTTGTTTTTGGGTCTTCTGTGGAATTAATCTCTGAATTGAGGAGGAAAAAAAATTCGTTAGCTCTTTCAGTGCCTTCACTGCTTGTATCTCTACAGTATGGATGGGGAAAGCATCTCCTTCTGCGACTTTATGAAGAGTAAAAAGGAAATGAGACAGAGTGAATGGGAGATATTAAGACAAATAGGGATCTGACAGGGGTTTGCTGTAGAAAAAAACTGTCATATACACAGGAAAGAATAAAGAAGTGTGTGCAGTCTGATTAGATGGTGACATGCTGCAGTTATAGGAGACCAGAGCTTCCAGGGAAATCTCATTTCTGTATGTATTCAGCTTCTGAGTCTGGCTCAGGCTATTTTCAATCTCTGTGAGTAACTACCTCCAGGCAACACACCTGCAGTCCCCTGATAAGACCTCTGCCTCTGTGGTGCTGCATGCTGTGAAATGGTGTACTCATGCTTTAAAGCATGGGAGACCTAATCAGGGCAAGAGCAGAAGTCAAGACCACAGCATAGTCACTGGAAGCAGTAGTTCAGTCTTCAGTCAGGCTCTCCAGAGGTTTTTAGGCTGAGCTGTTTGACCGGGTTGAAGCTCCCCCATAGTGAGTGCAACTGCAGAGCTGAACCCAGACTGAACTATTGCAAGAAATTTTTTAAAAATAATTGTTAAGCTTTTTTATTTTTTTCCCCTAGGTCCTTTTAAAAAGTACTTCAAGCCCCAAAGAAAGAGGAGGAGGATCTTGGAGAATCCCCAGCCTAGAAGAAGAAAGCTTAGGTATTACAGGATGAAGGTGATAAAACGGGAGTTGAGCAGGAATTGGCATCAAGAGGTGGTTCAGGTAGATGGAAGTCCAGAGGGAGCTCAGCCTCAAGAGGTGGTCCAGGAACATGTCCAGGTGGATGAAAGCCCAGAAGGAACTCGGCAACTCTGCTCCCCAGTGCAGCCGGAGCAAGGAGACCATCCCTCATCAGCACAGCTACTGAGCCCTGCTCAAGAGCTGCAGGGAGGGATTGATATCCATGTGCACCCACAGGGGCAGCCAGTGCAAGGGGGCATGGCTCCAAACGTGGGAGCACAACCGGCAGACTCAGGGTGGGAGCTCCCAGCAGTGACAGTGCAGGTGCAGCCGCAGGGCAGGAGCCAGGGGTGGGACTGCCCCGAGGTGACTGTGCAGGTGCAGCCCCAGAGACCAAAGCCAAGGTGGGAGGCCCCAGCAGTGACTGTGCAGGTGCAGTTACAGCAGCGGGGCCCAGGGCCATCTCTCCCACAAGTAACTGTGCAGCTACAGCCCCAGCAGTGGGGACAAGGCACTGCTGGCATCAAGGTCACGGTGCAGCTGCGTTTGGGCTGTGACCCAGAAGAGGTAACCCACCTCCAGAACCAAGGTGAGGGAGTGCTAGATAATGGAGAACAGTGGACCCCCCCAGAAAATCAGGGAGAGATGATGACAAAAGCTGAAGGTGAGAGAGAGCTTGCTGTGGTGGAGCTGGTGCCACAGGGGATTCTGAGCCAAAAACAGGATCAAGGAGAAGTGGAAGAAGCCCAGCAGGACCAGAGCCAAGAGGAAGGAGGACACGTGGTGGAGCTGCAGGACATGCAGGCTGGAAACAAAGCAGACCTGAAAGGGATGGTGGCAGAGGAACAGCTGCAGGAACAGCTAAATGCAGACTTGCCTCTGCAAAAGAAAGACCAAAGAAGTACAGAGATGAGACAGGATCAAGGCAATAGCCAAGAAGGGTCCAGGGGAATTGTGGAAGACCAGAAGGAAGACCTAGGACAAGAACTGTCTAAGAAACGTCGAAGAGAGGCTCCAAATTATTTTGTTGCTATCCCAATAACAAATGATCAGGTACTTTGAAGTAGCTGTTCTATTAAAAATCTTGACTTATGCCTAATTTCTTGTCTTGATTGCAAGGGCTGTAAACAAGCCAAGAGTGATCAAATTCTACCTGCTTACCCCAAGTGGTTTGTTTGGTCTGGGATGAAATGAACTTCCTCACAGCAACCCTTAGGTGCTGTGCTTTGTTTTTGTAGAGAGAGCTGTGTTTATACACATCCATGTTTCAGCTACTACTAGGAAAAAAAAAATTCCATGGTTGCCACTGCCCTTACTATAGTGTATGAGGTGGTGTCCCTCATCACTAGTATCTTCTAATCTTTTTTTCAGATAAAAGGCCTGGCTTTCATTATCTTGTGTTGTTCCATCCTACATTTTCTTAGGGCTGTATTTAGTGCAAGAGTATTGATTCATTTGTTCATCTCTTTTTCCACTGAAGAGCACAATGGAGAATGAGAATTTTCTTCTTTTCTACAGAAGATTATAGAGAATTGATCTGTTTTTTATTCATCTTTCATCCATCTTTTATTAGGACTGGTAAATTTGTCCTGAGATACCAGATAGATGGTTAATTTCAAGAACCCATGTGTGCAGTCTATATGCTCATACTTCAAGGTGTGCTGTAGTCTGTGACTCCCATGTTTAAGCAGTGTTGGAAAAAGCAACAGATCATTTCACCTCCATAATGTTAAACCAAGGTGCAGCAAACAGTGGAGATAAAAATAGACATATTCTCTTCTAGTGGCTTTGGTGGGGGGGACCTAAAGCCTTCCAGTTAACTCAGTAAATGCTGCTTCTGAAATACATCATATATTCTTACAGGGCTTGGCTGCTACAGGCCCTGTACTATGATCCATGGAAGTAAATTCCAAAAATTATACAATAGCTGGAAAGACAAATTTCACACTTTACTTACCAGTGAGGGGCTTCAAATGAGACTTAATAACTTCTGCACAACTCTTTGTACTTGTAAAGAAAAGGGAAGATACTGGCTCACCTTGAACTACTTAGTCCCATTCTGTTGCTATGAATATTGAAGCTTATACAAAGCTTTCTGAAAGAATATGGAATGTCTCATTTCCAAAGCAGTACTGTCAGTGCCTTTATGGACAGGTGTTTTTAACCTTTAGCCTTTCACAGACAACTGTGACCTGCTGATGGCAATGTTTTGTTTGCAGCTGCTCAAGGTATGCAAAAGCAGAGCTCTCACTTTTTCCCAGTATCTGCTGTTATCCTGAGGGAGCTTGGATGGGATTCTGTTCCAGCACTGTGGAACAGCAGCATTGTGAGGTGGGACATACCCCATGCCCTTTATGTAGGGGCAGCAGATGACTATGTACTCAAAGATATTATGAAGAGAAAGAAAAGCCTTGAGATGCCAAGACAATGAACAGACTATTCCACCAGACAGAGTCACGCAGGCGGAAGACTTAATTTGAATCAAAAACTACTGTGCTCAGCTAGCATGACAGAATGGAGAAGGTGTATATAAATCGTGTAAATTATTAATATTTATATTATATATATAGGTATCTTTTCCTACAAAGAAAATGTAAAAGACAAAGCCTGAATATTAACTTGTATGAACAGAGTGGGAATACAACATTCTGCTTCTGCTAGCAGTTTATGGTGCAGTTTCCAGTGAAGGAAATAGATATTGTTAGTTGCAATATATAACTTGATCCTTTTTTCCTGGTTTAAGCTTTCATGTGGTATCTGGCATGGCTATTTATGCTGCTGAAAGGCAATAATTAAGTAGGATTGATGTATCTGTTGTACAGAATTTTTCCTTTATTTTTCCTCCAGTGTGACAAGCAGTTGCAGTACAGTAGTTTGCTTTGGCAGGCTTCTGAGTTTTTGTTTTTACCTAAGTTAAGTGTAAAAACACTTATGCATGTGTTAGAGGAAGATGTCAAAGGTGCCTTCCTCTTGGTAGGCAATTATTTTTTCTGGCTTTGTCTTGAGCAGAATGATCTTTGAAGGTTATCTGGAGGATGGCCTCATATGACTTTAGTGATTCCTACATATGACTGGCTTTTGAGAGGTGAACAAAAGTGCAGAGCACATCAGGAAGATAAATGCCAGGAAGGGAAAATAACTGTGTAAGCTGAAGACAATGTTGGCAGATGAACAAATGGGTATGAAGTGGGCAAAGAATAAATCTAAGCTGGAAACTGGAAAGTTTCCTGCCATCTGAGGAATGAGATCACGGAACAGCTTGAAGGGTCATGAATGCTTAACTTATTCTGCTATTTTAATGAGATTAGAGTGTCTTAATATATGGCCTGGGACCACATCCTGTGCAGCCCAATGAATGTCTTTTCCTTCTTTTTCTTTTCTTCTCTCTCAATTCTGCTCTTACAGGTTTCCCTGTGCTTATGCCAGCTCTGCTGATCTGGCTGCTCTGACATCCCTGGTCAGAGGCTCTGCCCAAGATACTCTTAGTCTGTGTTCCTCTTAAGTGCTACCCTTAAGGTTGGCGGTGACCTGAGACAGTCCTGTGTGCGGCCTTGAAATAAACACTGAAGAGATCAGTACTGTAAGGTTGGCATGTGTGAGTAGAGAAATTATAGAATGGTTTGAGTTGGAAGGCATCTTAAAGGTCATCTAATTTCAAGCCCCCTGCCATAGGTGAAGATGCCTTCCACTAGACCAAGTTGCTCAGAGCTCCATCCAACATGGCTGTAAACACTTCCAGGGATGGGGTATCCACAACCTCTGGGCAATCTGTTCCAGTACCTCACCACCCTCACAATCAAAAATTCTTTGCTAATATCTAATCTAAATCTACTCCTTTCCAATTTGAATTTACTTTTTCCTTGTCCTGTCACTCCATGCTCTTGTAAGGGGTCCCTCTCCATCTTTCTTGTAGTCTTGCTTCAGGTCCTGAAAGGCAGCAATTGGGTTACTCTGAAACCCTTTATTTTCCAAACAATTGTCTCAGCCTTTCCTCACAGGAGAGGTGCTCCATACCTCTAGTAATCTTGGTGTATCTCCTCTGGACTGATCTCAACAAGTCCATGCCTTTCCTGTGCTGGGGACCCCAGAACCCAGTGCAGCACTGCAGGTCTCACCAAATGGAGTGGAGGGGTGGAATCACCTCCCTAGACCTGCTGGACAAATGTGTGTGTGTACACAATGTATATGCGCATCTAACAGTGCTTTGACAATTTTAGATGCTTTTACCTCTGAAAGAGATGTTTCTGACCTCACTGCCATACAACTTGGTTGTCTGCTACTCTGTAGACCTTGTCTATTACAGAAGAGTTTAAAAGCTGCTGTTAGTGTTTTGGGAATAATTATTTTGCCTTAATTATTAAGATGGTAGGGCCTAGGGCTGTCGACATTTTTCTCCTTTCAAGAGGATAAAGGAAAAGTCCTGTTCCAGTCCTGGTGGATGCACAGCCCTTTTTACTTTGTGTTGAAGCAGGGCTCCAGGTGGCTGGACAACAGGCTTGTAGTGGATTGAATCTAAGAATGTTATGGTCTCAGGCTTTCAGTGCTCCATTTTAAGTACTTCCTTCCTGCTCCTCACTTCCCAAAAAACCTCAGCTATTCCATCAATTACACAGCATTTATGGAAAAATGCTCAAAAAAGTGTAGAGTAGACCGTTCCCATGGGAGTAGGAGCAGGAAGTTGTGAAGGATCATCTGTGAAGGTAAGAGGTAAGAAAAGACATTAACACTGCTCTGTCATGGTTAAATATTTGTGTGAGAGAATTTCATTCAAACTCAGCTTTCCAGATGTCTAAGCCTCAAACCGAAATGCAAAAGGATCTTTCTTATTTGAAGGATGTTCTTGGAAGGATTGGGTAAAGGAGAAAAACAGGAGGCTCTTTTGTGGAATTGCTGTTAATACTTAGCCTAGTCTGTTGAAGCAAAGGTTGTAGTTTGTCTGGTCAGACAGCTTGATGGCTTGATTCCTGCTCAATGTTTTCACAATCTAAATATATGCTGTAAATAGCAGGCAGCAATAAATTGTGCTTCAGTTGCAGTAGGAATTAACTTAATGTTAGTCAGTGATGTGTTTTTCACAGTGACAGATGTACCGTAAGGTCTGGTGAATGCAGGGAGTTTGTATCTTCAAATGGTTATTTTAATTGTGTGTGGCTTTTATCCTCATGTTTATTGGGAACTTGTTATGCTAATCTCTTGATGTGCAGGTTGTGGGACTATTTACTGGGCTGAATAATGGCTTATGAAAAAAGATTGCAAAATAAAAGCATATTGACCCAGCTGTTGCCATCTATGTAGGAATAGAGGGGAGCTCTAACATGTGTGAGCACCTGGGCATGTAAGGCAGAGTTTGGCAAGTGAGATATTTTTCAGCGTTTAATTCAATTTTCAGAGGTTGCTCTGAAAATCTATAAATGATTTCTCTGTAACTTAGGCTTCTGCCAGATACTTAGTACCTGTGGGAATGAATCCTTCTCTTTCCTGCCTGTTCCCATGTCTGGCTTATAAACCTTAACAGCACGTACTGGAAAAAAAAAATCTTTGGAGTCAACTGTGTAAAGGCACAGGTAGATCCACAAGAGCCAGGAGCTGGCCACACAGTTCTGAGAAACATTAACTCAGAAAAAACAGCATGTTTACCCAGACAACCTTTGTTTGCTGCTACATTTTCCTTTTGGGAAGAGATATCGGTTTCATCTGTGATCAAACTTGTAATCAGAAAATGGCATAAGATTAATTATGGAAATGCTATTCAATTTCCACAGTCTATTAACAACTGACAACTGCATGAAGATCAGATTAATATTTACACAGTGCTGTGAGTTTTAATCTAACATGCTTAGGGTCAGATTCACACCTACTTTAAGATCTAGGGCTTCTGGTTCACAGGAGAGCTATGAATTTAGCCTGTAGGCTTTAAAAAAGGAAAACAGATAAATCAATTCCTGAAAATTTAAGTATGAAAATGAAAGTTGATATATGATAGATCTGGGATGGGGAAGGAGAGGAAGGTGGCTTTGTGGATTCCTGGCTTAAACACTGAGTTGGATTTTTGGGTGTGTAAAGCTTCAGCATTCTAAATTTTTCCAGTAATACGTAGGCATTCCAAAATAAAAATTTATTTCTCTGCCTTCTGTTTACTCCACTGCAGATTTTGGACAGAATTGAAGATGTTCAAGAACTCATATTCTCTAAAGAGCCTGACCTGTCAAGAGCTCTTCTTCCTGTTCAAACTATGCACCTTACTATAATAGTAGCTCATCTGGGAACAGAAGAAGAAGTGAAAAAGTAAGAATCCTCCCAAATTCAAGAGCAGCTAATTTTTCTGTAAACGTGGTAGCCTTACTGCTGCTATTGTGAATCATTATGTTATATTAGAGCCTACACACAATTTCTCCTGAAATTTTTTGATCTGTTTCTGGCTTGCTTTCAGTACCTGTGGGGAAAGATGTTTATAAAAGCTAGCTGTGATGCATCAGAGATTGGAATTTTCTTATCTGTCACGGAGTGAAGAGAAAAAGCAGTGTGGTTGTAAATAGTATTACTGCTTTCTTACTGCATTACTACCACAAATTAGCTCAACAGATGTAAGCTTCCCTGAGCTGCAGTCTTTTTAGAAACTGCAGCTTTTCAGGTCAGATACACTTTCATCAGCTGGAAAATGTTAGCTGTTAAAATGTTGCATTAAGAAAACAAAAAACAAACAAACAAAAAAACCTGCTAGTTCCTTCCTGAGCTGCTCTCCTGTTCAAGTTCTGGGCTGTCACTGGCGCCCTGTGAATTAAGATGGAGCTATTGACAGATGACTGAGGAAAGCTACCCTGTGGTCAGGAGGGCTTGGACTGATAGAAAGGTCCAGAAAATAATGCCAGTCTGCAGTTTTCTCTCTAAGCCTGATCTTACTGTACCACACTGGGAAATCTGGAACTCCTTGACATAAGGAGGCAGAAAGGAAAGGCCCTTTTGTGCCTCTCCCAGGCATCATGTGGTAGAGGTGGGAACCTGGTGAGAACAGCCCTTTTTCCCAGCACGGGAATAAAAACAGGCCTCAACACCATATGAGTGTCACACAGGATCTGCTTGGGTGTGAAGCAGAATGCCTAGCTGGAAAGGTGTCAGAAAACCCAACATGACTAGAAAAAACCTCTTCTGCCCATACAGGAAACACCAGTTAAGCATGAATTAAGATGCATATGACAGCTTTGTATGCACCTTATTTTAAAATTGCCTGCTTTATTTTTCTTTCCAGAGACTTTTTTTGGAGAGGCTGAAGGGGGAAAAAAAATAGGAGGCTAAGGAGATATGTGGAAGGCAATGTACAGTAATTCAGTAATAAAATGCTGTGCCAGTGCTGCTGACTGGGCAGGCTGACATCCAAGAGGATAGGAAGCTAGTTGAGAGCAGCAATCAAAATGGGAATCAATTGGTTAGGGAGGTGAGTGGAGTTAAGTAGTGTTAATGAACTTAAGAGTGGATGTGTGTCTGTAATGTGAAAGTAATGGACACGCCTAATAAAAAGCAGATCATCCTTGCCAAATATTTTTCATTCTGTATCTTTTACCTACCTCCATAGCTCTTCTAGATGAAGCTGAAGTTCAGTGGCTACTGCTCTGTGCTGTCATATGAAAGACTGCCTCGAGCTTAACTATTTCTCACTTCTCAAGCTAGCAGCACTGCTGATACAGCTGGCCCAGCCCCCCACAGTGGGAGGGAGGCATCTCCAAATCTCAGGGCAGAAGCTGGAGCAGAACTTTTTACATTGACATATAGGATAAGGGGGAATGGCTTCAAGATGGAAAAAGACAGGTTTAGATTAGATCCTGGTAAGAAATTCTTTACTATAGTGAGGCCCTGAACAGAGAAGTTGTGGATAGACCATCCCTGGAAGTATTCAAGCAGTTAGGATAGGGCTTTGAGCAGTCTGGTTTACTGGAAGGTGTCCCTACCCATGGCAGGAAGGTTGGAACTAGAGGATATTTAAGGTCCCTTGAAACAGAAACCATTTGATGGGTGAAGTTGTCTCAGCTGTATTTAATTTTTGCTTAGACATTATAAACTTAAATGAAGGGCTAGATTAGCTATGATTGTTAAGGTGGAAAAAATTACAATCCTCTTCAAAGAACTCACTTTTTCCAACTTCAGTCCTGTCCTTGGTATATCTTTATCTGCTGAGTCCCCATGAGTCTTGGAAAGAAGCTACTCTTATGCCATTAGAGCTCAAGTAACCCCAATGTAGTAGTGAGGATTGTTCATAATGTTGGCTGAAGTGGCCTCTGCATGTTTTTAACATGCTTTAAATCCCCTTTTTAAAGGGGATTAGTTTGTGCTATGTGGGTTTTACTGCCTGGTTTCTATTTGGGTATTACACAGGTCTAAGATTCTTAAAGAGAGGAATGAATGCACTCAAAACTTGTTCTAGGTGTAAAAATAAAGTAGATGTGGCTGCAGGAGTCCCAGTAACCTATGGGAGGGTGTCCTGCAGTACTTAGTCATGCTGCAGTTTGTTAGAAGTATGAAGCCTTAGTAGAAGGCTTCTGGTCAAACTCTGAACACTGACAGGATGCCCCTCCTGAGACACCAGGGCAAAGAAGGGCACGGATTTGTAAAACTTCAGATGGTATAAAATTACTGGAGTTCTTGGTGTCTACATTTAGGAGTTTAATTTTTATACTTTTTCTGTGTCTTTAAGAAAAAAAATTAATTTCAAGTACTGAAGTCTTTTGATAATTCACTTATTTGAGATTTCTGTGCACAGCAAGGTGTGTATCTGAACTTTATTAACATGGGGCACAGAGCTAAGAACATAACCATCAATTTGATATTTTGTTACCTAGCCTGGAATAGGAGGATATAATGGAGGAAAATGCTAGTTGTGCTTCAGGTGGGAGAATGAATTTGTTTTAGTTTAAGAATAAAATTAGTCAACCAGTTGAAAATGACAGAGATAAAGTTTTAAACTACATGACACAAATATAAGTTTAGTTTTATCCCTTTTGATTCTTCAGTAGTGTATATTCATAGCTTTTCTGGAATGTTAATATTTTGAATACTCACTAACAAAACTCACTTCTAATATATAAACTAAGGTTGAAGTGAAAAACGTAGTGTATTTGAAATCTTCTGTTACAAAAGAATTAGCAGTGAAATATATGATACTTTGCATAGCACTGCAGAGTGGTCAAAATCAGGTATATTGACTGATATTAAAAATAAAACAATATTTCCATATGTAAAACCCTAATAACTTTCAGCATTGATATATTGATTATTTTTAAGGGCTGTTCTGGCACTGAAGCAAAGCAAGACTAAAGTGGAAGACATCTTGCAGGGTAAAGACCTTAACTTGACATTCCATGGGATTGGAGAGTTTAATAACCAAGTGCTATATGTGAAAATGTTGGAGGAAGACCAGAAAATGCTCAACAGAATTGCAGGTAAGTACAAAACCTCATTCTCTAGCACTTGTAATAAACCACTTGGAGAGTCTGTCAGCTTCTGTGACCACTGTCCCAAGGTGCTGTTCATGACTGTGATTTGCTGCCTTTCCTCTCTTCTCCTCTCTTTCTTAATTGTTAAATATGAAGCTGAAAACTGGGTTCCTGCAGAGCAATAGGCCTAGAACAGGTTGTCTGTGTTGTCCTATGGGACAGGTGAGATGCACAGACAGTTATGTGAAGATCACCCAACAAGGCCAACTCAACCTGCCCTGCAGTTGGGATTCCACAGGCCTGAGGTGTGCACAGTGATCAAAGCAACACCTCTAACTGAGGCTCTGTTCATTCTAATAATCTGAAAGCCTATTAAGTGTTGGCCCCAGCTGAGTACAAAAGAACTTCCTTTAAAGTGGAATATACATGAAATTACAAGCACCTCTGGGATGTGAGGTGACAAAAATCAGTATTTGTCTGCATGTGCATGTGTAGCACCAGCAAATCCGTCGCTTGGTTCCACTGTAGAAAATGAAACGGAAGTGTAAGAGTAGCTTGTCCTCTGCTTTAATTTCCCAAAGCACTGATGGGTTTGAGATGTTCCAGACCTTTGATCTGCTTACCTGCACCTAAGTACAGTTTCAGAGGGGCTTGATACTCTCTTCTTCCTCCCTACTTAGTTCTGCTTTAGCCTGCAAAGCAGAATCTAATCTGTGTTCTGGGTTTCTATTCCAACAGAACAGAAATAATCAATACACATTATTTTTCCCTGCTATTTTCATAGTAAGCAGAAAGGAAGCATAGCTCAATTAATGCTTTTTAAAGAGGCATGCAATACAAAGGCACTGTGTAGACTTCAAAGAATATGATTCACAAAGCAGTATGTTTTTCTTTTTGTTGATGTTATTCTGACCTCTGGTTCTTAACTTTGATATAATAGGTCTGCTCTCTTATCCTCCTGTTTATTTTACCTCTTAAGTAGTCAGTGTTATAACTAGACAGGGGATGCCTTTTATGAACAGCTTCTTTGCCTCAGCTATGTAAAATTAGCCACTTCATGATCCATTACTTCTTGCATGACTCTGGCCTTCACTTCTTATTGTTCCATCCATCCCAAAGCTAATTTTGACTCAAAACAGCTGTGCTTCTGTTGAAAGTACTCTGATGTTGTCCCTATTTATGAGGATTACAGCCTCAATAAACTTGCCCATGTGCAAACTACTTCTTCATAAGTCTAACTGGAAATAATCTTGACTGGAAGTTAACAAAGTAGAAGGCAGATGATGCAATTTCCTATAAGATCATATTTGGTACACGCCTGTCTACAGCATATATACAATTCAGTGCCATTGAAATAAGAGACTGGTTGACTCTTTTGATTCCTTGTTTGACTGCATTGACAGCCCTGCCTTGGCTCTTTCCTCACTCCTGAAAGATACAGAAATTAGTATCTCACACCTCATCTTAAAGTGACTGGTGTTCCCTGGACTCATTGTCTTGCTTAACTGAGAATTTTGTTTCCAATGAGTCATATCATACAAGGTCAATCTTTATCATGCTAATTTATCACCATCAGAAGTGTTTAATTTTGGTTCTGCAGAATGTGTGCTACGATGCTCTTTAAATATCATCTTGGACCTGCATTAGCTCTAAAAGCTAATGAAATAGTGGGTGGCAGATCCTTCATAATCTCTGCCTGGATAACTTGCATCTTCACGGTTTAGGAAATATAATATCTAACTTCTGGTCTGAACCCCTTAATTAGATAGAGAGGATAAATTTTGATTGCAAGTTCTGGGAATATTCTGCCAGTACTTGTGTTTTTAATGCAATGTGATTGTTCACTGATTGCCTGAAATAATTCCTTGACTGGGAGACAAGCTGCCAGTTTTCAAGCTGCTAACTCTGTTACCAATGATTTTGCTATTCAGAGAGCTGTAGCTTCCAGTATTGTTCTATTCTGCATAACTTCTGACCATTTCTAAAACTTAATGAGTCTGGGAATTATGCAAATATATATCAAAGTCTATCCTTTCAATGACATCTCCAAAGAGATGGGTTTTTGTCTCCCCCTCTCTCAGCAAAGCGATTGAATTAATTGTTACATGATGAATAGGGTTTTTTCCCTTACCTTTTAGTCAATATTTTTGGTTGTCATGAACTAAGTGTGAATTTTAAATGCTGTCTTTTTGAGTAGCATGATGGGCCAATGATTTAGCTGGCAAAGGTCAAGACACTCTTGTCAGCTGTCTCTGCCTCATCATGCCCTTATTGATGGTTCATCAGCAAGTTTGAGTTCTGCCTGCTCTAATGAAGTCTTTTAGCCTCTGAGGTGTTCCTGACATTAGCCAGGTGACTGGCTCTCCATCTGTTTTTGGTTCTGCATTACAGATTTCAGTTTCAAAGTGGAGAGTTAACCTATCTCTAGATCAATTAACTGCAATTAATTGGTAAATACTGAGCACTACTGGGTTTATCTTGCTGCTAGTGCCCTCATCCACATTGGAGAAAAGAAACTGCTTAAGATGTCTTTGAACTTTTGTTTTTTGATATTTTCAAATGAGCTAGAGAAGAGTGTCTGGAAAACTGAGTGCCAACTTGGCATAGGCTGGAAGCACTATTCAGGAGCCTTGTTCCTATACTGACTTCTTGAAGATGGTTGCTGGCCTTGACCTTTCTTCTATCATCTGCTTTTCTGATGAGAACCTGCTCATGGCACTAAGACCTTCACCTTGTAGTAAGAATGTCTTTCTTCTCTTCTGTAGGCTTAGTGCTGGCTGGTAACCCAGAGGACATACCATTTTCAGGTTTTCTTTCTTGGGTTAATATCTACCTCTTTTCTTTTTAGGCAGCTGGGGGAAGTTATATGCTGGATGATGCATGCGGAAGGGTTTGGGTTTTTTTTTTCTAGAAGGAGTTTAGCCACACTTCTGCTAAGTGTGTTTGTTCTCTAAGTCTTGCTATGCTTTGACCAACTGACATGGGAGCAAAAAGATTTAATATGCAGAAATGCATCATGTTAATGTGTTCTTTTGACAAGGTACCAGGGGCACTTTAGGGGTTGTTTGATATCTAACCATAATAACCTAGGACCATTTTTAGGTGTCCTAAAGTATTTGCAGCACTCACACCAGACCTATAACCAGGCTGTACCTTCTGCAGCAGCAGCTGAAGGCCAGGTGGACATCCTATAGGGCATCTAACAGGGCATTAGATGCTTGTTTGGACGACTGGATCCTATTCTCTGTGTTTTCCAGATGGAAAATATAAAAAGCAGTTGCCTTGGCAAAGTGATCAGACAGGCCCAGCAGCTGTTCCTTCATAAATACTCTGAGAAGAAACATTTTAAACTATTAATTAGCTAAACACCAAGCCAGAGACCTGGTCTCGGTACAAATGCATATACCAAACTAGTGAACACACATGTAGTCAAATTTTCTAATAGGTGGAAAAATAAAATGGAAGCAGGGAGATTTCAAACAAAGCACTCATCAGGTATGTAATGTGCTAGTTTTACACACTTTCAACCTTGAACCTCCTCCTTTCAGTGCTGAAGCAATTAAGCAGTAATAAAGGGGTCAAAGCGGGGAGGATCTGACTGCAAGAGTCATAAATGCTGCAGGTTTCCATTTTATAAGGTTGATTTTTTTATTATTATTTTTTCTCCTCCTTCCCCCACCACTGTTTTATCTACTTTATACAAACAAGGTATAAAGATCTGTCAGTAAGAAAAATTGCTGGGGAGTACTCCAGCCTTAGCCAAGGCTTTAAGTGTAATTCTGGAATTATTTCTTACTGTTTAAGCACAACTGTTGAACAAGACATCTTCTGTTTTTTCCAGACTTGTAGGGATCTGCCTCATGTGAACCTTACCTTGCTGTACTTGAGATTTTCATCCCCAAAGTTCATGAAAGCCAAGAACAGTTTAGCTTGGTTTGACTTGTCATAAAATCCTTAGCTTAAAGGACTTGAAGAATATAAATCATGGAGCTAGTCACAGACACTTTTCTATGAAGGATAAAACATTACGCCTTTATAAATACATGACTGAAGGTTTTAAGACAATACCATCATAAACACTTTGTATCTGGGGAAGGAGTATTATGTTTGTGTGATGTTTCCCCTTGAATTGCTTTAAATGCTGTGGAGTTGTAGTAGTTTTGGAAATGCAGCAACTTTTTTTCCTGGCAGCACTCTGCTTCTCACATTGCCATTTGCAGTAACTGGGGAGAATCTGTTCCATCACAGACCCTAGCTGTGGCCACTGGTGGTGGCTGCATATCTTTTTCCTTCTCCTGTGGCAGGGCTGCCATGGGCACATGCTTTCTTGAGCTCACCATTTGATAAAGGGTTTGTAAATTCAGAAGGAATTATGTTGCAAACACAGAACTTTGGATGCAGTCTCAGGTTTACAATTTGTCTACATGGCATGCAGAACTTTGGTTTTGAGTAACTTTCTCAAATTTTGCTGTTGCCTGTGGTGGTGCAGCAACTGGTTACCTGGGGTATGTTTTAACTGTCTTGAGCAAAGACAGTGATAGTGGCTTTTTGTCTAACCTCCCTGTAAATATTTTTTTCCCTACCTCCCCACTGTTACTCATTTCTTTTTTATATTATCTTTTCCCAGAAGCTGTGGAAGAATGCTTTATTGATATGAATCTCGACATTTCAGGAAGTAAGGACTTCAAACCACACCTGACCTTCCTGAAGCTCTCTAAAGCATCAAGGTTGAGAAGAAGGGTGAGTACCTTGGTTTAAGAATATTTTTCTTGGGACTGGTCTTAGTAATTACTTTTCTTTCAATGAGATCCTTGAAATCTAAGCCATAATCATTGCAACCAGAGAACAATATAACTTCTCTTATTTAACAAAGCTTGTATACAGGCTGGTCAACACAGTTGTATTTGTTCATATCTGACTGGAAGAAATGAGGTCTGTTGCTAATACTGTGCATGGCTCTCATGTAGAGTACAGACAACTTCCCTTCCATTGTGGCTGGTCAAGTCTGCACAAAAAACAATGTCAAGCTGTCTCCATGAGGCAGGATGGCTTCTGAGCAATATTTGTCTTCTGAGTAATATTTACCTCAGAACCAGATTAATGTCATGTTTGAAGTCAGGCTGGTGCCTTGATTTATGCTAGAAATGTGTGATGTGCTTTTCTAACCTTTACTGCAGCATTGTATGGGATTTATCACAAACAATTAAAGTAAAAAACAACTCTGATTAGATTGCTCATCTCCCAGTGGAATACTGTCCTGCTTGTTTCCAGGAATAATACTTGTATTTATGAGGTCAATATATTGCAAACCTGAAACTCTAGAGGAACATGCAGAAAGAAAAACAGAAAAAGCTATAATAGCTGAAGAAAATGACCTTGCTCAAGTACTTCATATTGACTTGATATTAGCCTTTTGTATACATGATAAAATCAAAGTTGGCTAGGACTGATAGTTCTGTGCTGGAGGCTCTTTCTTTTACACTGCCTATAGGGATTTTCATGAGCAGAAGCATCTGCAGTGTCTAATGAAAAAAAACTATACAGTAGGCACGTAGGAATTACTGTTGATTCTTGTCTGGAGTATTCTCACACTTCCTCTTACTATGGAATTTAAAATTAAAAAATAGAATTGTAATTTCCTGCATGTTCTCCTCTTTTGATCTTTAGCACTAAATATAGCTTAATTTCGCCTAACAGGATTTATTTCTGCCATCTCCTTGTGTGTGTATATACAAATATGCAAGTGTATAGGTCCTTGAATGCTAGAATATCAAGTGGTATGCCCAAAGTGGATGCAGTATTCCTGGTGTGGCCTCTCCAGTGGTGAGCAGAGGGGAAATTATCCCTGCCAATCTGCTGGCAACATTCCTCCTAATGCAGCCCAGGATACCTCTGGCTGCCTTTGTTGCAAGGACACACTTCTGGCTCATGGTCAACCTGGTGTCCACCAGGACCTCTAGGTCCTTTTTCTGCAACACTCCTTCACAGTCAGCTGTCAGCCTGTACCAGTACCTGGATTCATTCCTCACCTATGACTGACCTTTGTGCTCCTTGTTCAGCCTCATGAAGTCCCTGTCAGTCCATTTCTCCAGCCTATTGAGATATCTCTGCTTGGCAGTACCCTCTAGTGAGTCAGGCACTTCTCCCAGTTTGTTATTAGTGAAGTTGCTGAGGATGCACTCTGCCCCAATATCTAGATCAATAATGAAGATGCTAAACAGGGCTGGACCCAGTATTGGCCCCTTGGGTACATCTCTAGTTACCAGCCTCCAGCTAGACTTTGCCACCAATCACTGCCATATGGAACTGGCTGTTCAGCCAATTTTCAATCCACCTCACTGTTCAGCCAGCCAATAATTCATTGGCCTTCTTTATGGAGATCTCACAGGAAACAGTTTCAAAAACCTTCCTGGACTTCAGCTAGACTATATTTGCTGTTCTTCCCTTGTTTACCAAGCATTAATTATTTCTGTGCAGATTTGTTTTCATGATAAAACCTTTGCCCCTAAAATAGTATTTTACAGACCACGACTGTGAAACTGGAGTAGGGCCATATGTTGAGTTGATTATCAGGGCATACGAACTCTGTAAGTCCATGTATAAATCTCCCTGAGGTTAGTAAGGCTCAACCCTAGACATAAGGCATAATCTCGAAAACCAAACTGGAAGATTAATGTTTGTGTTTTGAGACAAAGTTAACGCTGTTAACTTACTGCATTTCAAGATATAATATGAATAAAAAGGAGGAAACTGATTACTTTTACAGTATCCCATTCCTAAATCGTGCAGGAGAGAAATCAGCCTTCCTAAACGCTAGAAGATGCCAAAGTATGAATAAGACAAAATATCACTTAAGTTATTATGATGCCATCTACTGGCTGTAATTACTTTCTTTATACTGTAAATAACTCTTTCCTTGTAGAAGGGGTGCTGTTTTAAGTATTTCACACAGCTGAAGTGCTTCTTATATGAAGCCTAGGAGGTGATTGCTAAGGCAGATTATATTTTACATCTCAAGAGTACTTTTTTAATGAGAGGTATGTGATGATACTGGTGATGTAGCTGCAGATCTTATTCTCATTTGTGGGCAAAGAGGAGCTGGCTCTCTAAAACTAATACAGCTGTAAACTTTCACCTTGAGAAGTTGTGCATCTTTGGCTTTGGTTGTGTGTCTAAATATCCCAAGAGGCTGGAGAGATTTTGGATTGTGTGCTTTTCATTCTGAATAGCTACCAAAGGAGCAGTATGTGCTGTTTGAAGATCAGGTTCAAAATGGGCAGTGTGACCCTAGCATAAATAAAAAATATGGGTTCTTCAGGTGTTTTGACCTCTACTTTTCCAATGAGCCAAAAGAAAAACGTTCACTTCTTAAGACAATCCACTGCATTACTTGCAGTAAGAGGCTTCTCCAGCACAGAGACAAAGAACTTTTGCAGTGTGGGCTGCTTGCTTTTTGTGCTGGGCACTGCCTGATCTCACCTCTGCCAGGGCAAAGCTGTGGATCAAGTGCCTCTGTGCTGAAGTGGAAAATGTTTGTTCATTCCCTTTTATGCTGCTTTAAGTAGATTCACTTGGTGCAGGTCTGCAGATAGCTGTGGTCTACCTTGAGCTGTGAGAGCATATGTTTTATTTAACAAGTTTTAAGAAGCCACATACTTGTATTAAAATATTTGGTTCTTTTTAATGGGAGGGCAGTCCTAATCCTGCCCTCTTTCGGCTGCTTGATAAGTTATCTTCAACGATGTGACCTTACTCAAGTTTCCATTATCCTCCTGAATTACCCAGAAAACAGCCCATGCGCAGTGTGTGTCTGCATTTCAGCAGAACTTGAACCTCATGGCATTTAGGTGATGTGTAGCACCTGGCTCCTGAACAGCCAGGCTCTGACTGACACATAGGTATCTCTGGGGCACAGAAAAAGTCTGCTGTTGGTTTATTTAAACTTTGAAGTGTTTTAGTCACCTCAGGCAGCAGTGCCTAATGGTTTGATGTATTTGGCTGTGAAGACATTTATGTCTGCTTCTATCCAGGTGACACAGTCTTTCCTCCCACAATCACCATCCTGTGAGCTGCTCATGTCTACCTGCTAATAAGTCTGTCATTATGAGGAAGAAGTCTTGTAAAAAAATCTTCTTTTTCTTCCCCTGGTGTTTGGGAGCAGGTCTGAACAAACTGATTGAGGAGCTCTTTGAGGCAATGTGCTGCAAGGAGCTCCTTGGAGCCTTGTTAGCTCACATACTCATTAGGTTAGGAGAAGGTGGAGACTATTCTCTGTTGCTTAATGATTCATCTGTCCTTCATTACACCTCCATATGTGCTCCTAGCATATGTGGTTTGTGTAAATGCTTGAGGGAGCCCCTTGTATAAATTAGCAGCCTGTTGCTGTCTGAATTAAAGGCCTGGGAACAATGGAATTGTTGGGTTGCTCACTCATCCCTGGTGACACTTGTACAGGGCAGCTAGTGCTGCTGTGCCCCAAACTTGTTGGGAGGCAGAAGAGCAAAGAAATCACTCAGAAGAACTGCTGACTTTTGGTCTTGACAGTCTTGAAATCATCTTGAAATGATTTCTAAGCATATGCTTTGGTTATGGCAATAGGAGTTACTTTTCTTGGTCTGAAAAGAAAGTGTCAATGTTTGAAAACACATCTCTTGGAGTGTACCCTTTCATTTGTGTGTCATGACTGTTGTAGCATTTGGCCATTGAGATACTAACAGTAGCTTGGTAGCTGATGAGGTTTTCTTTTTCTTTTCTGGCTTGCTGAAATGAGCTTGTTTTCCCAGTAAGTCACTGGGTTAAATTTCTTTTGAATACTACTTTGCTCACAGGGTTGAAGGTGCATGAACTCTATTTCTAACCTATCTTTAGCACACAATTTAATTACTGTTGTGGAGTGTGAGCACCAAGGAGAAGGGTTAACTTTTCAGACTGTTGAGACAGCTGTAAGATGAAACTGAGTAAACTCCAGGTGAAACCAAGCAATCTCTCCTAAAGGCAATTCTGAATAATTATATATTGTGACTGCGAACTTGCCTGAAGTATCTAAAATTAGGTGGATGCATTTAAATAACAGTAGCTTGAATTGATCTGGTTTTGTATCTTTGGCATGTTTTTATTCTTGAGGAGGGAGGGTGGAATAGACGGAGGATCTGGCAAAAGCCAAGCTTCCTGTATCTTTAATTTGTAACGGTTGACTTTTCTCAGTATCAACTTAATGATTTTGATGCTGTTACCCTAATCAGGGGTGAGGTGGGGAGGTGGTATTTTCTTTGCTGAGTTTTGTTAGGATAATATTTGACACACTTTCCTAAAGTGCATGTGTATTTGTGCACATATATTATACTGATGTCAAATTGCTCTTTCAATAAATAGGGCTTCAGGAAAATTTGTACGGATCTGTATAAGGAATATGAAGACAGTCACTTTGGCACAGAGGTCTTCAGTCGAATTGATCTCTGTGCCATGCGTAAGAAGAAGCAGGAGTCTGGTTACTATTATTGTGAGTGTTCAATCAGTGTGGGCTCCAGTGGTAAGGAAGAGAGCAAAGAGCAAAAAATGCAGACAGAAGACGTGGGAGAAACAAGCAGTGAAGGCCTCCCAAACAATGGAGCAAAGGCTGAAATAGGAGCAACTGCTGCAAGCTGTAAGCTTGCCTCAACAGTAGTAGCTGACGATAAACCATCTGAAAATGTTGCTGAGGCATCAATTGCAATTAAAGAAAAAGAAATCAGTGAGGCAAAGGGACAGCCTGAAGCTACAGATGGGACTTCTCCTACAGCTGGAGATATCTGCTCGAAGTCAGTACTTGGTCTGCTGCCAGCAAGTTCAGATGTGCTGAAAAGCCTGGAAATGGAACAAGGAAAAGCAAAGATAACAGATGGTAGTTTGCAAAAAAACTGAAGCAACAGAACAAGCACCTGGTCAGACAAGTTTGGAATAAAGTTGTTGCAGTCCTTGGCTAACTTGATGAGGGTGGAAAAGGTAGACAGGTACAGTGGGGCTGAGGTCAGAGGGGTGGGTATGGTGAATTCATATTTGGCAGGAAATAATCTTTTTTGGAGTCTGACAAGAAGAAAATGCAGAGCAAAATCTGAGGGGAACATTACTGAATATTGTAATGGTGAAATGCCTAGCTCAAAACCTATACCACCAGTGTGTGTGAGCGTGTGTACTGCAAAGACAAGTGGTTTACAGAATCAGACCTTTCACCAATCACACCTTGATACAAATGATGTTGCCAGGCGCTTCCAGTGCCCAAATGCACACTGCTACCTTGGCTGAACCTCTTTCTGCCCTGCTTCACCCCTGCCCTGGGCCTGCACCCTCAACTGTTCTCTGCCTGCCTGCCTTCTCCTTTCTGATTACTGCCTAAAGACACCTCTTCTTGCTAAATCCCTACAGCTGCTCTCATTAGTGACTCCAGGCCATGATTGCAACACAGTCATTCACTGCATTTCTGTAACAGGTAGATGGTGTTAGTTGTTAACATGCTCTTGTGAAGTACATGCCTTCCTTTGACCTAGTAGTTACTTAACTAGAATTATTTTGCCTGACTTACGGAAATAGCGTTTCTGGATGAAAAGGAAACATAGCACTAAATACTTTGTTTTCCTCTTCCTCTCCTTTTCTTTATCCAACGAATTGTCTTTATAAAATGCCCCGAGGAGGATCCAAGGGACAAGAGCTCTTTTCTAAACCGCAGTTTTGGCCGGGGCTGACGTTTCCTGGCTTTGCCCTTTGCTGGCCAAGGCCCGAGCAGAGCAGTGCCCGCTGCCCTTCCCGCACGGAGCTGGCGGCAGCGGCACCAGCAGATGGCACCGCTGGAGAGCCAGATGTGCCGGGAAGGGACCGGCCCGCGCATCCCCAGAGCCGCGGGAAGGGATCCGCCGGGCACGGGGAAAGCGCCTTTCTTCCCTTACATAACTGCACATCGGAAAGGGATACTTTGTATTTTAACAGCGCTTTTTTTTTGTTTTGTTTTGTTTTTTTTCCTTCCCCTTCTTGTTTTTCTTTCTTTGGTGAGGGGAAAAAAAGTGCACGGAAAAAAAAAAAAAAGACTCTGATCAAGAAGTAGTTTCCCCCTCCACACACAAAGCGTAGTAGCATCAAGCATACAATATTTTGCTTCCCTACAAGGAGTGTGGGGATACACGCTTAGGCAGAATGGCCAGGATGCACCCTGTTAAATTAACGTCAGGCTAGTTTAAAACTTGTTTCAAAACTTTGGGAAAAAAAAAACAAACAAAAAAAACCAAAAAAAAAAAACCCAAAGAGCTTTATTTGTACAATTTTCACAGCGAGTGAGGGGAAACAACCCTCCCCAGCCAGCCACTGTGCAGGAGGAAAAGGAAGGCTCTGCATTTAATGAACCTGCTTTGTACTCACTCTGGGGTCTGTGTCAGATCCCTTGTGTTGCAGTGCTTGGCAGAGCATTTATTTTTATGTACCTCCACTGAAGGTTGTGGACTTTGAAAAGGCTGTCCCCAAATGGTCTTCTAAATGCAAATTCCAGAGTTGCTATTCCCAGCTTCTCTGGGGTCTTCAAAAGGCAGCTAAATTGTTAGCAGAAGACTCCAAGGTTATTTTGGGGGGAGTACTTAAGAGTCGCACTTCAGAGAGCATCTCTATATCAAGGCATTTCTGGATTATTTTTGTTTTTGGTTTTTTGTTTTGGTTGGGTTTTTTTCAGGAAAACTTGCTTCAAATATAAACTGACGATGCAGTATTTCTTAGTCTTTTTTTGTTGTTTTTTTTTTTTTTTTCCCTAATTCAGAAAAGGATTAGCAACATCATTCATTGTTAGAACTGAAGTGGGTTCAATGTTCTAGGACCAAATGCACTTTATAATGTGCTGTATTTCTTCTTATTGAAAATGTTAATTATCTTTTTATAGACAGATGGCACTGGAGTGTAGCAAATGTGTAGTGAACCTGCACTCATAAACATTTGGGAGTTTAGTGTGTACAGGTTCCAATTAAGTTTAATTCTGTTTTAGGGTTAGCAGAATGATAGTGGGGTAATTAATTTCACATATCTTGGGAGTAGAATAACTTGTTTTGGGACATTAAGTTAAAATATATACTTAAGTTGTATCATTGTGATTAATCTTGATGATTTAGAATAGGGCTTTAAACCAAATATCTGTGAAATTCATCTCTTTAGTCTCTAATGATGACCAAGACCAAAATAAACTCCTGTAATGCTATTCAAATAATAAGAACATATTTTCAGCTCTGTGATGGAGATTATAAAAGAAGACTTGAAAAAGTCTTAATTTTTTTTGGTGCTCTGCTTTAGCCAAGGGTATTCATGGTTTTGTTCCCGAGTATATTTTTTTAAAATTAATTGAAATATATTTGATAATAAGACACTTACAATGTAAAACAAGTGTCAGAGTTTCTAGAATGGAAATGTCTTTATATTGCTGAAGCAGATTAATTGTCCTTCTTTATGACTGCTATAGGGAAATTACACTGTGAAATTCAAATCCAGAAGGGAGTCTGATTCACTCTTTATGATCCCTGCATTTGCTCTTCTTTTCATGTGATTTTTTTTCTTTATGGTCTCTAACATGCCTATTTTTTTCCCCTCTGAGTAATTTTCTTCATAAGCACTAGTAGTTTATGTAGAAATGCAATCTACTACTATCTTGTAATTGAATTTAGGTGAAGGTAACTTGAGTTATTGAAATAATGGTACAATGGGTTGGAGAGAACTTGCAATATTACCCACTGTGACTTTTTCTTTGTGTAAATATTCAGCGATGAATTTCCCTGCAATGCTAAGTATTTTCTAAGCAAGTTGAGAGAAGGCTTTAACTACAGCATCTCCTTGTATCTCAGCTGGTTTTAACTGGATGTTTGTTAAACTAGCTATTCTAATAAACAGGATGCCAAAGCAAGAGGAAGGAGTGTTCTTTATCTTGTGATGAATACCCTGGTCACTCTTAGGCACTAAACATCAGATGGGACAGGTTTTTTTTCTGGATGTTACATAGTTTACAGGCTAGATGCAACTGAACAAGAACCACATCTCTGTGTTAAAACAAATAAAGATTGTACTGGTTAGTTCAGCTGGCTTTCCCTTTCCATTGTCTTGTACTTTGTGCATATGCACAAGAAAGCAGAGACACCTCCTTGTTTACCTACATTTCATGTCAGGAAGATGCCAACCTATTCAGCTGGCACAGCAGAGCCAGCAGAAAGGAGGTAACTTCAGATGGGAGCCCTACAATTATCCTGCCTGATCCTTCAACTAGCAGTCAGAAGTTTTATGGGGGGTGAGTAGTAAGCTGACCTCCTTGAAGCATTTTATTTTCATTTGCTTTTTTCTGCTGTTGTTAGCCACAGTTTCTGAGGTGTATCATATTACCAAAGCAGAAGTCCTGTATTGTTTGTTTCATGCAGGTAGAAGGAATAAACCCTCAATGTAAAACATTTACCAGCACTTACTGTTGCTCCCCATAAACCCTTACGTAAAAAACAATCGTAAATGATAACAACAATAAAAAGGCAAAAAAAGCCTTTCCCAAATCCTCTACTTGGCAAAAAACTTGAAGCAGTTTTTTTGCACTCCTTGCAATGTCACCCTGACCCTCAGCTGCAAAGCTGCAGGCTTAGCCAGGAGAGAAGCTTGCTTATGGCACTCTGGAGATCAGAGAGCACTATGGATTTTTTTTTTTTTCTCTGCTAGGAAATCTTCCATTCTCTTTTCATAATATTGTCTTGGAAGTAGAAGTAGTTGTTGGAATGAAAGACAAGTTTAATAGGTATTCCTGTTGAAAAAGTCATTGGGGAATATTTAAATGTTGGTAAATCCTTTCTTTGTGGAAGGGGCTATTCAGAGTTAGAGCCAGAAGGACATGTCTGGGGCCCCATAAAATCCGAAGCAAGTTAGTGTAGTTGTAGTCTACAGTTTTATTCTCAAAACCACACTCAGATGGGCTTAAATCCAAGCACTGTGTAGGCTTAACACCTCTGAATCTGGCTTCTGACCGTGGGCTTTGGTCACTGACCTGCGCAGCAGAAACATGAAGCAAGTCTTGTAAAAAGAGTCTAAAAAAGACTATATATGAAATGAGAGCATACTTTTCTGACTCATTAAAGAAAAAATAATTTCTAAAAAATAAAAATTAAAACATTGAATGCCCACCCAGAGCTTTCTCTTTTCCAGTGTGACTTTTGATTTTCTAATTAGGAAAGTACTTCTTAAGATCAGCTGAAAAGATCAACAACTTCTTTTAGAAATTTTATTTTAGATTATTTTTATCCAAGTTGCAAGATCTGGGGTATCAGTACTTGGATCGGAGGTGGAAAAACAAATCCTATCTTTAAACTGTAAATAGCATTTATATAATTCTGTTTTTGAAATGAAAAAAAACCTAGCAGGCTCTTTGCTGCCCTTTTCAGTTTCTTAACGTAAAAAGGAGAGATGAGCACCTGTATGAGATAGTAGTGTCCTTTGCCAGAAATCCAGCATTTATTATCTGCTGATGGGTGCCTAGTTCAGCTTTCATTCTGTTGAGTAAGTAAACAATAATACTGAATAAGCATTAAATAGTGACAAGAAAATATGTTAGAGGTGGTCACACTGAGCTTCTAGTACACTTATAAAGTTTATTGGATATTTGACTTTTCTTCTGAGACAAAGAATCTTCTCAAATGTTTGTCAGTAGTGAACTGGAGTCATAGACCTGTTAAAGTTTTTTCTTTTGATAAATTCCCTTTAGGTAGAGGGGTAAGCTTAGGATGCACTTTGGTTCATAGGTGTTTTTTTCAGAATTAAGTTGATGTGAGGATAAATCCTGCTCAGACTGGAGGCAGTGCCACTTAAGTCTTATCTAATGCTGCTGCGACCAAATCAAACCCCCAATTTTCTTCATGATAAATGCTGTTATTGAGAGTTGCTGGGAATTTTGTTTGCTGAAATAAGCTTAATAGAGTAATGCAGAGATTGTTCTGCCTGATCAGGTCTTTTTTAAGGCTTTGCCTCCAAGTACAGTACCCTGATGTGAGCACGCTGCTTCACAGAATAATTAATTCTCTTATCTGTATAAAATCTATGGACCTGATTCTTGAGTCTTATCCCAGAGGGTGCTATGTCCTTGTGTTAGGTGATCTGTGGGAAATCCAGCATGAACAGAGACCTTGGCCAGACAAGAAGGAGACTGAGAGGGCTCTGGGAGGCTTGGCAGCTCTGATGACAAAAAGGGTTTCTTCTCTTACCTTTAACTTTGTGAAAAAGACCTTTTTGGTCTTGGCTTACTTAAACCCACTAACTAGCCTCTGAGGCTGATACTGAAATTATTCTATCTACTACTTTCACACATAAAGCACCCAGAAATGATCATTATTTGCAGAAATAATCAAATTATAGTGGAACAAATAAAATATAATTGAAATAAAATTATATTGAAGCAATACAATTTCAGCCTGGATAATTGAAACCCTTTAGGTACAGTAATGAAACCCTTTACAAAGTGGGTTATATATAAACACGTTATAATGTTAATACATTATCAGTCAAAATCCAAAGGAATCTTGAGTTTTGCTTAAAGTAGAATTTGCAAAATTGATCCACTACTGCACCACTAGGCCATCTTTTAACACTGCTTTTCCCATTGCTGTTATTTTCTATGTTACTCTTAGTTTATTCTTCCTCCAGTCCATTTATCCAGTTAGGTATGTGGCCATACACTTCTAAGCCTTCCATGATGCTTCTGTACTTGACTGCATTTCCCAGCTGGAGCCTTTTTCTCAGCCTGTTGCTGCAGAGCAGGGTGCCCAATACCAGCCTTTGAGCTGGTAAGGGCTCTGGGCTAGCTCACTTTGGCAGCTGTTAGCCTGCTGCTTATAAGCCCCTTTTGCTGTGGTTTGCAGAGCGCCTGTGGCAGTGGGGGTACTGAGCCATCCCAAAGTCTCTGAGCTGCTGTAACCCTACTTAAAATAACTGAGGAAGTGTACTGCTGACTTAGTGCAAATAGAAAGTGGAGCCAGCACACAATGGGATTGCAGTAAATGTAGCAGCAAGTGTACATCAGGGTCTCACAGAGCAGCACTTACACTTCCCTTTGCAGATGCTGGTTGTTTAAGATCAGACAGAAGGGGCACAAGTTTTCCCTGGAGTCTCCAATTTACTCAGATGACTCAGAGAATCAGCAGCAAATTACAGGATTTAGTGTCATGGGATGTCCTGTGTCAGGCTGGCTCCAACCTTGGCCATGTAAGCATATCAGCCATCAGTTGTCCATGCCCCATCCCTGGAAGTGTCCCATGCCAAGAAGAACAAGGTCCTGAGCAACCTGGTCTAGTGCAAGGTGTCTCTGCTCGTGGCAAAAGGGTTGCAACTGGATGTTCTTGACAGCCCCTTCCTTAAATCATGTAACCCTTAAACTCAAACTATTCTATTCTTATGAAGTGAGTCTTCCATTCTCTGTTTCCTGAGGGGGCTGGGCTCCTCTGCAGGGTAGCAGCCATGCTAAGGCTGCTGCTGTCACCAGTGTCCCTGCTCCTCACTCACTAAGGGAGGGTGTCCGTGCTGCAGCTTGCAGTTGTAGGAAATGCTCCACCAGTCCCTGGAGGGAGACCATCCACTCAGGACACACCAGTCACAGTGGTGTGGGGCCTGGAAACAGCACTAAGGGTGTCCTTCCTTGGGAATAACTCCTGTCTTAACTTGGGCCCTTTCCCATGTGCTTGGCTTATGATGTGGTACTGATGGGAAGAGTTCCTCTTGCCTTTTAAGCAGATTTCATGGGCTGTAGGTGGGCTCCTTGGCAATGCCTTCAATTACTACTTGGGTTTTCTTCTCCTTTTTTACTTCTTTTAAAAAAAATTTTGGCAACTTGTAGCAGGCTCACTCTAGCCTCCCATTTCAAGCAGCTCTGATTACCAGGTCTATGGTTTTAAATCCTGCTGCACTGAAATCAGCTATTTCCTCACTGCCATCTCTATCTATGACACCTGTTTTAGTCCGAGCGCATATGTTACCCCATGTGTTGCACCAGAACTTCAGTTTTTAGTGTTGGCTGTTCTTTGGGCTGTGTAGAAGTAATGTCTTTGTGATAAGCATAACCATGCTGATTTATTTATGTCACGTTGCTGCAGATTCAAGCATGTGTAACAATTGCTTACACTCTCTACTATAACAGAATTACTCAATTAAACAAGAGCTGATTAAGTTGTAGCCCTTGACAGAGGAGAAACAGAGCAATTCTCAGGACTCTTCTTTATAGAATGAGATTTGCTAATGCTTCTGTATTTTAAGACAATAAAACCAGTGCATTACTTACTATTTCAAAGTCATGAAAACTACACACTCCCTAGGCTGATCAAACAGAGATTTTTCAAGAGAAGGTTCCGTACTGGAAGTCTCCAAGGATATTGCTTCCATTTACTATGTGTTATACAAATAGTCTATCATCTCATGTGGTTGGAAGCGAAACAAAAGAAATTAAGCACTCCAGCATCTTAGTATGGAATGTTTATCAGCATGTGTTTTAAACGGATATATTACTCACTTTGAATCCCTTGCTAACAAAAAACTTCTCCATCCCCCACATTGCCACATGTATTCTGTTTTTATGTAATAAAAAAAAAGAAAAAAAAAGCCTTGTGAACATCTAAATATATTTAGGGATGAATCTGTATTTTCCCTGCACTTTCTAAGCATTCCAACAGCTCATAGGAAACCACAACTCATTTTAAGATAATTTGAATAATTTATGCTTTAATTTCCTAATGTTTTGACATCTTGAATGTACAAAAGTATCTTGAAATGTATGAACTGATGCTATGAAAATTTCATTTCTAACGAGAAACTGAATTTTAGGATGGCAGCTCTAAATAAAGGATCTGTTGTTGATCCAAACCTGATTCTTGTCTCCCACCATTTCTTCAGGCCGGATTAGACAAAACACTTGTGTTCACTTTATCAATTTTGCTGAAACACATATGTCTATTATTTTATAGTGGCAGAGTTACCTGAGTATATCTGCCTAAATTGCAAGTGAGATTTATCTGAGCTCTAAACTAAGCCAAGACATTCTACATAACATTTTGTGAGGTACTTAGTTGCTGGCAGGTGTTAAACTATGACAGACCCCTTATCTCTTGGCCAGAAAACATTGTCGCTGAGAAATCCGTCACCTATATGAGAATTTAACCTTTTGGTGAATCATTGGGCAGCCAAAAAGGTTTATTTGAGTAGAGGACTGCAATTCAATTTGCCTCTTATGGAAGGTGTCATGAGTGAAACCAGAGGCAGCCTTCTTGGTGGCATCAGAGATTATGCAACCTGCACTTTTGTTGGCTTCTTTGGCTCTTTAGGTAACTCCTGGGGCTCGCTTTGTGGCGTGCTGGCAGCTGTCATACAAACAGGTGATGGCTAAAAGCTGCTGACCTTCCATAGCTCATCATGTAACCCTTTTCTCTCTTCCCAGATTGTCAGTGGTAGGCACGCACCAGCCAAATGGCTACCAAGACATGACACTGCTGCAGCATTAGAAGCTCACTGATCCCAGAACTATGCTGCAGCTGATGCTCAGGTTTTCCTCTCTGTGTGCCAGAGGGGAGGCAGTATATATCAATGCAGAGAACATTGCTAGGAAGGCATCCTTACCTTTCCTTTGCATATTGGACCCAAGCATTACCCTAAAGAGCTCACATGCTTCAATAGGGTGACTGCACTAACTCTGGTTTAATAGTCTAAAAGAAACATCTTCCTCCCACAGCTTGCTTGTGGTGAGAAACGATGAGAGATGCAGCCTCACCACTTGTCCTCGTTTCAGTGCTGCTGCTCCAGATGCTGTACACATTGCAAAGACAGACACAAGGACAGGAACTGTTCTGTTTGCATTTTCAAGCCCCAAGGTAGCCTGTAGTGTGAATTACGTTAGCAGTGCCAACAGACAGTTTTAAGTTTCTAAAACCCCAAGAGCTGCTACTATCATCATCTTATGCTGCATTACCACAATAAAGTAATAAGCAGTGCCAGACTTTACATGTTCCCATTTTATGTTTTTCAATTGAAATAGAATGCTATCAGCTGTGTAGTGTCCCTCGTGTCCTTAAATATACTGCAGGGTGGTCTTGCTAAGTTATTTTGTGTTATATTGGGTGTGATGAGTCTGAAAGACAGTGAACTAAATTAGCACTTCAGAGCCTCACATGCAGAAAGAGGTTCTGTTAAAGCTGAAGGATGGATCTGTTGGAGGACAAGTGCTCAAGGCTCTGTTCCACAGCAGGTTACTTGCATGATTTGGAAACATCACTCAGAGGCAGATACTTGCATGCTGTTATCATTGCATACTAGTGCCTATACTGTCCTCTATTTAAAAAAAATAAAGCTCTGATCTTGGCACACTTTGTCTGTGGCTGTATCTCTGTCTTGTTTTTACAGAGGAACGTAGTTGTGTTCTGTACCCAAGGCACAATAGAGAGAAGTACATTAAGAGGTCATCTGATACTAATTTAATGGGGACTCTATAACCATTTTAAATAGTAGTTTCTATTAGGCTCTGAGACCAAACTGCATTTCTTTAAAGTGAGTTTTGTCTGTAAAGTCAGTGAATTAAAAACCTGCTATTCCCGTCAGAGAGACCTTAAGTATACTCCAGGAATGAGGGAGGAAGGCTAGTCTGTGGTGTTGCTGAAGTATCATATTATCTCAATAGGGATTTATCCTTGTGGAGCTGGCTCTGGTTACTTTTATGTGCCTCTGCAGGCAGTTTTGTGCAAGACCCTGCCACAGGTTTCTGTGCTGCTCCAAGGTGTGAAGGGAGCTGCACTGCCTTCTGTACAAACCACCTTTCTGCAAAGTCTTTAGCAGCTCCAAGTCTTGCCAGAACTGACAGTTGTGTTCTGAAGTCCTGCTCCTTTAGATCTGGCTGATTTAGCTTTTGGCAACAAAATGGGAGCTGTATGGAATCGTCTTAGCCTGCCCTCAAGCAGGTCAGGCAGGATCATGTCAAATCTTATGAGTGATGAACAAAATGCAGTCTGGGGCTGTGTGATGGTATTAAATCATCTGATGTGATGGTGAAACTTGAATGCTGAATGTTCCCTTTTTACTTACCATTTTTTACTTCAGCTATGAAACTTAGTCTGGAAAAGGCTGCTTGTCTAAAACCAAACCATCTTTATCCATTTTTACCTTCCAGTCTGAGAGTATCAGCTATGTGTCCTCAGTAGAACCAAACATATATACTCAGGTAACTCTGCTACCATAAAAATAACAAAACTGTGTTTCAGCAAAACTGATAAATAAAGTGAACACTAGTGTTTTGTTTAATCCCAGCCTGGAGAAATGGTGGGAGGCAAGAAAGGAAAGAAGAAAATATTAATACCCAGAAATCTTATACTGAAACTTCTTTGTGCAGAGGAAGGTGAAGGAAACCTCACAGACTGAGTTATTAGCAGTGATTTTTGACATTTGTTAAGTTTGCATCTCTTTTCATACTCTCCTTAAATAAGTTTGCTGTCTCATTGCAACGTAATTTAAAAAGAATAACAATGGATAAAACCCCATCTAAAAGTAGTATTTTGGCTTCACTACCTCTGAATAACTAAAATGTAGATAAAAGACTAACTAGTGGAAAAACACACGCCATGTTCCTCTATTTCCTGAATTATCCTGAAATCCAGTTAGGTCCTTTCCAGCAGCATAGTTTCCTCATCCAAACTTCAATGACTTTTTATGTGATTGTGCGTGCCTTTGTCAGATCTCCAGGGTTTCCCTCTGTCTCCATGTTTAGAGGGAAAGGTAAATGATAGAAGATAATTTCTGGTGCTCTCACTTTGACTTTTGTGTTTGGAGCTTCTAGAAATGGTAAATAGAAATTCTGATTTCTAAAATGAAATAATGGTATACTCTTCCATGAAGGATTTTTTTCCTGTGGCTGTGATACTTATTTGTCCTCTCAGATTATGCCTGCACATGTGCATCTTTTTCACTGTTTGTAAGCCCAAATTTAAAAACAGTAAGTAAGTGATCTGGCTAAAGCATTACAGTCTTGGAGAGCTGATAGAGAAACCTTTTCTTTTGGTCCCCTAGAATTAAAAAATGCCACCCCAAATCTATACTTTTATTCACTACTAAGATTTTACTAGTCAACGCTAGCAGTAAACATTGCATTTTGTGTGGGTTTTGTATAGAAAGAAAAACTGTTAATTACCAAATTATCAAAGGCTGTTTGTCCAGCTGAAATCCAATAAGCTTTATCATTCTGTCACCTCCTTTACTTCTAATAAAAACTGTTGTTTAATTAAAGTCGTATTGCTACTTCTGAGTAAACTGTTTTGGCTGTTATGAAAATTGCAACAATCCATAACAACTGTATTTCAGACTGCAAACCTAAAACTATGTCAACAGTTACCTAATTTGATGTTACTAAGTGCACCGTTGCTCACTGTTGGGCAGCATCAGTCCTTGAAAAGGCTCTTAAAATCTATCTAGACAATACAGGTTCATAAATCTGGGCTATAGTCTTTTGCAGTAGATCAGCTGATATGTCAACAGTTGGGGAATTTAGTAAATCAGTCCAGCCAAGCAAGCCAGGTTAATGCAAGGACTCTAAATACTTTGCTAGCCAGTGAAAACTGAGCCAGAACTGGGTTACCATGTGATCACGTCAGCAGCTTCTCCAGAGTCCTGAGGATTTTGTAGCAAAGAGCAGCACAACTGAAGTACAATTAGGGCATTTGCCTGTCCTCAGACTGGTCCAAACAGCATCTACACTCAATGAACAGACACAGCCTTCCTCCTAGGTATGGGGGTACTCTGAGGGTTCAGGGAGAAGTTAACTTTCCTCTGGAAATTTTATATAAATATCATAGCATATCTATGCTAAAAAACCCAAACCAAACAAAGCACGTATTTCTAAACCAAAATCTGAATTTCCATAGCAAAAATGCATGGCTAAATATGCCATCTGAACACATCTTCAGGGATATCACATCTCAAATACAGGGACTGATCATTCTTGCATAACAAACATTAACATTTTTTCTAAATTTATTAATTTGAGTTAATTCAATACTTCTTAATAAATATATGTGACTGCCCATCTCTTCCAGCAACATGCAGGCAGCTGTATACTGGCAAGTAGAGGCAGTTCCTGGTGCTTGTCAAGGACTGTGGAGGAACACTAGGTGGCAGGACACCAGAGAGGAAGGCTAGAAGAGACTGGATTGGAGGAAAATACACAAGCATCCTTTGACAGGATGTGCAAATGACGGCCAAGAGGCAGTCTGGCAGTCCTGAGAAGCAGTCAGGGCCAGCTCAGAGGCACTCAAGAGCCAGTCGAACACAAACCCCATCACCCCCATCACCTGTGGGTAGAACCAGCTTAGCTCTTTCCCAGCTGCTTGTGCTAACATCACAAGCAGCTGTCACAGATGGTCACAGATGGTGCACAGGGCTTGAATCTCAGTCTTCTAACATGGGGGTGTTGGACTAACTTGCCCAGCTTGAATTTTAAACAAAGGTTTCTGACTCCAGCTCCATCCCTGCACAAATTGCTCAACAAAGAGTTTTAAGTAATAAATCTGAAAAAATAATGACTTGCAAAGACAGAGAGGCAGCTTTCTCTGCTTAGTAATTTATATGCTAGAAAATCACTTCTTGCTGCTGTTATTAAAAAATCCAGCTCAACTGATGAAAGTTCATGTTTCACGTCTCTTTTGGCAACACAGGAACAAGCTATAATTTTACTTATTAAACAGAAACTGGTATAATTTTGTCATTCAAAAGACTTTGCAGTAAATTAATCATCAGAATAATTACTGGCCTGCTTTGATTTAAATCAATCTAAGGAGTAACCAAAGGCTTTTTAAAGTTGGGTTTTTTTTGTTTGTTTGTTTGTTTTTTCCCCAGAGCACACTTCAGATGACAGAAGAAATATTTACTAAGAATATTTTAAAAAGTATGTTTCTCCCCCTCAGAATAAAACAAACTCCTGTTACACCTTCATGAGGATTCCATGCCCTGGTAAGTAGCACACAACTTGACTTTTGCCTTCACCTCCATGGAAGGTTTTAGTGTGGAAAATAACAAACAAGATGTTTTCAGCTCTGTCAGTAACTAGAATCTGCATCAGTACCAGGTAACTCTGCACACATGTATCTCATAAATCTTGTTGGAAGTCACAGGAGAAGGAGTAGAAGCACATGCCCATGGAGAACTGAAAGGAATGATCCATGCAAATGCCAGCACCAGCTGAGCCACCTGCTCACCACTTCCTGTGGTGCCTAATCCCACACCATGCCAATCCAGGCAGTTTTACAATGGATTTTTGCCAGCTGTGTGCTAGCAGTTTAATTGCAAAAAACACCACAGTGATGTTCCTACTGTCAGTGCACTGGTTGCTACAGACACGAGGAAAGATATTGCCACATGGATGTCTCTTTTGCTCAAGAGAACAAGCACAAGCACCTTCTGCTTCTCCAGTTTCAAGACTACCACATGCCAAACTATTATTTTCTTTTCTTATTTTCTTTTAAATTATCTTACTTATTACAGAATTTTGCAGGCTTAGTAACTGCAATTGCATCTAGTGATAGTTATAGTCCATGTTGCAATGTACTCTAACGTAAGTAAATACGGAACCACAAGAAAAAATTTAATTGCAACAGAAAGATTTCTGTCTGCCTACACATTATGTTTGTTTAAAGTCGACTTCTCTTCCCAGAGTAGAGAAATGCCACATCCATATTTAAAATCAGAAGTATTGACAAAATCTACTGAGTGCATAAAGCTGTTTTGACAAAACACGAGTGCCTGCCATGCTGCAGCTAAGGAAATGAAACAGCTCGTCAATTTACCAAAACTCTGCCTACAGACAAGGTATTCTCCAGGCTTTAGGAAACCTGATGCTTTTCTCATGCGGGAAGAAATCCTCATCATGCTGAACTCAGTGAGAAACTGCTGCTGACATCAGCACAGCCAAATACTATGAGACTGACAAGGCTATCATTACGTTTTAAAATTAAGCTTATGCACATGCGTTCACTAATAGGAACCGCAACAGCAGAAAGGTGTGACACAAGTTATAAGGGAACTGAAAAATCCAGAAAGAAGATGATGCAGTTCAAGATTAATGTCACAAAAAACCTAATCTGAATAGGAGATCAAATGTTTACGAATTTTTTTCCCTTATGATGTCAAAATCTCACATTTCTTAGGCTGTCACAGAGTGACTGTCAGAAACGAAGACAGAATCTGCTGGTTGAATTACAGCATGGTTTCTTAATGACTGAACCAGTATTTATTTTGAAATTACACATAAATTATTTATTACCTCCTTAAAAGTATAAGCAAGCCCTTGGCTTCATAGCATTTCTATAATCTTTCATTGTATAAAATGAAACAGTTTGTGATATCTGTAATTACTTACCAAATAAAGAAATTTTTTGTAAGTTTTGTTTGTAAATATTTTATTAAAAAACATCTTTTAATGCTATTAGTCAGTACATGTGTAATAATACTTTGATAAAGTATCATGTAGTAATATGTATTTTGGATTCAGGAATGTAATGGTTTTAACTAAATCGTCAGAGCTCTATTCTGCTCCAGTCTTTTCTAAACTGTCATTTTTTTTCCAGAATTTAAACAAACTCATTCTTTGTCAAGGTACGTCATCCTTAAGGCCTTGCAAACGTTTTAGTAATTGAACCAAAACAAAGAGAGAGCTCGGCTTTCTTTCTGAAGACCACGTTGCTTTTGAGCTTAAAAAGGTGCCTGCAGCTTTCAAGCAGTTAGTGGCAAATCAGCAAGAAAGAAATCAGAGAAGAAGGGGCACTTAAAAATCAAAACAGTAAAGTGCACAGCTATACCATCCAAAATTGTATTATCTGATCCAAAGAACTTGCTGGACTGTGGATATTTAATACAATTTGGCTTGCATGAAACATACAATCACGATTAGACAGAAAGGATTTTCTTTTTTCTTCCTGAAGTCATCTACAGGATCTATGGAATTCAATTTTCAAGGGTAACATAGTGCAGCTCTTTGGATATTGATTGGTTTCCTAAGTCCACAAGAGATGAAGAAGCAGGGAAGGTGTGGAGGGATGCAAGGTGTCCTCTTGCTATCTCTGTTTTATTTAGATGCCCGTACTCTCCAGCTCCCCATCCTCCAGCCCTAATGCAGCATGTGACCTAGAAATCATAAAGAGTTTCTCTTTATTTGTGTACTGTCTTTGAGTTTGCTGGGATTGCTCCCCTGTTTGTTCTCTGCTGGTAGCCTTGAGAGGGTCCGTCTGCTCAACTGGTTCCTCCTCACAGTCCTGAATTTTACTGGCTGCGGTGTTGGCAACTGACTCCAAGGAGGTGCCTGCCTCCTCCAAGTGGCTGTAGCCCTTATTGCTGCTGGAAGGCTCAGACTGGGAGCTCTGAGAGTCCATCCTGGTGATGGCAGGAGGAGCTGAAGGGGGTGATCCCCCCAGATCTAGAGATTCAGAGTAGCTAGGAGATGCCTTTACCAAGAGGCTGGATTCCAGGACCCTCCTGACAGCTGGTGACCGAGGTGGCTCAGGGGAAAGGGGACACCTGGCATCAGGCAAGCAGCTGGTGCTCTGCCGCCTGAGAACCAGCTTGTGCCTCCTTGTCCCACAGCCTCCCTTGACGTGGCTGCTGCTGAGGTCGGTTAGGCTCAGTTCAAACTCCCCCCGTGGGATCTCCTGGGCTCTCCGCTCCCCAGGTGGTCTGTGCCAGCCTCCCCCTCCAGCGCTGGGCCCCAAGGGCAGGAGGGTGAAGGTGCTCAGCGAAGAGCCGACGATGGAGCTGGCCGTGCTGCACCGCTCACAGCTGCCCGGCGGGCTGCAGGGCGGGCTGGGGGCAGCGCGGCCCGCGAGGGCAGCACGCTCCCGGCAGATGCTGTACACAGCCTCGGCCAGGCTGGGCGGCTGCGGGGGGCTGCAGAAGGAGGAGCGCCGCGGTGAGGACACCAGATCCGGTGGGGAAAGGGAGACACCCAGTCCTGGTGGCCAGGAGCTCTTGGCCAGCATGGCTGCAGCACCCAGGCCTTCCCCACCAGGCTTCAGCTCCAGGCCCCGGGAGTGTATGTAGTTGACAAAGCCATTGAGAGGGGCTGAGGCCGGGGTGCCTCCATCCTTGGCCCGCAGGCTGTGGGCATCAATGACGGTGGAGTAGAGGTCACGCAGGTTGATGATCTTGGTCTTCTTGTCACGGTTTTCGTGCAACACCGCATTGGCGCAGATGAAGAGGAAGATGCCGATACCCATGATCAGAGGGCCCAGCACCTTCAGCTTGTCCGAATGCAAGTAGCTTGAGAAAAGACGGAAAAGGAAACCCGCTGAGGCCTGGGGGGAGGAGGAAGTAGGGGCAGACCCAGCGGTGGCAGCAGTGGCGGAGGTGTTGGCTCCAGGGGGTGACTCCAGGCGGATCCCTGCTCGCGCCCTTTCCTGGCTCTGGGAGCGGCTCAGGTGGGTGCCACCTTGTGGCACTGGGTGCCGGCCCTTGCCAAAGCTGCTTTCTCTGTACACCTGGCTGGGCTTTGGCCAGTAGCCCACCACAGCCAAGGCGATGCCCACCAGCAGGACCAGGATGCCACAGAGGGCAATGAACCCCGAGACGGAGCACAGCTTGAGCTTGCCTTTCACCACCACCACGTCATTCTTGCGCTTCCTTTTGGCCTTGCGTTTGCGTTTGGGGAGTTGGCTCTGGGGTTTCAAAGGGTCCTGTTTCCTGGCCGAGATCCTCAGGAGGCCTCCAGTGGCAATCATGGCTGGCTACCAGCGCACTGCCCCCCACGGCCACTCCAGCTCCTGCAGTGAAAGGGAGAAGAGAAGAGGATCAGAACCAAGGACAGACCTGCAGCACAACAGATGTCTCTACTTGCTTTTCCTCCTTCAAAGTCCTAGTAATTAAAACCCTGAACAACTGAGATGAAGGTTGACACCAACAGGCAGATCTCCCTTGCCTACACAGCTCCTGTGTGTGAGAAAGAAACAGGCAGACCAACAGCATCAGAGCAGCCATGTGTCCCACTACACTCTTGCCAAACAGCTAGTTAATTACTTTATACTCCAGGTAAAATATAGACCTAGTAGTATCCACTGATTTAACAAGAAAAAAAGATCTTGCTCATTTCAGAAGGAGTTTGCAATACACCAGAGCTCAGAGGACACCAAGCTCCACTCCCTAATATGTTCTAGGGTTACAGTGGACACTGACTGTGGTTAGTGATGTCATTCAGGGTTTGATGGGATGGGAGAAATAAAAGCAGGAAGGCAGTATAGATACGATCTATAGATATAATTTGTTTCATTACACTACTTACACATTACTGGAGGGAGGATTAAACATATTACTTGTCTTGCTTAAATGAGTGGGAAAGGAATTACTGTGAAATGCACAAAGGAAATATTTAAACACTGGAAAGTGGTGCCTTGTGAAAGTTTTTTCCCAGCCATTTGCACTTGATCTGCAATATTAGAAATTCATCTCTTGTGGTCCAGAGGCATCCCTAGTTTGGGAACATGTGTGATGTTCCAGGTAACTGTTATGTAACACTGACAGATTCAACTCCCTCCCCCCCGCCCTCAGAAAGGGGAGATGGCCGGCAGGTACGACATGGAAAGTCAAATCCTCTTAAAGAAAAAGTGAAACCCCATGAGTCACCCGGGGAAACCCTAATGAGTGCTTGCAGGGAAACTGGCAGAAGACTAAACACTGAGCATTTGTGGCTTTTGTTTTACTGGACCATCAGAAGTCATCTCTCTGTTCCCGTGATCTGAGCTAAACAACACAGTGTGTAGGAGCATTCTGCACTATGCAATTGTTTTTGGAACCTATTTCTTCATGCTACCGAGAAGCAGGATCCCCTCCCCCTTTTCTCTTTCTGAGCATCCTATTATTTTTTTCTTTGACAGGGCAAAAGATGACATCACTGAATATAATACGACTCACGAAGTTCAATTAATTGCACTGAAAGGCGATTAAGTAAGCACCAAAAAAAAACCTCCCTTGCTCCTCTTTCACTGTTCAGCCTTTAAATCTCATCTCCTTTCTCTTCTAATGCCAGAATTGCCACATATGCAGTAATACTGTGTCCCATTTACTCTGTTTATATTTTCCCCAGGAAAAAAAAAAAAAAGGGTGTTGTCAGCAAGAACGTTGTTAAATTACTCTCCGAGGTACTGCACGCTCAAAACAAAGAGCAGAGATTTCTCTTTTCTCTCTCTGAACTATTTGCTAAAAATAGGGGGAAAAAAAAAAGAAAAAAAAAAAGAAAAGGGCATTTTGTTGATGCAAAAGTGTAATTATCGGGGCATGTGTTGCTGTAATTGCCGATTCTTTGATCCCATTTTCTGCTGCCCCACTAGCCAGCTGCCCGTCTCTCTCCACGGTGATAACAGATGGTTATCAGCTCCAAGGAACGCTCCCAGTCCGGCATCGCCAGGCACTTACTTTCGGCGATGGCGAGAGCAGCGCTCGGCAGGCGAAGAAGGGCACGGCCATCGCCAGCGGCCGCAGTGCCACGGAACCACCCGGACGGGAGCGGCGGGGGCTGGAGCCACATCCCGCACGAACGGACTGCGAGCCCCCATCCTCTCCGGCAGCCGGACCGGACCCGCGAGCACCACGACCTTGCCCGGCAAAGCCCAAACGCCGCTGTAACAGGAGTAACAAAGCCCGGCTCAACTCCCTCCCCGGGCTCGCAGGCGGGACTCGGCGGGCTCCGGCTGCCGGGACGCCCGGCCCCGGTCCCGGCCCCGGGACGCCGCTGGCTCCGGCCGGTCCGGCCGCG
>JANRGV010000001.1:100895110-100919326 GCA_024734035.1 Alethe castanea | reverse complement strand
ACTGTGTGCCATGGAGATAAGGAATCACTACCCCACCCGGTTTTAACAGATGGTGATAGAATACACATTTCTGGCCATCTTCCCTAGAGGTATCCCATAGCACAGAGGGCAATGTGTACCTGCAGCAAATACAATTATTTGGTCCCAGGATGTCAAGAAAGCACAGTGTTCCTCATTTTGAATGCAGAGATAAAACCCTGATTATTTTTCTGTTCCCTCTCTGGTTGATGCTTCTCTGTCTCAAATGTCCCGTAGTGGAGAGGCTTAGTTTTTGGGTTTGGTTTGTGATTGGTATTGGTGTTTTGGTTTTTTTGTTCCATTTTCGCTTTTTAAAAAGTTTCTTACTTCTAATGGTGGGAAAAGTCTTACTAAGAATATGAGACACATCAAATGGGATCGAGTAGAAACCTGATCCTCTGAGTTCAGTTTTGTCTTTCTCATAAAAGCCAGAAGAGTAAAACTGTTCAGCTGTCTTTTTTCCCCTACCCCTCTAAGTACTAAAAAGGTAAAGAACCAACAATCTGAAAACAAGTGAACTTTAAAATGTCTTAAATAAGATGAATTCCTTTTTTTTTTTTCTGTTAGGTTACTCATATTTATTTAATTTTTCAATAAAAGATCACTTTGAAACTGTTAAAGGGACATTCTTGTCTAAAGGTGCCCAATAAAAATATTTTTTTAAACCAAATTCTTGCTTAATAGTTTAGGGTTTTTTTATAATTTATTGAATTAACTGAATAACTATCCCCCATCCTCAAAATGCTCATGCAGCTGATGAGGCCCCATATTCACCCTGTCTGGCCTGTGTGTGACTCAGGCAAAGATGCAGAGGAATTGTCTGAGGAAACTGAAGGGTCCTGAAAAGGATCGATGCTCTCATGTGGAGTCTAGGTAGAGTCATACCTAACAGCTCACAAGCAGTTAGGTTTTCAATTAATTTAATTGAAATACAGAATAATGGAGCAAGGCCAATTTGGGTAGACTTTCTGATGGGTTCTGGAAATTAGAATGTACTAGTTCATTAAACATAGCTGTGGTGCAAGAAAATTAAGAGGATTTAAGTTTTTTATCAGTAGAATTAAAGAATGTCTTTTCTGTCTGTTGCTTGTGTCAAAAGGGATGCAAAAATATTATTTGAGCAAGAAAAACACGTAAGAGAGCATTAAATTCTGTGAAAACAAGGTACTGTGATGAATTTCTATCCTCCAGAGCCTTATGCATATATTTTATAGCTAGTGATAAAATAAATGGGATGCTTAGCATTTATGGAAAGATAATCTGGGGAACCAGTGGAATAGATAAGCTATTTATTTTAGCAGCTTTTCACTAATTGATGTGAAAAATCAGAGAATGGATTTTGTTCTAGTCATACATGTGTAAATCTTCAGAAGAACCTCAATGAATGATGAATTGATGTAACAGAAAGTGACTTTTTTATTTCAGAGAAGTGAAACTCAAAACCTGTATTGTCTTAGTTTATTTATTATAGCATCTGCTTTTGTAATTTATTTTACCTAGAGGACAGCTCGAAATATCGCATGTGGCTCTAACCACTCTAAACTCCTGCCTGGGATGAGCAAAGTTTAAACATGAACCAAACTGAACTGAGGTTTTTCTAAGTGGACTGTTGACATATTAATGAATAATAGACAAAATGAACCTCTGTGCGGGCTATAATTACTGAAATAATTCCACTGAAAGTGGAAACTTGAAAGCAGAATTTCTAGAAGGAATAAGAATGTGGAAATTTGTATCTCTCATCTAACCGTTCCTGGGCATTTCATAAATTGTCACCCCTTGACACTGGCAGGACACAGCCATCTGCAGAAAGTCCAGGGGCATCAGTGCTGTGATGAGACCCAAAGTGTTGCATGATCCTGAGACATTGGTCCTAGTCATCCTAAATCTTCTGCCACTGTAGTGTGGATGTAAAGTTTATTTTAACATGGGTTGTGCTGCTCTGTGGAAGTGTTGTCTGTGAAGTTGCAGATAGTTTGTGACATGGGAAGTGATGAGTTTTGAGTTTGTTCTTCCACAGACAATCGAATCATTTCAGTGCATCAGCATGAAAAACTTCATATATAGATATAATGAAGATATCACAGAACTGGCAACTTCTAATCCCACTCTCACACTTGTCTAGAGGTGTTGCTGTTAGCTCCCACTCAGAGAAAAATATCCAACACTTCATATGTATTTCACATGAAAAGAACTACAGACATGAAGCAGAAGCTGACTGGGATTGCAACCTAATTTTCAGTAGTTTCTCAACAAGACAAACTGCAAAATCTACTGAGAAACTGAGATATAATGCCAATAAAAAACTCCTGTGAAGGTGTTCTGGGATTTGTCTAGTAAACCGTAGCTGGGATTTGTCCTAGTAAATTAGGAAAAACTAGATGTAAGGGAAAAATTTGTATAATCTTTCAAGAGAATTGTCAAAATACTTTCTTAAAACACTGTCTTGAAAAATAGAGAGCATGGCCATTTTTTTCTAATACTTTTCTTCTTTAAATCTGAAATTTAAAAATGGATTAAAGTGATCAGTTTGGAAAGTGGCTAAAGTTTATGTTGAACAAATGCTTGCATTTTTTAAAAACATAATTTTTATCTCCAAGACATGAACCTCTTCTAGGCTAGTCTCTTCTGAAGAAAATATGACTGCCCTTTACATTGCTGATAAACATGAGTCAAGCTTCTTTTGAATCTATGGAGTAAAACACTTATTTGCAGCCTCCAACATAAACACAAGCACACGTAACCACTTAAGGGGGTTTATCTGGGTATTGTTCATACTTGTTTCTGTGGGACAAGCAGAAGAAATAGAATGTGCCTCAAGGTAGCATAAAATGGGCAATCAAAGCCAAGGGACACAGCCTGAATAAACACTCAGACTGTGATCCTGAGATGAATGCAAACCTATACAACAGCCTTAGGATTAATGTCAAATGTCAGCTGGAAAATGGTCTGGAAAGAAGGCAAAATTGTTATTTTTCTTCTTTCAAATACCTGTTTCTTCCTTTCCAGTATAATAGCTAGGGGTCAAAGAAGGGTCTGTTTGTTTATTCAAGGAGAGGACTTTTTATTCTGAGAAAAGGAAAACTCAAGAGGTGACATGGAGCCTTCAGGCTAGCATGATACTCTACTGAAGATGCTGTAACAATGTGAGATTTTATTACTGAATTTGGACCATTTAGAACTAGGAACTTGATATTTACCTTATATATGTTCTGTAGCTATGTGGTTCTATCAACAGAACTGGCAAAACTCATTAGTCTTCAGAAGGTGATGGGAAGGTAACTATTGTCCCAGCTCTGAAATTATCCTTCCAGCTCATGCCTTGCTGTGGCTATTTGCCCTAAACACAACAGAGTAATTAATACATTATATTATTGCAAATGATTGTGGGACCCATTTCTTAAAAGTATGGGTGAATAAAAATTAAGAAGCCTGGAGCTGATGTAAATATAATTTAATTTTTGAAAAATAATGCATGACAGGAACATTCAAGTTCTGACCTTGAATAAAAGGTTATCTCTCAAGGCAAGGCTTTTTAAAAGCAAACAACTTTTACTGACACTGGCATTTTAATAAGATGGAATCTTACTTGGGGAAACTAATAAACATGAAAGCAATGACCCTGCCATCAATATATCAATATGACACCTACTGATGTATGTGGGGAACACAGGTAAAAGGACAATATGCCAGTCTGAAAATCTATTTGCCTTTCAATCAATTTGTATTATTCTGTTTGACTGTTTCAAGTGATGACAAACCGAGCCTTTTCACAGCTGAGTAAGTGTTCTATGGGACTACTCCTTTATAACAAATTATAACTCAAATTTTGTGCTTGGCTGAAAATGAGTAATTAATCATGGTGGTCATTTGCCACAGGCCTGTAACTCTGAATAAACAAATCTTCATGTTCAGAGATGCCTGGAATTTGCTCATACATGTTAGCTGTTTCCACTTACATTTTTGGACAATGTTACTGACCTTTCTTTCTCCCTTTTTTTTTTTTTTTTTAAAGTAGTAAAGAGCAGTGGGAATCCAATGGCTATGAGGTGAGGCAGGTCATGAACTCTATGATATAAAAATGTACTGTAATAGTGAAAAAAAGAATCTTAAACCTAGCTCTTTTTCTCTCTGTGGTGTTACAAAGTGTTTGAAAATGTGGTGAGAAAGAGCTATGGAAGGGGACACTTGCAGTTAAAGAAGTGTTTGATTTACTATAAATTATTGTTCCAACATTTAGCTTTTTTTGAAGATCTCAATTAAATGTTAGTCTCAATTTGGTAAATATTTTCAGGAGCTTGATATTTTCAGCCAGAAATGAATTGAAAACAGGGCTGAAAAAGAGGTGTGCCTCTTACATGAAGTCGTGGCAATAACTTTCTTTTGCCATCCTGCTCAAATTCTTTTCAAAAGCACATTGGAGAAAGCTGCAGTGTAGAGAATAAAGACTGACCTGGTATTCAGACGAAGAGAAGAGGAAACAACTACATTTGATTCACACCTCTCACAATTTAGTTGCACTCACTCCTGCACTGTGTCAAATGTAAATTTACCTTGGTGCAAATGAGAGAAGGCTTAGACCAAAACCTGGATGTTTTGGAAACCAGAAGCAGACGAAGTTGCTACAAAAACCAGATGCTGAAACACTGGGAGTTTAAAGCCTATTCTTTTTGAGCTGACCTCTTTGTCATAAAGCAAGAATGCTCCAAGACTGGTCTTCACTTGTTCTTTTGTCCTAGGCCCAGTTTTGTCACACTGAATAATACCTGAATTTGCAAGTAATGCATTCTAATGTGGGGTCCTTGCCTACACTTAATGTAAACCCTGCTGAAAGTGAGGCTGGGACAGATGCCTCCCCAGAGGCCCCTTATGGCTTCAGTTACACCATAATCCTGTGGATTTTGGCCATTCCTTTCCAGGAGAAAAACATCAGAGTGTGATGTTAATTCTGATCTAATTTGTAGGTTTATTTTTTCTACATGGGTAAAGAAAAAACTTGTGCTTGCCTTTTTTTTTTTTTTTTAATTATTATTAACGTGCATTGGGATGTGGAAGGTTTTATCAATTTTTTAAACTTTTTTTTTCAGCTTTATTTTAAAACTTCTGAATTTTCATTTAGTTAGAAATGACATTTCTTTTGTCAAACAATATGTAACCATACCTAAATTATTATTTTTACTGCTCTAGTACTAAATTTGGCCTAACCCATTTAAGTCATTTTTAGAGACAGATTTGCATTTGAGCTGATTATGTGAATGCCAAGTTTCAGCCTACAATGACTGAAAACAGCTGAATAGTGAAATAGTGAGTGACACTGTTCATAAAGGAAACAGCTCCTGACCCTCAATGACAGCTCTGTGAATATGATGGGACAACCACTCGAGGATTGTTCACAGTTATTACTAAGTAGGTTCTTAATTTATTGCTACCCTCCCTCATCAGAACGTGTTCTGTAACTCACATTTTTAGAGTGCTGAATTTTATTTCTGTCTGTTTCCTCTGAGTGACATTATAATATTCATAATATCACTTGCATTTATTTTCATATGGCTACACTCTGCCTTTGGGCATAGCCTTCAGACAGAGATGCTGCAATATGTTGTGCCACAGCAAGGGTAGGCCCAGGAAATCGTGTGCTTCAGACAGTGCAATAAGGCACAGCTTTTCTTGTGTTTCCCTTTATCTGGATAGTAAATTGCAATTAGCTAAAGTAACAATGAGTTTGGCCAGTCCTTAAATCATTTCTCTTGAGCTGTGTGCATGTGTGTGCATATACAGAGTGAGGGTAAGTGGGACAAGCACCGGTGCCTTACAATAGATTCATTGCTGGGGTTCTGGAGCTGTGTGTCACTCCTCATTCCTTTTCTTTTTTTTCCTCTTCATTTCTTTCTCTCCTGCTCTACACATTTTCATTCACTCCTGTGGAAGTAAGTCTGAGCTCAGGAGGAGGCAGGCTCAAGTTCATACCCACTGTGCTCCCCTCTGAGTAGCTGACACCCTGGCTCTAATTTACAGGGAACAATGCACAATTTTGTCTCAGGAAATCTAATTAAAAGCTCTTGTTCTGGTATTTTAGTCCAAAGGGCAAAGTAGGAACGTCACCACTGTGTTTCATGGATTACATAGTCTATAACTTTGATTACACAGTCTATAGTTTTTCCCTAAAGAACACCAACAAGATAATTTTTTAGCATTTGAAGCACTTTTAGCCTTTACTTGAAAAAAACAACCAACAAACAGCAAAACCCAGAAAAAGAAAACAGAAATAGAAAGAAGTATTTTGGGGGGTACCTCTATTACTGCTCTAAACTGGAACCTGAATATTAAGCCTAGATACTCCATTACCCATTCATATGTACAACAGAACAGAATCATAACATAATTTTGAAAAACTTCATATAAAAATACACATATTCATCCATAACTCTGTATCATTTAGACATGTTTGTCAGTGAAAAGGGCTTAGGAGATATAGAGGAGTCTCTGCATCTTCTACAGTGTGGAGTATAGATCTGCTACTCTATGTACTAAATGAAAAATGGGGGGAGGAATTTTGCAGGAAATAACTAGCTTCACTCAGGAGTTTTGCCTATCCTTTTAGGTCCCCTTGGTTCTGGGACTCCCAACAAAACATGGATTTATTTTCAAGGAACAACCACCCAAAAAATGAACCCAAACCAAACCAAACCGAACCAGGAAGCAACCCAACGTATATCTTTGTATGTGTGGTATGTGTGATCTTTATTCGTGGCTGTGCTTTTTTTTTTCTTTTTCTTTTTTTTTTCTTTTTTGTGTGTGTCCCAGTTCAGAGTTCTTAACACCATTCTTTGTTTCACTGAGGTCATAGCAAGTTTCTTGCAAAGAAATCTGCCACTTATTGGCATCTGTAGGTGAATGGGGTGGAACAGTCTTGAGAGTACTTGAACAATTGGTTCTACTTTTACAAAGCCTTTGGTTTAGCCTTGTTAGACATTTTGTGCCTCAGATTTTATACACTGCTTGAAGTGTCTCTTTATACATTATTCATGTTCCTATCAGCACAATATTGAATTTTGGCATTCTTCCAAGGACTGGTAACATTCAGTTCCAAAATGAGCCTGAAAAGGAAAAGAGGGGAGAAAAAGATCATATTTCTCATTTTTCACTGAAATTTATCTGACCACTGACCTACTTTATTTTCTTGAATATCATGAGAGATAAAAGTAGATTGATGAAACAATTTCTACAGATATCTGAGTGAAAGTGAAATTAAATGGAGGGAATACAATCTTAAAGGGACTGGGATAAATTTACCATTGGAATTATGCCATTTAGGGGTAGTATAGAATGTATTGTAGTTTTCTTATAGCAGAAACTGAACATGTAAATTTGTGTTTGTAAAAATGTGCTTTTAAACACTGAGGCTTGGGCAGGGATCAGATGGAGTTTGAGAAGCTGACTTTTTAGTACTGGCACAACCCCTGTAAGCACAGCTTTATTACACTCCTTCAGGAGCTTATGCCTAAAGCCATGAATGCAGGAAATTCTGGTGTTGATAAAAAGCTGTCTTATCTTCAAGGCTAAACCATGAAGGAATGTTGGTGCCACTGCCTTTCCTCCATGAGGACAACATTTGCATGGCTCAGACTTTAACAGTAGAGAACACCTCCTCCTGCAGCTTTGTCAGACAGGATGTCACAGAGCATGGTATACTCTTGTATATACCACTTGTGCTAGCTGTGAAACAAATGCCTCTCCACTGATTTGATAATATTTGTGAATAAGTCAGTGGAAGGTAACAGGTCTTTTAAAAGTAGATACAAATTAACTTCATGCTCTTGGTCCTGGTCTGTTTGAATTGCCTGCTATGGAGAAGAGACCTGTGACTTCTCATGATATTTAGCGAAAAAACAACATGAAATAATTCCTTGGACTTCATTTGAGTGAGAAGTCAACCAAGCGTACACTCAAACCAAGGACTACATGGTCAAACTCAAAAATTAATGGCCATGCTGATGACCTCTGTGCCAGCATCAAGGATGAATGCTCTCAGAGATGGCTCCTCAATAAGGCATCCAACTAAACCAGCACTGCCTGCCAATGTATAACAGTCCTGCTTGGCCCCAGTAAGCAAGCATTTTTAGACAAAAATCATCATCTGGTTTAATCAAAACTGGCAACTGTTACATTTATGTTGATAAACTAGAATAACTCTACTTTTTTTAAGTGACAATTACGCCTGCAATGAGTTGCAGAAAGAACCAACACAATTATATTTTTTTTTTTCCCTCAGTAATGCTGAGTTGGGATCAAAAGATAACTATTTTTTCCAGAGTAAGAAATTCCTGGCTGTTACATTTTTAGGCACCTTCTGCTATATCAAAGACATTGTAGACACTGTAGAACACACAGGATAAAAAGTCTGTTTCATCCTCATTAGGGATTATTTTCTCCATTACGCTGACCAAGAGGAGAGCAGATACCTTAAATTCAAGTTCTTTACTGTGGCCAAGCATGCATGGAGGAGCAGCACCTTAGGCATTTGGATGAATGAATAGCTCCAAATATTCCATTGGTCATTCTCTATTCACTGCTAAGCCTATGCACAAGCGCCTTGCTGAGCAAGACCTTCTGAGAGCTTCTCTCTATGTGGCATCCTTGACTTCGATGCTGTTGCTACTATTTTCAGGGCATTTTTCTTTTTACGTTGTCTTTTTAACCTTCAAAACTCATCTTTTCTTCAGGCTCTTAGGGAAGACTGGGTTGAGAGATGAGCAGCCTTCAACTGATTTTTTCCTCATGGTAAGTATCGAACATTTATGTGCTGTATTGTGATGAGCTGTCCTTTCTATATTGCATATTACTGGGTATTTAATTAATGAGATGGAATTCAGAGCAGAGAGGTGCTTCTGGACGTTTTTATAGCTCTAAATAAATAAATGAGGCAGACAAGTTTTTATCTTCTCATCCACCTCTTCAGCATGTGCATTTCTTTACTCCGCATTTTGTTGCTCTGCAGGACCAAGCTACCTCAGTGATAGACACCATATGAATTAAAAGAAACAACATCACCATGTTCTTGGCATTCTCTCCTTTGAGAGAAGAATAGAACAGAATTGAGGAACTACTCACCTTTTCCATTTGCTTTCTTTGTGAGTTTGGAACGCAAATAGTTTCACCAGTGTAGTGCAGACGATATTTCTAGGCTGTCCTCAGAATAATTACTAAGAAGTTCTCCCTCTGGCTTCTGCACATCCTGCATTCTTCTCATCATGTGAGCATGAGAAAGCATCTTAAAAATGTGTCGCAACAAGAAATTTACCTTTTGATTTTTATCTTCCCCCACTCCCAAGCTGTTGTGTTTTTCACTAACCTCACATATTTGTTTTTTGCGAAAAAAACCCAAGAAAAATTGAAGAAATGTTCAGAAATCATGAAAAGTTTAAACTTTACCATATAAATACAACATGCAGTAAAGGCTTTAAATATCAGCATAATAATCATGAACATTTCAGCTTCCTTCTGCAAAAACACATAAACCTGGAACAGGATTAAAGTAATGTACTATTGATAATGCTTGAGTGGAACAAGTGAGTTGGTCAAACACTGGCCAAAAATTCTTAGTAAATAAGTAAAAATATCAATGTAACATTTATGTTTAAAAGCTGGGGTGAAAAATGTGTGATTCCTCTGGCTTTCTTTTATGATTGAGTGCTGTAAACTCTCTTTTTATTTTTCCTTCCTCTTCTTTCATATTTCCCTTTTGTCTCTGAAAAGGGCAGGAGAAGAACATGAGAAGTAATTATTTAGTTTTTAATGCCTTAAAAAATTGTCATTCTTTTCTTTACTAAAAAGCCAGTCTTGTCAGGGTTAATTCTTAAGATACTTGAGAATAGAAGTAGCTGTGACTAAGGCCCTCTGAGCTCCTTGTGCTGTCTTGAGGATGCCATATTGTTTGCATGACTGCTGAGAACCACAGAGGTTGTGTGGTAGGCAGCATGTTCTTGTTTGAAAAATTCCTCTGAGCTCCTGAGATGAAAAGATCTGCAGCAGCAGGGAATATTCCTTAAGGTTATGTGCAAGTAAACTTAGGAGGCAACTCTTCTAGCTGACTAAAAAATAAGAAATCAAGGTGCATTCCGTGACTTGTTTAACCATGGTTTTGCTCCCTGCTTTTTCAACAAATACAGAACAATGAAAAAGTGATTCTATCAGCGAACTCTGAGCTTTCATGCCAAATGTTCTTTATTCATGTATTTTTGTAGGTAGAAACTCAAGGAATACTGTGCTTTGGGTGAGAACAGACTCTCCATGCTTCACACTGGCAGAAACCCTACTGTAGGTACTTACATCTTTCTATGTCATGTGTTACAGGGCTCCCTTTAACAGGGCATAGTGTGGAGAAAAGCAGAACCTGGGACTTGCCATATGCAAGCTGTTCATCAGAAATTACTGTTCTGCTGCAAACACTAAAATCCACCAATGCATATCTAGTTATCCATCCAGCTTAATTCCTCTGAAAAAAAGTTGGAGCTTTTTTTTCCAGTACTTTCTGCACCTCAGTTATCTACAGAAAGAGATCTAATGATTTAATTTTAAAACTTGTCTGCCAGTGCATTGAGCAACAGGCAATATTTCTTCCCTTTTTTTTTTTTTTTTTTTTTTTAAATGAGCGTGGGGAATGGGATGCAGCATGACCAATACATCGTTTCACCTAAGTAGAGGTAGATCACTGACTAGGGCTGCCATAGCTGGGACCTTACTGGACAGGTCACTGTTTCATCAAGAGCAGTATCTAGAAGAGAATTAAGTATTACTTGATGTCAGCGTGCTAGGAACTTAGAAGCAGGACTTAAAGCCAGAGTAATTTGCTATAGGAAGCAAAAACCACTATTGTTTAAGTATTCAAAGACATCTTGTGGACAACAGCGTATAATAATATCAGGGAGAAAAATACTTTTGGAGGTCTTAGGGAAGCAAATGTGTAAGTGTGGCTGGGGTGGCAGAGTAAGGTAATATGATGTTCCAGCTATATGAATGTTTCTTTCTTTAGCAATCCTTAGTTTTATTTAAGAGACCTAGAAGGACGGTGAGCTCCTGGGTGTATAGTTAAACATTAAGGAACACATTTCTTCAAGAAGAAACTAAGAAGCCAAAGGTGTAGTACATGTAAGATTAGCCTGCTCTGGTTTTGTGCCAGTCTGTAGTTTTGTTGAGTTTAAAGACTTTAAGTTAGACATAGTTTGGTACCTCTAGTCACAAGCTGCTTGGGAGAAAGATTTTTGAAGAGTTAAACACTGCCTGGAGTTGAGACACTGTGATTTTAGGGTTTTAAATGGCTCTGTCACAGAGAAATCTAAAATACTGCTCAAATAAAGAAAAACAGAAAGGTAATTCCTCTGGCTCATGCCTTGGGAAGAATATCTATATGGCTCTTTCTTCCAGTTCCTCTCCTTTATCTGCTTTCTCAGACGATGTCTTGTGTTTTGCACTTACTTTCTAAAATTTGATAGTCAGTCTAAACGAAATTAGAAAGCAATGGTTTTTGTAATAGCATCATTTGGTAGAAGTTGGAAGCAAAACAGAAATGTGAAAAATACAGCTCCTTCAAGACCAAAATGTGTGAAGAAAGTCTGTTAAAAATTAACATAGAAGTGTTTGAGCAGGAGGGAAAGAAGGATGTTCCTGATTTAAGGATCAATTCTGAACAGCATGTGGCCATCTTGAAGAGGTGGAGGTTCAACAGATTTTAGAGAACGGGAATTAAAGGAATATTCTTTACTTAATTTATGTTGCTGCTAAGAACCAATTGAAGTGCAGGGGAACATCTATGTTTTAGCTAGAGAAATGAAGGATGCAGAAGGAATGACTGAGTCAGCCCACTGTTTACCCAACCTGGTGTGGAGAAAACATGAGCTCTAAATGATAACTTGTTGATGTCAGTGACACAGTAACATAAGATAAATAAGCCTGAAAAATATTAAGAACAAATATATAATTCTATAGTACTTCTAAGGATCCTTTAATTAAGAATCCTTTAATCCAGGCTAGCCAGGAGCCCACACAATCTTCCACAAGCCGGAAGCAGGAGGTACCCATGGTCCAGGAGCCTTTGCCAGTTGCATGGCAGGTCTTAGCAGAGTACTCACCAATAGATGAAATCTGGAGAAGCATTCTTAAGAAAGCCTAACTCCAGAGACACTGTCCTCTGCCCTCTCTATTGCAGTGAAGGGAGATCTCAGTGCAGGCAGGAGCTGTCCTCAGGCCATGCTGTGGCACTCACAGGTTGCAGGGCATCCCCAGAGCGTTTGGGTTCCCTGTGTTTAATATAGCACCTGTTGGGCAGAGACAGATGAAGATGAATGTCTGGGAGTACCAATTTTGAAGCTGTTGACACTTGGTGTTGCCGTGGGTACAGCTGCATGGGATGTGGGCTCCTTGCCTCGGATTCTCTGCTTTTCCTGAGCTGAGTAAAGAGAAGAGAGAGGAGACAGGGCCAGAGAGTGAATCCAATGCCTGAAATTAGCTGCTGCAAAACCTTTTCTCATTTAATACCAATCTCAAAGGCCAGACCATGGCTGGAAGAAAGGCAGTAATAGTCAGCATTAAACACTTGTGTAGTCTGTCTGGGCTTCAAATCTCCAAGTAAATGCTCCACACTGCTAACAACCTGCCTGCTATCTCCACACAGTAGTAGGTGAATAAAGCTCCTGGTACCAAGTGTGTGCAGCACTGGATACTTAGTCATAAGAGGGAAGGCTGACAGCAGAGGTTGGTGCCTGGAGAGAGAAAACATTTACCAGCTGATGCTTCAAACAGCAGCTGCAGCATCCTCAGACTCACCAGCTCCCACACAAACACCTTGCCTGAATCGATTCAACATGCACCAGGAAGGCCATGTGCATCCATGGAGGAGCCTACTCTAAGTAGAGAAACATCTGGGTATGAAAAATATAGGAATGAAAAAGTGTTTACCCCTCTGGGACTAACAAGGATAAAGGTGAGAGCTCTATGGGGTGTGGGAAGGGAACAGAGTCTTTCCAGTGTCAATGATGACCATAAACCCTTTGTGGGGGAAGGAAAGCAGTGAGAAGTGCTGCTTTTGAGAATGGGAGATGCTGAAGCACAGCTCAGTAATCATTCATTGGAAATGGAGGAAAATCCAGGCCTACTGCCTTGTCATTCAGGAGGTGAGGGACCCAGGCTTGCACTGGGGAGAGGGACACGTACTGGAACCAGGCACTGGTTCTGTGGCAACCATGCACTGGAACTGAGCTGGGATCCCATTATTGGGTTGCTGCATCTTTGGCTTTACTGTGTGTATCTGGAAGGACACTTTGTTGGCACTGACTTTTGTATATACAGAACTTGAGAATGTCTTTCCAAAATATGCTGCGTTCTTTACAAGACATTTATGAGTTTAAGTATATATGTATCTGTTTTCCTGTATTTATATGTTGCATGACTATATTTAGATGAGGGAAAGAAGATATATCTGACACGGGGGAAAATATGGGTCTGGGGTCAAGCATTTGTTCTGAATGGTGAAGAGATTCAGAATAGAAAAGGGCAATATTTTTTAGTGACTGAGATGGACCTTTGTAATTTTACAAGGATCTTTATACTGTGTTATTTGCCCATTACTTCCCAGAGGGTATACATGATATATGGCTGAATGCCACAAACAGTTTTTTTAAGGAAGTATTTTCTAGTTGTTAATAAACAGGCTGTGTAGCTGAGGAGAGGATTGCATCACACTTTCTCCAGATTTCCTGGCTGGCAGTCTCTGCTCACCTCTCAGTGGCCCTCTGCTCTGCTGCTCTGGCAGTGTTTAATGTTCAGTTGGAGGGACAAAAGAGGATTGTCCTTCCAGAATGTACATACATCAGCCCTGACTGACAGAGAAATACAGCAGGAAACACTGATTCCAAATTGCTATTTAAAGTGTCGGACTTCTTCTGAAATGCTGAAAAAACAGAAATAAAACACAAGCTAAAAGCAGTGATTTTTGTTCAAGCAGAGAAAGGACTCCCTTTTGGCACCTTTTTAAAGGCATTAACTATATCCAAAGAGCAGTTGAAACGGGGTGAGAATAAAATGGTACTTCTGATGTAAACAACTAAGCTTTGGTAGCAATAACTACTCCTTTAGATACTGGTTTCTGCTGTACTGGAATTTGGGAGGTAGAAACAGTTTCTTATTCTTGGTGGTAAATCTGCTGGGCTAAATCTGAAGCTAAAAGCTATCTCTAGGCAAAGCTTGCCAAGTCTAAAGGATCCTACTAAACGTATGTCATCTGGAGGCTGCTACATGAGCTACTGCTCATATACTGCACAGAATTATGCCAGCCCCTTATGTAAAGCCCTCCACGCAGGACATGGGGATTTTGTGGCTGAGAAGTGTGTCTGGATCTGCTCCATTCTTCGGTGTGGGGAGAATGATCATTGAGCACTAGATGGACAGTACTGTGTATTGCACGTGATATGCTTGCTCACTGGGCTTTTTTCTCCTACGTAGCCTGTCAGTAAACAGAGACCAGAACTTGCATGGCACAGTTTCTGGACTAATATCACTTTATGCATAAGATAGATCTAAAAATGAATCATCTGCTGTGCTGTTCCCCAGACATTCTTTTATTATACTTCTTGAGTGATAGCAGATATAGACAATACCCCAAACTACCAAAATTTCCTTGGGTTTAGTGCCAATATTTAATGCCTTAAAAATGAGAAGATATAGCTCGTATCTATACTTAGAAAAGCCTTTTTGGGGATGCAACATGATGTCCAATTCTAGCAGAGGCACATCCAGGGCTGCCATCTGCCACACTGAGCCTATGCCTTTCTGATTCTGATCCAATGCCAATTAAATCTAGCATACAGAAAGCAGAGGTAGAGTCCAAAACAATCGAGAGGACATGAAGATCACAGTGGGAAGTTGATGCCTCATTCATACATCCATAGGGATCTATCCATTAGTGAAGGTCTTAAAGGAAAGAGCTGAAGCAGAAGACCAGAAGGAAATATAGTGACTGCATGACAAAAGAAATGCTACCATGTTGCTGTTCCTGAAGCACTTGAGCCATCTCTTTTGCTTAGAATAGGCAACAATGACCTTATCTCACAGAACTGGTATGAACAATGGTAGGCTTTTTAATGGTGTTTTATTCAACTTACTAATGAACCAATATACAAACATATGCTTGTATGTGCAGAAAATACGGATTTTAAAATGAAACTGTTTTCAGAGAAGGCCAAAACATAGAGCTACAACTGCTCATGCTGAGGTGTTAAGCATCTGATCAGCTCAGGAATCACAGTGCCCTGGATGGAGTTGGATGCAGTCTCTGGCACGTGGGCATCACTAGTACCACTTTCTTCTCCCCATAGCTCAGAATAATGAACAACAGAACATTATTTCAAGCTGGAAAAGCATCTGTATGTGGCTCTGTGTGAGAGCTAAGGGCAGAAGATATGAACAAAAAAATGTTATATTATTCAGACATGAACAGGATACTTCCTCTTATAGCTGCTCAGGTCACTGTAGCTTATTTTCTGAGGTTTTCTCGTTTGTCATGGTGTTGTATAGGGTTTGTCTGGCATTTGTCTATTTATGCAGTACTTGCCTGGCTTTTTTTTACATCCATATATGTTTTTTCATAGCCATGATAGTAGGAAGGAGTTCCATGTGTACTGTCCACTTGCATGAAGAACTAGCTCCTTTTGCTGGTTTTGAACCCAGCTCTTGCTTTTTTGGCCTTAGATCTGGTGTTGGAAGTGACAGAAAGTGACTGGTCTCTGCCCACCTTCTTTATGTTGCTAAGGATTTCTTGAACCTTTACCCTAAACCCCTAAGATGCCTCTTTTCCATAATAAACAGTTGCAGACTCTCCCTCTTAGTGAAGCTTTTCCTGCCTTTATTTATCCCTGTGGGCCTTCTTTGAACCATTTATGTCCTTTTGCAGATGAGGAGAGCAGAACTGAACACAATATTCAAAGCATGGGCAAAACATGGATTTATACTGCAGCATGATGATTTTTGCTTTGTTCTCTATTCCCTTCCTGATAATTCCAAGCATTTGTTTTTTTGCTCTTTCAACAGGTATAGAACAGTAACATGATACTTTTTGTAGACCTATATATCATAACATGAAGGTCTTGTTCCCAAGTGGTAACAGTCAGTGCAGAACTCATAATTTTTGTGTGAAGCAAGGACTGGTTTACCTTATGTGTGCCACTGTACATTTATCTACGCTGAATTTCATCTATCAATTTATTGTCCAGCTGTTTGGCCCCTTAAAGTAAGAAAAAGCCATCATGGTTGCTCTTGCTCTTAGTGCCTTGGATATATGTGTATTATCTGCAAATTTTGTTATCTCCTCGCTCATCCTCTTCTCAAGGTGATAAAATTTGAGTATCATAAACAGTACAAGTTTCAGCACCACTCCATGCAGAATTTGACTAGTGATTGCACTGAGAAATGACCATTAATCCTATCTTCTCTTTTGCTTATTGTATGCAGTTTTATTTTCTGCACATGCTTATTTTCTTTCTCTTTGATCAAACAGTTTTAAGAAGCCTCTTGGAAATCCAGTTGTATCAAGGGGATAATTTTCAGCTACCCATTTGACCCACTTCTTGCACCTTAAAGAAGCCATGCTGACTACTCAAATGAGGCACCCTCAGTGGATAACTTGTCCTTTTCCCCCCCTACCATGGCTGATGCTGTGCTTCTGTAAGTGACTCATTTTTGACAGACAATTATTTTAGCTAAGCTCCCATTTCCCGTTCTCAACAATAGCTCAAGAATGAGCATGCATCAGCTCTTGGAAGCTGGCCATGGCAATCTCATGGGGAGCTGTCATGTCAAATCCACCAATCCATTTATTGTGAAAGTCTGTGAGCTGGTTTACCCTGATGAGCATCCACAATGTCCCTGGTGCTCTGGCTGTGTGTGTGTGCACCCTGTTGCAGCAGCCTGTTTGCCCCACAGAACATCAGCTTCCACTCTGGCAAGGCACCCACCTGCATGCATCTTGGCAAATTGTTAACTCCTAGCATGGTACCTCAGTACCTCACACATTTGAGGACCTCTTCTGTCAGTTCTCAATTTCTGTAGTAACCCGTGAGTGTACTTTCAGGGCAAGCCATTGGGGCTGCCTGTGAGATTGTTTTCATACTAGCACAGAAAACATCATCTTATTCGTTTGGGGCAGCCTCTTCTTTTGGTCTGTTGTTAAGAGGGGCACAGGAGATGCTTGAGCTGTTGAGACCCACATGAGGTATGTGTTTCTGGATGGGGGTATGTAGGGATGTGATATGAAACTCCTCCAAAAAAGCATCTCCTAAGTGAAAATCATTTGGACTATGTGGGAAGGTAGATAGTGATCTCCATTGTGTTGCTGCACCTGGACCTCTTGCTTGTAGCTGTTTCAGTTGGATTGTTCTCAGGACATCTCAGGGGTGCCTTGAAGGAGTAAGCTGTATGGAGGGACATAGTGGTGGAATGTGAGGAATCTAACGAAGATAGCTGTAGACTAGAAGATCCAAGAGACAGTCTTTGGGCCTGTCTCATACTGGATACTTTTGGATAAGGAGTTTTTTTTAAGCGATGACGAAGGAGAAAGAGGTAATTTAAAATTATGTTTGTGCTTGTAGTCACAGGCCATTGATGTTCTTGGGGAGCTACCTCTTATTTCCAAAATTCTGCACAAAAATAATAAAAAATTCAGAGAACATATGCTTCTGCATGTCAACAGTTTGTTCAACATGATCTGAATATACCTGTTTTGTGCAAATGCTCTTGACTGAGTCTCAGTCTTCAGTGAAAAATATCTATATGGTTACATGTTTGAAGGTGTCAGATTTCCCTCTAACTTCCAGGCTGGGCAGTTCTTGTGTAGCAAAAATGCTAACCAGTATAAAGGAAAAGGAGAATTATTAAACCAGGAGAATATGTGTTTTATTTATTACACATTAAATAAAATAAAAAATTTCACACTTTTTAAAGTGCAAACAATTCTCACTTTGATTATTTTTAAAGTGCTGAGTTATCCTGTCTTTTACAGATATAAGTGAAAACTCCTCACAGTCCAGATGGAAAAAACATCTGAGTATTGCTCTGTTTTGCTGGTAAAAACATTTAAAACATATTTATGAATACTTTTACTATCAACAAGCTGAGGATTTTTATCACAAACATTCAAAATAATTTTCTGGTAGAACACTGCTTTCACAACCATGCTTCCAAGCTTAAAAGTGTTAATGAAAGAACACAAGTTTTACATGTGTATATTTAGCTCATGTTCATCAGAATCTCTTAAAAGTACAAAATTTTTGCTTAGCTGGTATATATGACCCAACTTGAAGGATAAAATCTGACATATTCCTTGGGTTCAGAGGATTGCCAAAAAGTATACACAAACGTGCAAATATTTGAGAGCCTGAAGCTCTTTTGTATAAAACCTATGTTAGGAGTTTTTTTGAAATGTGGATCAGAGTGAACCTGTCTTCCTTCACCATTCCATTGAACCCAGTGCTGAACCATAGCTGTTCCCAGCCCATATCTACCTTATAGTGTATTACGAGATTTTTCTGAAAGAACTCAGATTCATATAAGTGGTCTGAGCAATAAATGCACCTACACATCTGCTCTTCCAATACAGATCTTTTAACATAGACAATCTAATTTCAGAGTTCTCCAAATACACATCTAGTGATGTAGCCCTAGGTGTCCCGTTAGACCTGGGATCACCTCAGCCAGACATGCAGGTGGTCTGGAATCCAGGTTTTTCCCAAAGCTGCTGCTGAGAGACTGCAGGAGACGATTTTCAGAGGTTTCAAGGTTGTTTATTGTTCCCTGTCTCAGGAATGTCTTGCCCAGCTAACAACGATCTGTTCAGCCAGGGCGTCCAGGACGGAATCCTGCTTGGCTGGGCAGGACTTATCTTTTATACTTTAAATTATGCACTAGATATTTACAGTAACTTTCCAATACAATACAATCTTGTTGCACTGTCCAGCTTTGTCCCCATCCAATCTGAAAATGCCAGCATGTCACCGAGCATGGATGGCCTGGAAAAGAAGGAGGAAGAGGTATACCACGCCCCAAATTCTCCATATTGGCCACGAGTTTCTTATCACAACCATCTTTAGAAATCTATTTATCTACATTCTAACAGTCTAATTTGCACTCTAGTAATTCTGGGGTCTTGCTTTCATTCACTTCGTGTTGGCAATTTCTCCCGAGGGGTTAGATTCAGCCCCGAGACACCTGCGCCTCATTCGGGGGTCTTTGAAACCCTCGCCAGGGGCGTCTCTGGGTCCCCAGGGAAGCCAGGGGAACACCCTGGGCTCCCACAATCTAGTAATAATATTCACAATAACTCACAATCTAAGTTCAGAGACTTTTCAGCAGCTGAGTCAGATTTAAAGCAGAATACATTTCACTGACTGTGGGAGCTTGGACACCTAACTTAACTTAGTTAGCACCTGTTTTTAGATGACTAGAGACTCTGGCTAAATGCTCCTCCTAGTATTTTCTGATATTATATCTTTCACACCTGATTGTCAACTCAGATCCTTTTTATTTCCTTTTATCACTTGATTTTCAGACTTGATGCAAAGTCGTCTGTAGTTCGATTTTTCTGAATGTAATACTGGGTGATTTCAAACATCTTTCCTGTAGTAGTCTAGAGATCAAATTCACATCTATTTGTCTTATACATAGTTTAATTCTTTCTCTCTTTCTCTCTCTCTTTCTCACTCTCTTTCCTCTCTTTCTTTCTCTTTTTCTTTTCCTCTTATACCAGTTTTATTATACTCTTTTAAAAGCATAATCTGATTTTCTTTCTCCTTTTTAGGATCTTATTTTCTTCATTAACCAATAGGGTTCTTCATATGCCAATAGAGCATCCAATGCTGCTCTTCATATCTCCTTACTGATGGTGGCCAAATGCCTAGATAAAGCTGTTTAGTAAATAGTTGCTTGACTGCATTATCACAGTACATAATCACTTCTACTAGTGAGGCTTTCTATGCAAGCAAACAATGAAGCTCTTTTCAACATTCCCCTCTACCATACATTTCATTTCCCAGCCTGTGACAATTCAAAAACTGCATGGTGAAAGAAGGCACTCTTTCTTCTGCAGTGTTTCTTGAACCAGTTTGAATATTTGTCAGCACAGCATTCTCAGCTTTTTATATGTGTTAACGATAGTAATATATGTCCTGGAGAGATTTCTGCTCTACTTAGTGCATTTTTGCTCTTTATTCAGGTGTACTGTCTCCATGATTAACTAAACAGCTTTAATAAATATTAATAACTATTATCTTTACCATATGTTTAAATCAACATGTAGGATATTTTCCCATTAACCTACCAATAAGTATAAGGGAAACTTAATGATTTACAATGAAGGACAATGTTTCATGAATTTCTATGTAAAGGTGTACATGTACCAATACAGTTGGCAGAAAAAGAGGAAAGAACTCTTTGGTAGATACAGCATGTTGCAAAAAGTACATTACAATTAACAGACATGCATAAGAAAATTTTTAGAAACCAGTCAGTTAATACAATGCAGAGTGCAAGATCTGGCTATCGTGGCTAAAAGAGCTTCAAATTAAATTTTACATAACACTGGACTAGTTCATACTGAATTATTAAAATGGACTAGATTATAAACCAAAACCTTCATTAGCTCGGGTTTCTTGAATTATACATATTTTAGTTAAGTTATGTCTTACTGTAGGAGATAGTGACTAATTAATACCTTTAAGATTCTCTTCTGCAAAGTCACAATTCCTGCCTGTGTCCACATAAATAATTGTTGGCAACTTTAAGTGTTTAGAATTTAGTCACTTTAAGGGTATTTATTCTTACAAAGTGGAATATAAATAAAAGCCAGCCAAAATGAAATTTAAACAAATGTAACAAATGTTTTCTCAAGCATCACCCTGGGGCATCACACTGAAGCAAACCCATGTACTTTACTGCAAGCCTATCTCTCATGTCTTGTGTCTCACTCTCTCCTCTCTAATTGCCTCTTTGCTTCTGAAATTTTTGCCTGACACAGACCCTGGATTAAGCAAGCATTCTCTAAGTACACTCAGGCATTACTGCATCTATGTGTTTGATTCTTACTTTGAATTTAAAGAAAGTGATTCTATTTTTGTAAAAAGGAGATTTCCTCTTTTGGTCTGAATTTTATTTTCCTATAATCTTCCATTATCAACTTCCTCCTTGTTCCATGGTTGGTTGAGTGGGGGTCTGAGCAACCTGGTGTAGTGAAAAATGTCCCTGCCCATGGAACCAGACGATCTTCAAGGACCCTTCCAACCCAAATCATTCTATGATTCTGATTCTGTACAACATGACAATAGCACTCATTTGGATGCAGAAGAGGAAAATGCCTAGGAATTAACCTTTTAAAATATTTATACATAGAAATGCAGGGGGTACAATAATGCATTTCTAATTCCATTTGAAGAATTTTGGTGCTGAAACAAAATGTCTTGTTTCTTATGAAAAGAGAGCATTTGCTAGTTATGAAAAAGAACAGATACTTAGAATAGAGAAAGTCAGCTAAAACATGCTACTCATGGAAACTTCTTTCCCTGGCAATATTGCAAATATTTCTCCAAGTAACTACTTTGGAAATCAGCTCCATTGGAAAGTAACAATGTGAGATAATGACTGGTATAACTAGACAGTGGGGAGAAGAGGAATTCCCTCACTTAAATTATCTGTTTAATAATTGCTATTTCCAGATTGCTTAATGACAGAATCAAACTAAATTTGTCACATGTATGAAATAATTTCAATGCCAACCATAACATTTGTAAGAAATGTAAAAATAAGAGTCATGGTAGGTACTTAAACTATTGTAATACCATTTTTATGTCACTTTCCTAGGGATAGCTAAAAGGAGAAAAATATTCTTTGCCTTTTATTTCTTGACTTCTACCTGCCAGTGTCATACAATGTAATTCAATCCTCTAAAGGTAGTGGATTTGGATTTGTCCTTCGATAAATAGTATTCTGTTAAATCTACACCAAATTTATACTTGCAATTAGAACAGAGAAAAAAATGCTGTAAATTTAAGAGTTGCATTTCTAAAAAGGAGAAAATGAATTGTTGTTCCTTAATGAAAATGCTGAATTATAAACACTCTCAATCATGGTCGATGTAAACACACAGGCAGAATTGATGTTTTAAGTGTCTTTCTCCTGGTGTGAAACCACTTTAATCACTTTCAAAGTTTCATTAATTTTAATATATTTTTAATTAGTTCAGTAAACTTGTAAGTATGATGAAGAGATGGCAATCAAGCTTCTTGATTTTAAGTATTAATATCCACTGTGGCATCAAGGCTATAGGATTGCAATCAGTTAAAATGTCGCTTTTGGGGGGATTTACTGACTGGATATAACTCTGAAAAATTAATGTATTTTGCTCAATCAAAGGAGGCAATATTACTTGAATCTCAGAAACAAATTACTCTTTTCAACAGCGTGCTGGAATTGTATCCCACATATTCCACTTTAGCTGGTGAAGAAAAGAGCCATCAGGGAAGGCAGTGCCTCAGATGAAATTATCATATTCTGCAGTGATAAATCAATAAACTTGAAAGAGGAGGGAGAAATAGAAGTTGAGAGTTGACATATAATGTAAATACATCCCATAACATTACTGGGTTGGATACTCTAAGTGAAGGACTAAAATTTAGCACTTTTAATACTCCTAGCTGTTCCTAATGCTTTTATGACAGAAAGATTTTGCTACCCTTTAAGGGATGCTAGGGAAAAAAATAGAAAATGAAGAGTTTCATTCCTTAATGACATTAAATAGCTAAAGAATACTGTGATGACACATTACAATTTATTAGTGATGCCGTGTTACTTCTTTAGAGATTTAAGGACATATATCATTGTTTATCTGGAACTTTGTGGAACACCACACAGATCTTTTAAGACTACACCTCAGGGTAAGAATATGTTTCCTTTTATTGTCTTCAGTGCTCATGTTTATGGACTAAAAAATTAGTTACTTTTGAATTAATTTCCTTGCAAATATTGACAAAAGGGAATAGGCCTTTAATTACGTAACTATGGACACCAACCAAACCAAGCCAAACTTAATTTTAAATTTCCTAGTGGATATTCAGACTAAAGAGTGTTACAGGACTGTAAATATATTTTCATTCTTGATCAGTATATTTGCTAGGGTACATTCCTCCCTAATTACATCAGAGAAGCACAATGGTGTAGGAGTGTTCTTGTTCAAGCCTAAAAGCTTACATAATAAAAATGTTAGTAGATATTTGCAGCTGAAGTACCTTGGCGTTTGAATCTGCTGTATTCCCCCTTCTGCTAGCAATTACAGGATGCTTCACAAGGGATGCCAGGCTTTGTGCAGTGTTCTTTATTTGTGCTAAATTAGGGAGATGTTCTGGAGAGCTGAGGTTGCTGAATATATTTACCAAATGCCAGGTGACTGCAGTTATCATTTTATAGGAGAACAACTAGAACTATCTAATTGTGCTTTGAGTGTATACATCCACAGCAGTCCAAATTACACCAGCAGTAGTGCTGCTATTTATACAGGTGGTAATAACACTACAGAAAATACTACCCACCTAGGACTAAAAGTTCTTATTTATCTGCCTATCAAATACTTTAAGGCTGAATTTACAAAATCATAGTGTTTATACTAACAGTGGAAAAACTGTACCAATGTTCTTCTCACACATGGAAAATGGTCTGTGAGGGTTTTTTAAATCTGGGCAGAGGAAAATCACCACAAAAATATAGTGTACTGGATTGTGAAGAAAGTTACTAAACAAGTATAGATTGGAAGCCTGATGAACAGGTTATAGAAGATCAAGGCTAAAATGCACTTTTAAGGATGTCTATTCTTACCCTCTCATGAATACCTACTCTGGCCTGTAATGGAATGGTATCATGTTTTAGCATATAGCTACAAATGGATGTGTTGGTTTAGCACAGCCTGGTTTTTGGTGGCAGGGAGGACACAGAGATGGCTCCTGTGAGAAGCTGTTGGAAGCTTCCATCATGTCCAGCAGAGCTGATCCCTGATGGCTCTGAGGATGGACACACTGCTGGCCAAAGCTGGGCAAATGAGAGGTTGGTAATGCCTCTGTGATTACATATTTAAGAAGAAAATCAAAACAAAGTCATAGGATTTTGCTTCTTGTC
>JANRGV010000001.1:100857746-100894569 GCA_024734035.1 Alethe castanea | reverse complement strand
GGATGCAGAGATCCACCCACAGCCCATGGGGATCCATGGGGGATGCAGAGATCCACCCACAGCCCATGGGGATCCAGAGGGGATGCAGAGATCCACCCACAGCCCATGGGGATCCAGGGGGGATGCAGAGATCCACCCACAGCCCCTGGGCAAGGTGCCCGTGCTGCAGGAGGTGGGTGCCTGGAGGAGGCTGTGATCCCTGCAGGGGAAAAAATGTGTCTTAAGGGCTTATTTTGCATCTCATCCTCTGATACTCTTAGTAATGAATTTCACTTTGCAACCTTAATCTGAGCCTGCTTTGCCCTTGAAATATTTATCCCACTCCTAATCTCACTCATGAAGCCTTCATTAACCTTTTTCCCCTTTTTCCCTCCTCTGCCATCTGTAGCAGGGGAAGGTGAGTGAATGACTCTTGTGGGTGCCTGGTGTTGGGCCAGTGTCAAACCACAATGGTGGAATACATGTGTAGAGTACACATGACCTCCCTGGGAGTGGTAGTGACCCTGCCTTGTGAGTCCTGCTGAGGTGCCGCACCAGTCAGGGCATGTTACCAAACATGTCTGTGTTTCCCAAGGGGCTGAGAGCTCTGAAGGAGTTGTGGTTGGGCAGGGTGTAGTGGTTTTGTGTGCTGCCATACAGTCCCAGCTTGAAGCTATTGAGACCCAGGGGAAGCAGACATTTCTGTGCTCCTGGGACCTCCCAGAGCAAGGGTGAGTGCAGGCCGAAGCCCTAAGGGATCTCTCCACTCCCCACAGACTAAAGATATCGTAGATCAATGGGCATTCCCATTGAACTACAATGCTTAAACACTGTTTAGTTGGCTTAAGATGAGAAGTGCTGCAGCCATAATGATCTGATGATATTGTTCCACATTGACTTCTAGGGGGGAGAGAGAGATAATGCAACTTGTTACAGCTGGGAAAGGCAGTCAAGCTTACAGACAAATGAGCCATATGCTTTCAGGTATATAGGTATGCTTTGATGGAAGATGGAATTTAAAAAACTCTACAGACTTGGCTAGTAGAACTGATCTTTCAAGAAATTCTTCAGTTCCTCAAAAATTATGGTATTAGCTGTTTGTTGGTTGTATGACTAATAGGACTTTCCAAATAATTCATTTCAATTTGCCTGACTTCACCACTGAATGAACTACTACATACTGGTATTTACTGTAAGTTATCATACTCCCCACCATTTCAACTCACAGAAGTCTCTTGTGTAGGTCCTCAAGAGTCTTCAAGAGTAAATTTTGCATTAACATCTTTATAATTGGAAAGACTGAGAGGAACCAGTGGGGTTAATCCATCAAAGTATATAGTGAATGTTTCTTCTAACACCTATTATATTTTCTAAGTGGGCGATTATGGTTTTTATATCTTCACTGATAAAATTTATTTTCTCATAAGTGGTTTTGAATTAACATGGGAATAGAACTTAAAGTGGTAAATGCAGTACTTTCACACATGATTGTTTTGGCCTGGAGCCCAAGAAGAACGAAGAATTTTTCTCTGCTATAGACTTCAGCATTAGTATTTTTCAAACTCTAAACACTTCCCAAAGAGCTAAAGATGCCTCTTCTCTCTCCTTCTATATGTTTGGAGTTCTATTGCTTTTTGATGCACTCTCCTATGGCTTCCAGTGTCTCTAAATAGTTTAAATCTGGAAGTGGGATTAAGTGAAATACGCACAGATGGCTAAAGCAGAGGCTTGGTCAGGTGATTTGTCATTAAAGACAAATTTTGTCTTGGCTATTACAGTCACGGCATCTAAACCTTGCCCCGGGAAAATTAAGGGCACTAAAAGGCCTGCCTGACCAGGTTATTATAGGCATGTGACTGTAGTTCATTCATTAATAAAAATACAGTTGAGGACACCTAAATTTCTTTCCAGTTATTGTTAGCCAGCAGTGAACCTACAGCCTCCTCTAAGCTGTTTCATTTGTCATACCTGGATGACCTACCCTGGTTCCTATAGAAAACTTATATTGGAGAGGAAAAGTCTCGTTTGAGTAAATGGTGTTACCTCAAAGTAAGAGTTATGGAACTGAAGTTTGAAAGACAGTCAGTTATTGGCACTCTAGGTTGTTTTAAATTTGAACATTTTAAGTTTATTTGTTTAGTGCCAAATTGCCATTTAATATTTAGGATTTAGAAGTGGCTAGTCCATGACACGGTTGATAAAGCATTTTAGTACATATAGGATGAGCCACGGATATATGGGAGTGGAATCAAACAAGGAAAAGCAACTTGTGTGGAAGGAACCTGGGGACAGGAGCGGGTGCAGTGTGCAGTGTTGTTCCTGGTGCCTTTGCAGGAGCGAGGTCTGGAGGAGAAAGTGCTAATGAGAAACAGTTGGCGTGCCAGTCCTTCATCTATCAAATGTGTGCCGTGTCCTGTGGTGCCCCTGCACCCTGGCAATATCAGCAGGCCTGTGGCAGATGTAGGCAGTCTGAACAAGTGTCTGTAAGTGCATTGTCATTGCAAGACAAAGCAGTGAAGTCACCTCACATCACCTCACTTGCTAGAGACAGAGGGCAGGGTTTGGTGTCCTGCATAACATCCTAGCCTTGGCCTAGGCCGTGACAAACCATGATGTTCAGGTAATAACTGAGATGATCCAAGTACTTGGCATTGTAAAGGGCTATATGCATCAAAGAGAAACCCTGCTGGATTTGTCACAGAACCTGTATTCTGAAGGGGACAGTGATTCACAATGGGCTTCCTCAAGTGACCACAATTTGTACTAAATGCCTTGGTTCCAGTGACAGTGCAAATCTGAGTTGGATCCGCCACAGATTTTAAATATCAGCATATGTTTCTTTGATGAGTTTCTTGCAGAGGATTTTGCTACATGCCTTTTTTTTCCTGTGTAAGTACTGGTTATATTACATGCTCAGGCCAAAATTGACACTTACTTCCTTCACTGACTTAGTTTAATGTGTTTTGTATTCCTCCTCTCAATTTGCTTTTGTAGACAGCCACACTTCAGTCAGGTTTATCCCAAATGCTTAAGCCTAATGTGCATTTATAGGATATCATCACAATGTGTGCCAGGTGCATGAGTTACATTGGGAACAGTGGTGATATTTGCACCATCTCAAGTGTATCTTCTTTACACTTCTGTACATGGATTTGCAAGATGTAAGCTTAATATTTGCAACACGTTGCATATTGCAAAGGCGGGCTTCACAACGTCTATTTGCCATCAAGGGCAAGATCTTGGCAGGTGACTTTGTTGATCCTTCACAGAACAGATGAAGAATTCAAGAATACTTACAAAGGTTAGCTTTTACTATTAATGTTGCTTTGTCCAAATTGTAATGAGCAAGAAAGTAGCACTGTGAGGGACAGGTCAAGAGAAGTTCAAGGGAAAGCAGGAAAAGAGTTCAGTCTACTTTTCCCCAGTTCTCAGAGTGTGATGATTTTCCCTGCCTAAAAGTCTGTGGCAGATTTTTAGGCACTAATTGTTAATGCAGGTACAGACTCTTCTGTGGGCTGATAACATTGGAACAACACAGGGAAGTGACCTAATAGCATTTCAGACCCAAGACACTTCAAAGCAGCAAAAGTGAGTAAATTGAAATCCCAATGACCCATGGTAAAACTAATGGTGGGAGTGTCTTTCAGGTCAGTCAGCCCCTGGTGGCTGCTGTTACTCAGGGTTTTGGCATTACCCCAGAAATACAGGTCCTTGTACCCAATTTTTCACCCTCTTGTTAGCAGCAGGAGGGGCAATTTTACTGCTGAGCACAGAACACTTCCCCTTTACTCTTCTCTCTTTATGTCTGAAGAGCCCTGCACAGCGAGATCTTCGTGGGATAACAGAATCAATGCTGGTAATGCTTTTAGGAAATTTTAAGGTGAGCTGACCACCCAAATAAGCTAGTTTAAACTCAACTTGGTCGTGTCTGCACAATTTCAAGTATCTGTGGTGTAGACATCTTTTCAGATGTGCCAGTTTTCTTGGCTAAAGCCACACTGGAACATACTGCTTGCCATATTATGATACAATTACACTGGGTAGACCTATACTGACACTGAAATAGTACAAAATGAGATTGGAGTGTTTTTGGTTTCTGTCTAAATAAAAACAGCAACCTGAAATCCTACTGTGGAGTTTATATCACAGGCAGAGGTACATAAGGGTCTGTGAATATTCTTCCACTTTATGCCCCGTAAATTCTTTCCTCCTGGCAGATCTTACTGAATGGCTGTTATACTGTGTGGTGATATTTGCTTTTGTGCAAGTAGCAGCATTCTGTTCAATCATTTCCTGGAGAAGGTATAGAAAAGACAGCCTTTCCTAACCCTTGTCTTCTTCCTTCATCTCCAGGTCTGTCTACTTCACCATCAGTTTCTGTCCCAGCTGGAAAGAGATTCTTATGTTTCTTGCTAATGATTACTAACTCTGCATTTAAAAACTATTGGCTTCCTGCAATGCTCAGAGGATCCCATTTTAAAGAGGAGTGGTAGTTGAAATAGCCTAAGGGTGATGAAATCCATTTCCCTCATTTGGTATTGCCTCCTACTCATTCAATTTTGGTCTTTATTACAATGAGTAGAAAGAATAAAGTAGACCCCTCTGGACCTATAAAAGTTCCCTTGCAAAGTAACTTCTCAGTAAGAGATAGATCAAAAGACGCTTTTGGCACTGAAGTGCAGACTAGAAAAAAAAGAAAAGGTCTCAAGACTCTGAGACTGCTGGTTTGCAAAGGCTAAAGGCAGGAGCTCAGCTCCAGGAGAAATTGCAGCATCACTCACTGCCTGCTCCTGTACCAAAACCTGGGATTTACAACAGACACTGAACCAAGCCAAGAGATCCCATGGCTAGGAAATGGCTGTGAGGGGCTCTACCCTCATGGTTTGGGCATCTTTGAGAGACTTGGATTCAGATATTTGCCCTCTACTTCAGGATGAGCTATTTTTGGGTGACTGCCTTCTTTTGGAATGCATGTGTCCAGCGCCCACGGAGCCTGTCAGGGCAGGGTCTGGCAGCCAGTGCCTGTCCCAGCAGCAAGGCCAGGAGCAGGGCAACTGTGAGACCTTGGGGCAGCCCAACCCCAGGCTTCAGGCACCTCCCTGGAAGCATGTGGACTGAGTTTGGAGCGTGCCATGGCCAGGCAGAGAGACTGACCCTGCTGTAGCGTGGCAGGGGCAGGGGCTGGCACCCCTGGGGGCTGAAATGCAGTTCTGGCCTGTGGAAAGGTGGGGATAACACAGAGAGGGGTGAGCAGGGACAGGCGGGGCTGGCAGTGTGCCAGGGCCATGGTGATGTGATATTTTGCACCCACATTTTTTTGGTGCCAGGCACTAAGAATATTCCCCAAAGGAGAAGATATGGTCCCCAACCCTTCCCACAAAGAGGGGTTTCCATTCATCCCTCCCTTATTACTGCAGGATACCCATGTGCTTCAGCACTTCCACACTTTTTGTCCTCCACAATGCCAAACCCAGTCAAAGGTGGCCAGCTCTTCACATGGGAACCACAGTATCCAAGCCAGGCTTGTGGAGCCCAGCCTAGTGTTGAATCTGGGAGGTTGTCTTGTTAGTAGAGGTCTCTGCAACTTGCCCACTATAATTTCAGCATCAGGTACTGTAAGTGTGTTCATGTATTTCTCTTTCATGGAAATTCTGAAATTTACACTGTTACATCTCATTACTTTAGAATAAACTCTATGTGAAAATTTCCATTTTATTGAACTTCTGTTTGTATCTCTTTAAATATCTGCTTTAGTGTGAATACCAGTGTATTAAAACCATGGATGACATTGAAAAATCAAAATCTCTTCAGTATGATAAAGGAAGCTGATTTAAATTAAAGAACTTTTTCGAGTCATAGTTCAAAATTTCCTTATAAAGAAGTATATGAGCCAGTAATATAATAAAAACTCCCCTACCCATAGTTCTAAAGTATCTGTGAAGGAAATACAGGATTAATAACTCTGGTGAGTTTATAAGCTCAGCACTGAAAATGGTAGATGATCTCAAAACACTAAAAGTTTAAACTAAAAGTCCACTCTGAACCTGTATTGGGAATGTAAAAAAAAAAACTAAAGGAGGACTTCAAATGTCAGACCACATAATTAATTAAATTTAATTTAATTTAAACCATTTTGATTGCATGTGAAAATGGAAAGCATGTAAGCAAAATGATATTTATGTACATATCTCAATTGATCTATCATTTCTTTAGAGGAGTGGAGTAAAAGATGAAGGGCCAAAACATACAACAGGGGAAATTCTGATTAGATATTAAGGTAAGTTTTTTTGACTGTGACATATGTCAGATAGAGTATGAGTTTTGGCATAGATTTCTAATGTATCAATCCTTGGAGATATTCTTGACTGTAAGGAAAAATTCCCTGATTCCGCTTAATTGGCTCAGTTTGGAGCATGGTGTGAGTCAGTGGATACCCAGAGCACCATTGGAACTTGCATCATTCTATGGGTGGGTAAGATTCAGAGGATTGCATATGCAAAGTGGTGAAAATCAGGATCAGTGGGACAAATTCTCTATCAAGTTTTGTTCTTTGGTCTTTCATTGCACAGCATACATTACTTAAAAGAAAATTTCAGCAAAACAATTCCAATTAAAATTCCCTCCAGTGACATATAATTGGCTGCTACTAAAAAAGGGTATATAGGTCCTGTAGACACTATTTTTAAAAAAGTCTATAAAGTAATATAGAACTGAAGAACTGCACATTCTGCAAACAGCTCTCCCCAAGACCATCATCTCTGTGTGAACTGTTGCATACAGATGTTGTTCTTGGAAAGGGAGGTAAGGGATTTACTGGACAGAATTATAAGGACCAAAGATAACTTTAAAAAATTATGGGCTGGGCTTCTCATACTTGAGGAGCTGAGTGAATGAGAGGAGTCCATTTGTGATGATAGGTTCAGTGCTTTCATAAATCCTCAGCTGTGATTGCTGGAGTCTTTAGCAGGGATCTTTAATCACTTCACTTGGTGAAACAAGGTATTGTGGTCTTTAGCCTGTCCTTGAAATCACTTGATTCTGCAAGCAGATCTGATTTGGATGTTGCAAAAGTGGCAGGAACTTGGAAATGCTGTAAGGGAAAATTGTCAATAAATTACCTAGTGGCAGTCTTCCCTGGCTCGTTTGAAATGTTCCTGTTCTCTTCAGAGTCAGACTTAAAGTTATTGTCATTACCTAATGGCTGAAAGAGCTGATGCCTCTGATATTATTACTAACAAATTTGATAACCATCCCACTGAGAAGTGGCGTGGGGGGTGGGGGATTGTTTTTGACAGCAAACCAAAAATCCTACCCATGAAAGAAAACCCTAATTAAAAACTTTATAACAAAGAGGGGTTTTGTGGTATATTTTGTATAGCCTCAGAAAATGTTGAATTGCCCAGTTAAATTTTGTGGGGTTTTTAAGATTTATTTTGTATTTATGTGGTTCTGCCCCCTGCTACTACTGCAGGTAAACAGTAATGCATAACCTTTTCTTCCTAGGAAAACACAGGAGTGGTTTACCACACTGTTTAAGGATGTTTGGAAGAATGATTGGAAGGTCTAAGGAAGAATGGGGCTCTGTCAGGGCTGTCAGGGCTGTCAGGGCTGTCAGGGAGGCAGATGGCTGTGTACCCTCAGAAAGGAAATTCTGGAAAAGAAAACAGGGCTGGAGAGGGTATTGCAAATTCACAGAAAATTCCTCTTCCTGGAAATGTTCAACCCTTTTGAAGCCCTGCCATGTGGCCTGTCCCAGCAAAAGATTGCTATCTATTAAGTATTTTCACCAAGATTATGGAAGATTTTCTTTTTTATTTAATATTAGTAGTAGTGTGCCATATAGGAATCTGCTTGAAATTAACTGATTAAGTGATGAACTGATGAATCCCTGTAGAAACAAAATTTTTAAATAAAGGAGATTATCATGGAAACAAGAAAACACTCGATGTAATAAGAAGTAATTACATTTGGATTCATGAGAGTAGAAAGAATTATTAGACAGGAGAGAGACCATGTGCGAAAAACAGAATAACAGAAGGAAACCAGAGAGGAAATAGCAAAAACACAGCAATTATCTCTTAAACAACTTTAAGTGAGGTCCATATGTTTTATGAGATGTGGTGTATATAGAAGCTGCAGGATAGATGTTAAAAAAGAAAAGGACAGGATTATTTTCATGAAAGTTGCAGTAGTAGTCTAGATTTCCTGTTGAATCACAATTTTTGTGTCTTTTACCACAGCTGATCTATTGGACCACAATATAGCAGAAAAATATGTCAGAGGTACATCAGTTTTGCAGAGTTTATAAGTTCAGCTGACAGAAACAACATGGATGCATTTATACTTTAATTAGCAGGCGAAAATCACATCAAGGATGGGGAGATATGCCAATTTACACTAGAAGAGGAATTAATCCTTAATATTTTGGATAATCACACTTGAATGCAAATTTATAAATATTTTTAGCAGTCTGTGTTCTAGTTGCATTATTGCATACAGTAAATTAAATAAACAAGTAATGTAATTCAAAGCCTATTATGAGGGCTTGTATCCTGTTAACTGGGTCTGAAAATAAAAGGCAGCTATTAGGCAAATGTTGCTCCCCCTTGAATTAATTACATATTTTAGATGATTAATCTAACCCATATTTTATGTTGGTTACTCTACCCTTTTTATTCCTCTTAGTAATCAGAAAGGTTTATATTATGAACATGCTTGCCAATTGCTTGACTTACCCTAACATACTGCATTATGCCTCCACAAAGGTGTCTCAAGCCAGTGCACCTAGAGGTAAAAAGGCAAAATGAATTTCCTAGGTTCATGCATTTTTATGTTTCACTTGAATGCAATGATTGTGCACCGTTAATACAGATTTTTTCAACACTGACCTTTTTAGTATGTAAATAAATCATCTCCCTGCACAGTGCAATCAACAGGATGCAGGATGATTGATTCAGGAGAAATTCACTTGAAAACTTCAATAAATGTTTTTATGAAAAAGTTTACAGATATAGCATGGTCCAATCTAATGTAAGATGTGCTCATGAAGCATGCAGTTGCAGTGCTGTAGTCTCTGCCTACCCATCAAGTCTATAGCCAAATGGTAATTCACTGTTTCTGTGGTTGTTAGAGCATTTCTGTTTTAAAAGAAAAGTGGTAAAGGCAGATGACTAACAGTCCAAACTAGATGATAAATAAATGCCTCTCTATTTTACAGATTTATGGACTGTCTCATAACCGATGAGGTGCGATCCTTTCAGAAACCAGATATTTCCATGATGAAGGACAGAAATAACACAAACATAGGAATTCTTTGTCATAATTTATTGCAAGAAATGTCTCCTAGCATGCAGGTCCCTGGATTACTTCAGTCATGAAGCCTTTATTTCTTTTGCACAAGGCAGGCTTAAAATTTTATAAATGTGGTTTGCACATCAAGGAATCAGATTCAACTTCAGCTGGTTTATTATTGTGGGGTAGGACATAAAAATGTCACTAAGTTTTTTCAGGGTCCAAATTTTCTTTTCCCTATGAATTCTTGCCTCTGACCATTTTGAGAACATCTGGGACCAGTGGGCTTCACTGCTGGAGAACATGCTTGTGAGGATAATAATGTGTGCTGAGAACAGATCCTGCATGCATTTTAGGAGAATAAGGAGAAGCCATAACAGAAACATCCAAGTTCCTGATATTTGCTGATCACAAATATTAGCTCTGAAAAGAACAAAAACATAGCATATCAAAAGGAGATCCTGTTTTTCAATCGCTAGAACTCCAAACTTCATCAGATGGCAGCTGCTAATGCTGCTGCTGTCAATCAGTTCTCTCGTTGGAGCCCAGTTTTCTATCAGAAACATCAGCTGAAGGTGACACAAAGGTCAGTCCTCTGTGCTGGCAAAGTGCAGCAGTTGCTAGACATACAAGATAAAATAATTGTGTTCATTCTTCCTGGTCAAGTGAAGGAAAATCCCTGTGACACTAAGTTCCCTGTCTGCTGAGACATCACAGTGTCAGTCCCTGACCTTGCACATGAAAGGCCTTGCATTTCTGGCAGCAGTGATGTACTGATCTACATGGCTTATCATCTTTTGCTGCTAACACCTTACGCCTCTTGTCTTGTCAGGAATAAAAATGGCAAGGTTGAATTTCATCATGCAGTACTAAAGAAAACAAAGAACTATTCATAAAAGTGCTGCCACAAATGGATTTGACTGCAAAAGCTTTTAAAATATTTTATTTTAGTTTGTTAATAATTGTGTAGTGAGCCCTTCTCTGAAATTAGAAAGATGACATATAATATGCTGCCTTGCATTTAATTAGAACATTTTATAATACTGCTTGTATGAATGAATAGCTTTGGACAAAATATAGTTGAGTTGTTCTTAATTTGGTCACTGGAGAACTGCCTTTTTTTTTTTCACTTACAACAATAGAAAGAGTGAAAAAAATATTACAAAAGTGGCTGGGCCAGAATCTCAGCTATCGCTAGGCAGCTCTCAGAACAGCCTGGGAATGACAGTGTGTGGGCATATAAATATAGAATTTTCACTCCTGTGGATGTCTGTGTCAGGATGGCTCTCCATATTTTCCAACCTCTATTTTTCTTGTAGCAGTTAGTAAATGTGTAAGTCCATCAAAATACAGGAAAAACATGAAGGCAATAAAACTGAATTGAATTGAAACCAAAATAAAATAGTAGGTTTTTTATAAAGTATTGACAAATGTGCTGTAAAATTTCCATGCTTATCTAGGACAATGAGTACCTGTAATAAGCTTGCCTGTGTATTTTGTATAGTTTACAAAGGAACACTGTACTAAATTGAAAAAGCAGCAAAACCAAAAATATCCAGAAAAAAAGCACTGTATGGTATGTGAGACAAATCCTTCTTACTGTAGCAAAATGCATGGTGAAGTCAGAGAGAAATTATCCCACGTGTATTGTGTTCTCCTAAAAAGTATAGAATAGCAAGATAATACAGGTTTCTAAATTAAAGTCCTCTAAATTAGCTGTGCTGAAATGTATTAAACTAGAGGAGCTCTTCATGATAAATAGTGTCTACTATGGCAGAACGCTTCTAAGCAGAATAAAGAATCCTTTCCCTGAAGGGACCAGTTCTGCTCTTCAGTATCAAAAGACACCATGCACATCTAAAGACAGACCTTGGCAGCTTTTGTAGTCACAAAGGACAGTGTAGCTTGGAGAAATGGTGCTGACAATGCTAAGCTTGGCAATATAAGTAATAAAGTGCTTGTTTCCAGCATTTTCTAGCATTACTGTGCTCTCTGAGACCTGCAGATGTGTTCCTTTAATTTTTTCAGAAACTCAGTTAATCCCATGTCTAATCTCACATACACAGAAGCAGCAAAATGGCTGAAAAAGAAATTGCATAATGCTGCAGTCTTTGCCAGAGATAAGCACCCTAATTCTCTCTGTTATGCTGACTTGATGCCAGTGTTACTTCCTAACTTCAGTATAATTTCCTCTACCCTCCACGTATAATTGTTTTGGCAGAATACAAGATCAGGTCCAAGGGGGACATGTTTGCAGGAACTTTGTGCATTTGCTGTATTATTCTTATATTGAAAGTATGTAGTCTGCTTTAAGCATGTCCTCCTCCAAGAACTAGGTAATTTGGAAATGCCTCAGCTGAGCAGCAAAGAACATTTACCATTGCACGGCTAATGCTGTCATCTCAAGTAACTCCAATCAAATAATTTTAACTGACTTAACCAGTGTTTATTTTACTGAGAACTCTATTTCAAATTATTTACTCAGAATCACAAAGCTTTTCTAATGAAAAAAAATGACATTACACTGAGGCATTACCTGGAAGAATGTGTGGAATTTACTAGGCATAAGAGTTGAAGTGCAGCAGTAATCCCAGGACAGTGAATCAGATAGGCTGATGTTCTGGTTAGCAGTTTTCTCTGAAAAATTTCGCTTCACTGCTTCTTCTCATTGTTAGAATCTGGGCACTCAAATGAAAACTGAAAACAGTCTGTAGCCTTTCTCCCTCCTGTTTTGGAAAAATACTTGGTGAATCATTAAACAGAATATTTCATTCCTTTACCCTTGAGGAGCTGAATGTTTTTAAGAAGCCAAGACTGGGATGTATTGTATATCTAAGCAATTTTATGCTACCTTGTTAGTTTGATGGGTTTAAATGTAATTTCAAAAATGCAAGAAAGAAAATAAGCACTGTGGGAGAGTAGTCTGTTTTAAAAGAACAAGAGGAAGAAGAAGGAGAAGAAGGAGGAGAAGAAGAAGAAGAAGAGGAGGAGGAGGAGGAGGAGGAGGAAGGATTCCTCAGACATACATTGAATGTCCTTGTCCTTGGAGCAACTCATAATAACTTCTGCCCTTATTTAACCTTCCTACTGTCACACTGCTAGGCTGCCAGCAATATGATCTTCATCCCATTGTCTCATACTCTCTGGACAACATTTATTTCATCTTATCAAGCTAGCATGAATGAAAAGAACAGTCCCAGAATCTGGAAAAAAAACACCCATTAATCTGGAACAGTAAGTGGGAGATCTAAATGAAGAAATATTGGACAGACTCAGGTGTTCACATGTGCATCCTGTCTAATAAATACAGCACAAATAAAAAGGTATCAGAATTGCTGTATTCAGGTATTTCTGTCAGCACTGCAATTACCTTTTAAACAGAGGACCATAGGTGTTGCCATACTAGATCACAACAAATGTTTATCTAATTCCATGCTTCTAGAGCATGCTTCTAGCCTCTGGCTGGCTGGCCACAATCGCTCTTCTAAACCTCCAGGTTTTGGCCTTAAAGGTCTGTTCATACCTGTATGATTAAAAAAATCTAATTTTTTTTTTTTTGTGTGAAGCACATATTTTGGTGGAACCAGAATTTTCTTGGATATGAGCCGTACTGAGAGAAGAAAGCAGACGTGTGTAGAAATAAGTAATTGCTTTATGGAACAAATTTGAGGTAGTTAGTAATTTTTATGATTCTTGAACATGTGATTAAATGCACAGTATTGGGTCAATATTGCAATATATGTCATGTGTTATATAACATCTGTGAGTGAATCAGAAGTGGCATGCATTGAAATTTGGAGATAAAGAACAATTTTGCACACACGATTTTTAATTGTATCATCAACTCTCCAAGACAAGTTGTTTAGCACTAAGTTAAGTATTGTCTTGGAAGCTGTGCTCTCTTTTAAATAGTATTTTTTTCCTCCTTTGGACTTTTGTATAATTGATCCATGTCTTCAGATCACCTTGAGCCTTGTCATGCATTGCTCTATTTATATGCCATAACTAAGTGTTCTGGGTTTCTGGAGTCAGTTGACAAAGCTTTTGTAAATTTTTCTTTCAGTGCAAAAAGAGTCTTTGTTTACAAAACATGGGTTTTTTTTCACAGCTGTGCAAACAGAGAACTTAGGAGAAACTTACATCCCATTTCCAACTTTGCTGTAACTGCTGATATCTCTATCGAGTTGTTGTGTTGACATGGCTAATATTAAAAAAAAAACCCAACATAAAATTGCTAGTTTTCTGTCCAGCAGAATGAACCAACAAGGTTTGAAAATTGCATCACCAGAGAAGCTAACAAAATTGACGGTGCTACAGTGTCTCAAAGCTTCAAAGCCTTAACAAAAATAACTGTATTTGTGTTAACACCTTCTAGTCAGCAAACTCATAGTCCCACAATGAGTTTTGCAGTAGGTCTGAAGACTAGTGGTCTTGACTGAAAGTTAAGAGCTTTGGATTTTATTATGTCTTACTCTGCATCTTTGAGATTCTCCCGGGTAAATCACTTTTTCTGTGTGCTTTGGTTTCCCATCCGTGAAATGACCTTTGTGGAGCGCTGTGAAGTCAGTGGTTTCCCAGTGCTCTGTTATTAGAACAGCAAGCAAAGCTCTCCAACATCGATTGTTGGCTTCCTGGAAATGGGCTGTGAGGGGTGGAAACAGCTGGTGAATACCACACACAACTTCTCACACACAGCTGTGGCACTCTGCTGAAGCCAGTCACTAGACATCTATACTAAGTCTTTATTTCTGGTGTTTGATCCTGTCAACACCTACAAATAAAGACTTGCAGCCCAAACAGTTTAATCTGGAGGGAAAAAAAAAAAAAGAAAAGAAAAAAAGAGGGAAGTATTTGCTCACAGAGTTTCTCTTTAAGTAAATGTCAGACAAGTCAACATGTCAGACATGTCTCTCCAGTACTCTCAATTGCACTGGGACAGACAAGCTCATTTGCATATAAGAAATGAAAATTTTACTCTGGAGGACTCTGTAGTATTTGCTGTAGCTCATGGCCAATAGGAAGAGAAAAAAACTTGTCTTGAAATAGACTTCATTGTGTTGATGAATTTTTAAGCCTTAATATTTGTTCTGGGTATTGTTATGAGAAAGGGTAGTTAGAGGTGCAGTATCAGGTTGGGATGTTGAGGAAACAGATGGTGTTTTGAACTTTTCACAACTTAGACCTAATTTTTGTTATATATTCTCGCTCCATGCCTCAGTTTACTAAATAGGATTTTTAATGCTGATTTTCTTGTAATGCCAGATCTAGAGGTTAAAAATAAAAGGAGACAAGATCTGCATATTATTGTTATTTTATAAACACTAAGCAATCATAATGAAAGGTATTTGAAGTACATTCCTTCCCTTGTACTATCCAATAAGAAAGGCTTAGCTTTGAAATAAAAAATGAAACAAAACAAAACAAAAGAAACCCCAAAAATAACAAAGCATCCCTGTTCTATTAATTTGAAGACAGAGACCTCTATTTTCCTTGATTTGTGAAAACCAAAATCTGTACCATGCCCTGCCCATGCTTAAGGAGTTAAAAGCTCACAAATATTGGAAATAAACTGGTAGAATAGTCTGGTAGACATATTTCAAATGAAGGTCAAATACCCTTTTCTTTTGCAAAAGCAATTGAATATGCCTTCAAATAAAGGCTGAGAGGTAGACGGTTTGACCTAATTTCACCAAGGGTCACATTTTGGTTTCCTTGAAGAAATCAGCTCTGAGGAGATTATATGGCAAGGCAGGATGTAGCTTGCAGGGAGAGATTTTGTTCCCAAATGAAGAAGCACTAAGGAAGTAAAAGTAATGGAAGAGATATTGAAGAGTGCATTTTACAGCATTATCTGATACGCTAGTTTTGGATCATTGTCAATGCTTCCTATGGAATCTTTCTCAATTTACCACAGACAGTTGGCAGCTTAAATCTGATTGCTTAGTTTTCTCATTTAAAGCTGCTTTTTTCCTCTATAGAAACTAAAGCTGTGACAGAAACAAAATTGGCATTCAGCTTGTCAGTAAGTAAAGGCATTTGCAATCCATAAAGGTAGCAGTGGCAATATTGGCATCTGTCTTGTTTCTGGTCTCACAGTTCTGCTGTTGAGAGCGGTGTGTATTACAGCCCTGATCTCTGACACAAAAATTGCTCTATTCCCTGGAAGAAAGGTTTGTGCTGTTAAGGTGCCAGCTTTTATTGGCAGGCTGCTGGTGTCAAAAGGGATGTAAAATGAACAACTAGTATGGATTCCTCAGGAAGCCCATAGGAAATGTCTGTGGCTTGAGGGTCTTGTTAGCTCTACCACAGCAGAGGCACTGTCTGTGTCACTGTCAGCTATAACCCTGCACACCCGCAGATGCATCACAGCATTCACTTCTAACACCTTCTCTTGTCATTAGGCTGTAACAAGGTGAGAGGTGTTAGCTTTTGTATTCTAATTACACGGGTCTTCTGAAAAAAAGAAACATCCCACAGAGCCTAGTAAAATGGAAGTAGTAGTCAAAAGTTTGAGTGGTATGATTTTTCTCCTTAATACTCCGTTTCCAATCATCATCCTTTTTTTCTGTCCATAATGGTTTTGCTCTCTGAGATTGGGCACAGTATGTATGATTCAAAAATCTCTGGATTGTTATTGATGCATTTTGAATTAATGTTTATAAATCACCTGGCATCATCATCACACTGCTTGGTATGATATTTTGAACGAAATCTATGTGCTTGTTTCTTTCCAGAAGGATCCTCATGTGCTTAATGCATCTGGAAGACAAAGTGTGTCTTACACATCAGTGGGGCTTATACATCCTGTGTGTCTGAATCAGAAGGCACTGTGCAAGAAATTAAGTGTTAATAGGAAATATTTAGAATAAAATAGATTGAATAGTCAGTTCTGGAATTTATAGTTTTAGGCTATCAAAGCTGCTAGATGTTGCAATATTTGAGCAGCTGTCTCCATTGCAAGATTTGTCTCTTCTACTCATATACCACTCTGAAACACCTGCAGCAGTGATGACCAAGTAAGAGAATACTCCCCTATTTAGTCACATTCTCTGCCTTGCCAACTCTCTTCAGTTTTTCTTCTTACACCAGATGTTGTCTCCTCCATGACAGCTTTTCTATGCACAGGCTTTCCTTTCATGAAGTATCTTTCTGTTTTTTCACCTCATTTTTTCCAAGACTCTTTTACTCCTAAATTTGCAAAGTCACAAGTTAGTGTGAAGATGCATCAGCTTAAGCTTAAGAGTAGGAGCAACTGGACAAAACTAGGGAGTCTTACATTCCTGTGCACAAGGTGTTTGGTGTCAGTGGCTGCATGCACTCTACAAAGATGTGAGTTTTGGGAATGCATAGTATTGACAATGATCTCTGTGACATACAGAGCTCCTTCACCAAGTGAACTGGCTGCAAATCTTTTCATTGCAACAAAAGGAAGAGTCTACTCAGAGTAAATAATTTGTGTCTGCTCAGGCATAGTCAGACCACATCACCATAAAGGTGGGAGCAAAATGTGGAGGTGACTGCAAGGAAAGTGATCCATAATCACAACTTAATGCTTGGGGTCCTCTGATGATTTTTTATTTTACCTTTCCTCCAATCAATAACATAGCTGGAGGTGTTCCATCAGGTTAGAAATACGAATGGTCAGGTAATCCAGCATCTCCCTAGCCTTGAACCTTAGCTTGAAGTACAGCAAAGTCCTGCTACCTTGACACAAGCATATGGGAATACAGACTGTTGGATGAAAGATTCAAACAAAAATAAGGAAATTTTTTGACAACGGAGATCTTTTTGTACCTTACATTGTCTTTCAGTGAAACTTTCTGCAGGACTGAAACGATATTTTCAAGGATTTCTGTTTGAGTAACTTAAGAATTTTAAAAAAATTAGTGCATATATTTTGCTCTATAATTCAGGTAGTTCAAGTATGTTTGTGATATACCGTACAACAGCTATTGGATTCAGCTACCTCCTTAGCTAAAATAGAAAACATTTTTAATTTCTTCAGAGAAAAAACCCAATCGTATTTGCTTAATACACATCTGCTTTAGAAATCAAATTACTTTTGATATATTTTATAAAGCAATAATAAAACTCCATGTTGTACTAATGCTGTACAGAGAATTATTTTTCTTGAAGGATCAGTAGTATTATCTACATATATTGGGTATTGGAAGTAAAAGGTTGTCCAGGGAAATAAGGGAAGCTGATACTGCAAATTCAAGCCTGACATTTTGAAAGAACTTTGAGAACTGCAGATATTTTCATTAGGTCTTGAATAATCCCAGCAACCAAGGGAAAAAAAAAACAACAAAAACCCTAAAAAGTTTCTTTTTTTGTTAAAATCTAGTGAAATGCCTTTTTTTTTTCCAATTTCTTTTTTTTTTTCACATAATGAATATGCCTCCTGACAAGTTCCTTGAGCTGTACTCCCTTCTTACTATCTTTGCCTCTTACATGTATACAATGCAAGAATGATTTTTAAGAAATCTGCTAGCTGACCACCATGGACTTAGGGTATTCTTCATGCAGCATTGCACTGGTGCTGATGGTTAGAACCTAATCTAAATCACAGAAATATGTACTGGTTACTGATCTCATCATTATGCAGTTTTCATTAGCAGTAGCAGCACAGACAGAAGTATACTCTAGAGTGCAATTTCTCAGAAAACTGACATTGGAAGTGGTTTAAATATCGTGAAATTTTATTTGATATGAGAAATTCTACTGTCCTTCAACAGCATACTGAATTCTCCTTCCAGATTACCTGCCTGTATTCTGTTGCTGTCTCTGGTTGTGATGACAAGCCTTCTAAAGACATTCTTTTGTGCACAATGCCCTGGCTCAAGTACTGCCATACAAATAGTGACGTGAACTAAAAACAAACTGAGGACCAACACAAAATTGGTTCTGAGAGAAAAAAAATCCCCACCAAACATTGGATACATGTAGCTGAATAGAGGGCTTAAATGTGCATACTCGGTGGTTCAGGATCTTTGCTTCAGGGAATTTCACTTTCATGACGGTGCGAGTCAGATGTAGCTTGATCTTGACAGGGATCTTTTGCTTTTTGAAATCGCTTTGGTAGTCTACATAAAAGTCTAATGCACACTGAATGTCACAGAACAGATGACACTCGCTGAGCATATCAGGAGTAAAGATGAAAGACTGGACAAAGCCAAATTCAGCTGCCACTTGAACATGACTGCTGGAGACAGCTCATTTTTCAGCCTGTGTAGCAGAAAGAGGAGCTCACCTGGCAGTAGATCTGAACTCAAATAAATACCAATTCAGACTCATAAAGCTTCCTTCACTGAGGCAGGCCACAAGGCACATTGACAAGGCAGGACACAACATTCCAAGTGCACCTAGCTGTGCTGCAAATGCTCTATTCAGAACTAGAGGACTGCTGGGGGTGGGAAATACTCAGCTCTTACAAAAGTCCAGCAATTGAAAGGGAGTGTTAAAACCCCTCCATGTAGAAAACAGAATTCAGCTTTGAATGCTCTTTCTTAAAAGAAAATGATAGTATTATCTTCCATGTGTTTTAAATTTCATTTTAAAGCCTCTAAAGTTCTTTTCTTATCCATTATCTTTAGATGTTCTCCATAGTTACTGAAAGTGTGAAACTCTCCTCATGGAGACATACTGCAATAATTCAATGTCTCGTTGTACTTGGATAATGAAGCAGATAGAAAGATAGAGTGGGAAAATTTCAGATCTACCTTTTCCATAACTTTCAATTTTACTGAACACATTTCTGCTTTGTTACATTACAGGATATCAGTTAAAAAAATAAATTCCTATGAAAACACTGTAGAGTTTTTAGAGCATATTTGGATTTAACCTGAAATAATTCTAGTTTTAATTTTTTAATGCTACCAGATGGGGGTTTAGGAGATCAAGTAAGATCAGATATTATTGTAGCTTTCATAAAGAATATTTATTTCAAAGTTAATTTTCAACTGTTATTTCAAGTTTCAAACATGCTGTGTGGAGGTTCAAGTGGAGTCCAGTATAATTCCACAGGCTGTTTTGTGATCCCATAGCTGTGAAGTGCTGGACAAACTGCAAAATGCACTCTGACAGCCTTCTGCTCACAACCCTCCGCACCCATTCCCGGTTGCACACTTTGATGTTTTTGCGTTGGACATCAATGATCTTGCATTTGGGCTATGACTGCTCTGCAACCAACTGGGAAGCCTCTTTTCCTTCACTTTAATGTCACATCTCATCAGAGTAGTAAATGTTTATGTCCAGTTGTGCCATTCTTGTGTTCCTTGAGGGGAAGGGAGGTATTTTATCATGTCAGTTGCAGCCCTTACTGCTGATCCTCAGCATCATCCAGCCTTGTGTCTCCCCCTTGCCTTGTGTTAAATGGAAAATTAAACCTGTTTGTCTTTCCTATAGCAAACCTCAGCCTAGGGGGACAATCAGGGCCAAAGGAAGGAAAAAATATTTTTCAAGAATTCCACTGAATTTCAGCGATGATGATATAGAATTTTTCCCAAACACAAATATTTATACAAATGAAATCAAAGACAAGACTAAGAACGCAAATTCTAGGAGCAATCTTAAAGAGGGACTTGTAACACTGCTCCCATTAGCACATTGCAGTGCATTTTTTCTTCATCACAGCTATTTTGGCAATGAAAACTTTTTACTTGTTTCAGACAGTAGTTCGTTCTCTGTATTACTTTTTCTATGGAACAAGTAGAGTGTACGTAGCTACTCAACTGGCTTCTTTTTCTATCTCAAAGACTCACTTCATTACTTTACTAAGTGCTGTGCTCCAAGGACATTTGTACTCCACGTGAACTTTGCAGTATTGGTCTGTGAGTTTATTGCTCTCATGTTGCTCTCACATCTTCTAAGTGTAGGCTTTTTGCTCCCACGTTGCATCTTCTTGCAGGGATTCTTTCTTTTTCCAAATGAAACAGAGAGGCAGGACTTCTGAGTTGTTTTAGAAAGTGCAGTTTATTTTTCTTATCTTCTACACAGGCAGAAAGGGTAAGTTCGTCTTGCAGGTGTTCACAGCACAGCTCAGAAGTTACAAGACTTACAGTTACAGGATCTTTTAAGGACTTATTAACAAATAAAACACTGCAAACAAAGATATCCATGCTTCTAATCCAATACTAAGAAATTTCACCTAATTGTAGTGTGACCTTTCTCAGCCAACCCTGTTCTAACACATAGATCTATTAAGGTATTCTTTCACCTTTATACTTAGTTTATTCTTTCTATATCTTAAACTTTATAGCTAAATTTTTTTCTGCTTAACTTAACATGTCTCTGCTTTAAGCTTTAAATCTACGTTCTTACTTCTAGCACCTAAGTTTGGAAGCTTTTCCCAAGGCCTCAGTTCAAATCCCGTGTTCTTTTCCAGGCTTTGATTTCCAGGCCAAATGTTTTGAGAATTTCTTGCATTCTGAATTCCAACATTGGTCCTTTTCCAAACCTTAAACATGATTGCAGTTTTTGATTGCTGTGATTTAAAGTTCTTTTTCTGCAGACAAACTTGAAGGTATAAAACCCTGAGTAGACCCTTAAAATCTTAATAAGAAGGAATGCAACACACTCTCTAAAAAGTTCCAAAAAAGATTTTAAAGAAAGATACATGCCTTGAAAAGCTTAAAAGAAAATGAAACAAAACCAAACCAACAATCCTTAAAGAAGTAGAACTACATTTTCTTTGGAAAGGAGTCTCAAGCCCCTAACAAAAAATAACCTGCTTCCAAACATTGGCTTCTCCAAACGACTGTGCCAAAACAAATATCCTTTATATCTCTGAATAGTAATTGTACATAAACATACATAAATACCTACAGGTATTTTAATGCACAGGGTTAGGGGTTAGGGAACCAGTAGATACAGTTATTTTAGCTTGGATGCTGAGATATTGATCTTTGTACTTGGATATCACTGTTTCAAACTCTCCCTGGAAATAGAAGCTGAGGTGTGATGAAAATATTCTCTGATCCCCTCTCTGACTTTGTATCACATTCAGAGCTTTTAGCAGAGTATATTCATTTTCTTTTGGGGAGCACTGTCACAGGGCCTCACTCTTCCATCCATTTTCTTGAGATAGGACTCAGCATATGGCATTATCTCCTCTGTGTAGCTCTCTTTGCTACCTTGCCCTTTCCATCTTCTGATATCACACTGGGAATGGAAGTAAAGCTTTTTCTTACTCCTCTTTCATCTTCCTGCAAACTCCTCATCACAATCTCACAAAGTTTCTCTGTGCCCCCACAGAGCAGAGTGACCACCTCTCTGCTTTCCAGGCTGTTTTTATCTCCACGTCTTGCTTACAGTTTCTGTGTGTAGCAGGTGAATGGAGAAGGAGCCAGCCCAATGCAGGGCTGTCCATCATCCTCACTTCTTGTTTGCACCGTGAGTCTGGAAACTTTTAGAGGCAGGCTTTTTAATCAGAAATATTTTGAATATTACTGTGTTTATTTCACATTTTGAATGGAAGGATGGAGGTGACTTTTGGGTCTTATCACATTTCAAAAGCCCTGCTGAGAGTTAGTAATATAATTAGATGATTTCAAAATTTTATATATTTAGGAAAGCTTTTTCCAGTAAATTCCAATACTGTATTACAGAATTACAAATCTACAAGTAAAGGAAGGTGGTGAAAGAAACAAAGTACACACTTTTACAAGGAAAAAGCAAAATAAGATTCATGGTAATCTAAGGCATTAAAGTCTAGTTTTTCAGATGATTTACAGCCCCACTTTTTTTTATTTCTTTTTTCTCAAGATCAATCAATTTCTAAACAAGAGATTTATAGTAACTTGCTAGGCCATCTGGAGGGTAGTTTGCCCCTCTACAGGATTGCCAAACTGCTCCTTAACATAAATGAACCAGTTGAACAATAGTCTGTCAGAAAAATAGAAAAATCATATTGTTTTTTGTTGTTGTTTTTGTTTGTTTTGCTACCATCAGATCATCTCAGGAAAAAAAAATGCCTTAAAAGTTCGAGAAGGACAAACAACTGTCAAATACAAAGATATTGTCCAGATAGAAATAGAAAGAACGATAATTTGAGAGAAGGCTAGTGCTCTTTAGGCAATGAGACCTCTGTTTTTCTGAAACACAGTTAAAGGAAGATTTTTTTAAAATGGAATTTGAGTAGAAAAGAAATATGTAAGGGAAAGTTTGAAGAAAAACGAGCATTTCCATAGTTATAGTTTGAGGTTAGTGCCACAATACATCAGTATGCCACTGCCATTAAATAGCACTCCAGATCTTTTCCTGGCTCTGATCCCAGCAATTAAAGTGATACTAGAATGAAATAGACAGATGATATGCCAGAATTCTGACTAGCTTTAAAAAGGGAGGAATTGTACCCTTTGGTAAATTACAGTGATTGAAATCTCATGAAGAGCCAGAAATCAGAGAGCTTTGTGACATGGCTGAGACCATCTGAACCCCGAGGAAATATTTAAAGGGAAATTAAAATCCAACATCTAGTACTCCAGGTCTAAGCAAACCCCCACTCTCCTGGGTGTTTGGCTTACAGAGGAGGAAAGCTTCCTAATTATGACATATACAAGTTTGTTGGACATGAAAATTTGGGCAGAATTCTGCATGCTTTTGGACTCCACTTGAATGCCTTCTGAAAAATAGAAAAGGAATAAGATAGGAACCAAATCAAGAGAATGAGCATTTCGAGTGAGGACCTGCTGACATTTCCCCCAAGCCCATATAAGATGCAATATCATAAACATTCATTATCATCTTGAATTAGAGATGGTGTTTTTACTTTATGTAAACTTGTTTTCTAGGAAGTACAACAACTCTCATGCTACACTTTCCATACCCCAAAATCAGATGGTCCTTTAGCTTTAATAAGTCATAAAGACCCACTTAGAAGCAAAAAAAGTCAGCCAAAACCTAGCTGGGGTATAGCATAACTCTTCTCTTGCTGTTTTAGTTGTGTCTCATCAGGGATACCAAGCAAGCAGAATCAAGCTGTTGTTTTCATAACAATGTATTTTTCTCATGAGACAGTATCCTTTGAGATAAGAACTTGACAGGTAAAATTACTTAGCATATCACCATAAATCTTCCCTGATTTTTTCCTTCTATAACCCTTAATTATGAAGTGATGAATGCTTGCATAAGACACAGTACATTCACTTCATTTTCCAAGACTAAATTTAAGTCTCTTGGTTTGTAATACTTCACAAAGTCTGACACTTTCTTTTCTGCAAGTAGGTTAATAATCACACAATAAAGCAATTTTTTATTATAAAGATATCATAATTTATTGATTTTCCATGGAAATTGTAGGTGTCTGTAGCATCTCTTCACTGACAGTTAAAAAATAACACTGGGCACATACTGATTGATTCATTTCAGATTAAATCATATTCATCTTGTTTAGATTAGATAAAAAGGAAACTGGTGTTGGTTCAGTCCATTACAGAAAATGAAATTCATAACATGTAAGGTAAGTATCTACTTTAAAGAGTGCCTTTTTTATTGTTATTTATAGAAACATACAATATCACAGTGATTAAATTAATAGTTTCAAGGCAGTGACGAGTAAGTTTCATTATACTGCTTACATTTCTGAGAATTTTGCAGGTCTTCTCTAAAACCTTGCTCAAATTCATGATATGCTAGCATGCCATGAATCTGATGATTTCTTACTGGAAAAGCCAAAAATAAACTAAAGTACTTCTGCCCCTCTGGGTGTTCTGGCTCTCTGCAGAGGTGAAAAGTTCCTCAGGAAGCCATCAGCAGGAGGAAAAGAATAATTTCAGGAAGTTCAGCCTGGTTACAGAAAAAGAAATCTGAGATCTTGCTTAAAATTGCATAATGCCTTCTGAACACAGAGTTTCCCCTAAAGCACACTTCCCATTCCTAGGGATGACTGACATGAACAATGTGTCAAGGATATCGTTACGCTTAATCTTGTCATTCAGATATGATACATGTTTTTCTGATAAATAATTTTCAGCCTGTAAAATCTCATCTTGCAGGACTCTCCAAACTATTAAAACCAGCAGATATCAGTAAGAAGCCACTATTAAAAAATAATAAAAAAATAAAAAATAAAAAAAATTATTTGCAAGACAACTTTTTGTGAGGTTACAACATTTTAAACTATTTTCATTGACTTTTGTTATGCTTTTTGAGATGACCACTTGCTGTATCTTTATGTATGCACAGATCTGTTTTGTTAAATTGTCACTTGCTCTGCCCTCAGATTATGGAAATCAAATGGCACCTCTCCATCTGTTGTAAATTGCTATTTGTAGATCTTTGGGTGCACCAGTATAATAGGAGCATACAATTATCTCACTTGGCGCAGACTAAGAGTTGCAACATTATATCAGTGCCTCTAATAATTATAATGTTTGGAATTGTTTGAGTCTTCAGCAGTTTGCCAGTGTGAGACAGGACCTGCCTTTCACCATTTGTGTGTTCAAGCCATGGGTGCTGCCCTTGTTTAATAAGTAAGAAGATTGTGGATGTTCTTATCTACATAACTTCTCAAGAAGGTTGCACTGCCTCAGTTGCTCAGTGAAGCCCTGTTACAAAAACTGCACAGCAGATGCAACCTGAGTGAACCCTACCCTGTGATCACTTTTTTTTGCTCCTACTGGGAGAACAGACTTTGAAAAAACCACACCCTGTGATGGGACCTCATCCAGGAAATGGTCATAGAGAACTTGGAAGTAAGTTTTCACTCAGCATCAAGAGGTTCTTGAAAACCCCCACGAAGGGAAAGGGTTATGTTTTGTGGTCACTGGATAGAACCATTGGTAAAAGTGTGAAGAGCTCTCTGAAAATCTGTCACATAGAAATTACTTATTATTATGCACTGTAAGTAGGTGCTATGTGTAACAGTTATGCAAATGTGTCTAAGAGCAATAAGACAGTCACACAATGTTTCCAAAGGCTTATAGAGGAATTACAAGCAGGAAAAAGAAAAAACAAATGTCTGTCATCTGCAGATCTAAAATTCATATAAGCAAAAAATTCCAGGCTTTAAAAAAAAAAAACAACTTAGTTACATGGTACAAATTTAGGACTGCTCTATTGATAGCTTAGAATATGTTTGAAGAATGTTTTCCAAATTCTTTTCTCTAAGTACCAGTAATAACCTCTGTGTAAAAATGCACAAGAGTCTGACTGTCTGCATTTACATGTGCTGCTAATAATTATTAAATCCATTATTTCAATTTGCAATGGATAAAGGACTAATGATTTTATATGTTGAAAATTCTTCATCCAAACAGAGGCTTATATGTACAATTTGCCTAGAAAGCAAACCAATGCAGTTAAAGAATTTTAATGCTCCCTGTGTAATAAACAGCTTCTCCTATTTTGCCGATGTAAAATATTCCTTTGCATACAATTTTGTATTTGAGTGAAGATGTACAGTAGAGAATACTCAGAACATCCTTAGCTGGTATAAATCACAGCAACTTTACTGATTTCTTGCCTTTTTTTATGAGCTGAAGTATTAGACCATTTTTTCTCCCATGTCTGTTGTACAGAGCTGTAGAGCCATGTTGATATCTTTACCTGAATTGTCTGTGCAGAAGCTTGCTAGTTTATCTCAAGGTTAGTAGTGAGGGACTATAATTTTTTTTATTATTTCCATAGGAAGTGAAGAGGACAGGTTTTACTTCACCCGGAATAATAAAGATGAAACGAGAAAATGTAACTAAACCTCCATGAAAACTGACACATTTAATTTTCATTTCAAGGGAAATATAGTTCTGCTTTTGATAGTGCAATCATTTAAGCATGTGCTTAACTTAGAAATTAATCAGACCAGAGAATGTGGCAGGGTTTATATACATGTTTAAGTGCCTTGCTAAATCAGAAACCTCATCCTCACTGCATGGTTTGTCAAGTAAAGGGATAAATCTAGCTTTCTTTTCTTCAGAAATCGCATAAAGCCAGGTTTGGATTTATAAAACTATTTATTATTAATATACACTTATTGAATTCTTTATACAACATTATGCTGTCTAGGTCTGAATTTCCTGCTTTGAATATATATTGTCGCAACACTTGTGGCAGCTTTTGATTACCAGAAAAAAAATTATGTTGGAATAATGAAGAGCTGAAGACTAATCATTTTACACCATATATATATATATGTACACACACACACGTGCGCACACACACACACACACACACTCACTCCTTTTCTTTCCTTTCTTTCTCCTCTGCTGTTGTGCTGCTCATCCTAATCATTGACACACCAAGGTAAGGATTCAATTTAGAGCCAGGCAGGATGTTGCAGACTCAGTCTGTAATCAAATCCACACTACCCACTGCTGTTTTATTATTACATGTTATTTCCACCTTCATTTTCATGCATAATGTAGCTAGAAATGTTAACACATTTTATTTATTTTAATATGAGATGAGAGTTCAGCAAAAGTTTAACAATTTCTGCAGAGAAGAGTACTTGGAATTACTGAACTTTGGCAGAAGTTGAGGGACTTGATAAGCTTTCTGCAAATAAACACTGTCTTCCTTTCAGTGGAAATAATGAAGCATGAAAGTATCAGGATCCATTTAGCTATCCTGGCAATTCTTCTTTCTTAGTAGGGAATTCTTCTTTCTTAGTTCTGCTACCCTTTTCAAATTTATGAATAATTTTCTCCTAGACAAAAATTGACAAACCAGGTTCTGTGAGTTCAAATGGCCAATGACATTGACAGGGGACTTGAAACAGACCTAGGGCCCATGGTGATATACTCCTTTTTTTGTAAACGTATTTGTGTTTTTGTCAATACACTTCAGCTAGTCCTGCATATTGCAAGCTGTGTTGAGGAAAGATGCGTCAACGACTGAGAATGAATTTGGTAGTGAGGAGACATGTGCTCTTATCACTTTTCCTGCCATGGGCTTTAGAGCAGAGATTCAGATGCCTAAAAGCAGCCATCTGCTGCCAGTTCTGATGTCCTGGCCTCCAGCTGTTGATGTAGAAGAGCACAGGTTTCCTGTGGGATCTATGAAATCACTGGCTGCCTGGTGGGCTTGTTTTGGACATAGTAGTGTCTCTACAAGCATGCATGAGACACCCCAAATCTCTCCCTCAATTGACTTGAGCAATTATTAGAAGTCATACAGGGAGGTCATTGTTTAGTGGACTCACAAAAGCTAAAAGCTGTCTGACTCCATGATACTGCTAAGAAATGCTTGTACAACACTAAATACATCTTTGGGTACCATAAATACCCAAGTATCCCTTTAAAAATGGAACTTGCTCTATAGATAGGTATTTGTAAGATGCAAGGAAGAAGGGGCAGAAGGTTGGACCCAGGCCAGTATCTATGCAAGGTGGTCTTGAACACCAGCTTAGACTGGTGGGCACTGGTATGTCCCCAGAGTGCATCACATGCAGTGGGTGCATGTTTTTGACACAGATTACTGGCTGGTGGAGAGTCCTTCTCTTACAAGGAGATGCTGTGAGAGTTTGGCTCTCTAGGAAACAGAGAACAGGAAAAACATTTTTAAAATAGACATTCAAAATTCTTACTTTCTACTACATCTCAATTAAAGCAGTTCCAGTAAGGGCCTCAGTTACTTTAGAAATTGTGACTGGAAAGAATATTTTTTCTTCAACATGCAGAGGAGAGAGAGAGAGAGATTCCTGGTCTATTCTCATTAATCTCTATTGATGCAAGTCGCAGCTGAGGAATTATTTTCAAATGTTTTGTAATATTTAAAGTAACTTGTATTGAAAAATGTGGTGTTTTTCTTCCTTCATATAAAGAGCAATGTGTTTTGCCTTTGTGACTTTTATGGTGGTTGCCCTAGATTTCTGTTATAGAAGTGAAAGGAATGATTCATGTTCTCTCCCTTTAATTTAAGCAACATGATATTTGGCCTTAATTATTCTCTTAAACATGTTAAAAAAGAATATGTTTAGAGTTTGATAAAATTTCATATTATGGTAGGCTGAAGCAGCAAAACAAAGCCAGAATTACGTAGAGCATGACCTTTCCCTGTATGATGTCTCCTTGTATAAAAATAAGTCTCATCAGACTGTGATTTAGATGCCAAGCCAAAGGATGGTAACTGTAATTAGAGGCTTAAAATGGCAAGATGAAATATCCTTATGTTAAATCTAAAATGAAGCTTTAAAAAAATCAGGCAAATGCTTGATTTTTTTTCCACTTTATTTATATAGTACCCGACCAACTTACTTCTTGTTTTTTGTCAGTTCCGCAGTATCTTATATTATGGAAATATCTTCATTAGTAGTATTCTGAATAGAATAATTGGGGCATTATAATTTTTTATTGTCTTCTTTAGAATCAGGTAAATTACTTCTGTGCATTTAAAATGTACGGGAAAAGTATACACTCACAAAAAAAACACTATAAGGCTTATTTATATGATAGGCTTGACAATCTGGGAGAAATGCATCATCTTATTTGCTGCAAGAAGATGTTGAGGGAAAGTAAAACAGAGAATACAGTTCCATTAATTCTGTGTTGGTACAGATTGTTTTAATTTCATATCATTTCTATGTCATCGTACACTTTATTATGCATTGGTATCTTGAGGATTTTTTTGGTAGCTGCTCAGTTATTGTGTGGTTTGCAATGAAGTTGCTGACATAGCTTTAGCAATTCAAGCTTAATTAAATTCAAATGAAGGAGTAGCATTATTCTAACAATATGGATAGTCATTTCAGGAGAAGGTTGAGGCATTTGTCTGGGAGTAAAGCATGACTAATACCTGTAAGCTAGTGCTGGAAAAAAATAGAGCTAAAAATCTTTTTGACCATGACTGGAGAGCACAAAAATCCTGTAATCTCATTAATAGCCCTCTGAAAGAATACTGCAAACACTGTTTAAGATATAAAAAGTTCTTTAAGAAGTAAAGTGTTTTGGGAATAAATGGTGAAATACAAAGAAGAAAGGGCAAAGTCACCTAAAGAACTAGAAACTTTCTGAAGCAGAGTTAAAGAATCCCTTCCCACCTCCCAAAGAGAGCGAGGTGCATTTTCAAACAATACACTGAGATTTAACCAAGCAATTCTTGCTGACTTTGGCTACACTTCTGAACACAGCTTTGAAAATCTGCTGCATAATATGATGTAGTAATTATTAAAAACTTCTAATAAGGGATCTGATATTTTTTATACGTTTTCCTCATATAAAGTATTGAGACAGTTTAGATACCTATTCATCCTATATTTTTCACATGCAAGTGTTTAAAGTGATTTCTCTCTGTAAACAGGCCCACCCATCAATTGACATATGCAGTTTTACAAGTTTCCAATCATACTGTGATGGTTCATTTCAGTTGCCCCAGAATCTCCATTTCCTCCTTCCCAGCCTCCAGTCTGGCATCTGAACAAAACACATGCACAGAGAAGATGGGAATAAGAGCATTCCTCCTAGCATGGTGTATCCATAGATCCATAGATCCTGTACCTGATTTCTCCACTTGTCTCCTTCCTAACCACATAATTGGCATATAAACATCAGGGCTAAATGATACTTTTTCTGATTTCTCCCTTTCCTCCTTCTCTTTCCCATCCCTTGTCTTCCAACATTGTTTTAAAATAAAGTATTTTCCTCATTGCTTTTTATCTGGAGTATCAGGAAAGTAAAATAGAACTTTACATTATATAAAAGATTGTCTCATCTATGGATTGGCTATAAATGGAAGAAGAAAATTCTTTAAAAGAGAAACTCTATCAGGAGGCTGAGACCAAAAAGGACTCGTTAACATGACTCTGCTTCCTTTTGAGAAATACACAATAAGTTTAGAAACAATCAAATACTGCCAATAGAAGATCTCCCATTATTTCAATCTGTTGAAAAATAATTTCCTTATGCAAAATTATTCTGCTTCTTTTCTCAAGACTGTCACTCTCATGATTATAATTCCCCAAGTCAATGTCTGTTATTTATATCCACACTTTACTCCTGCTGAAAAGGCAGAAGCTTAAGATATCAATTCAGTATTTTCTGGAGACAGAAAGTGAACTGAAAGAACAAAATCAGAAGTTTTAGTAAGGGGGTTTATTCAAAGTAAAATTAAGTTTCTGTAGATGCTTGATATAATTTCCCCAGTATGCAAGCAAGGTTTTCTGGTCGAGAGCAAAGGCAAAAGAATTTTGTAAGTGTAATTTCTGTTTGAATTTTAATGAGTACATACATATTAATTTTCAGGATATTTTTCTTGAGATTTGTAGAGCTAGAATTTTCATTTCACCTGGCCGTTACAGGCATGTGTAATTCAACCCAGCTAGACTTGTTAAGAAAGTGAAATTCTGGTGTAACTCAACATCCTGCTATTTGGATACCAAAAATCTTGCCCAGGTGACTTCAGTCCAGCATGTTGTACCTCATATCTGCTCTCCTTATTCTTCCATCTTCCTTCTTACTTTTCTCTTTCTTTTGGCACCAGAGGTGGAGGGACAGATAATCACAAGATGAAGTTGCACAGCATCTGCTGGTATTTCATGCCGTGAAACTCTCCCTGTTGGCCACCTGCCCCAGAATATGTTCTTGTTCACATGGCTAAAGGCTTCTGCAAAATGCTAGCTGGTGAATCCAGAGTATATTGAGTACCTGATACTTCATTCTGCCTTTCTGCTGGTTGTTATGGCTTAAAAAAATGGTAGTTTTAGGGAAAAAAAACAAAAACCCAGAGAGAACAATTTCAAGATAAAGGAAAAAAGGACAAATAATGAGTCAGGCATGAATTTTTTTTTCATCAGACAACATATTTCTTTTAATTTTTTATATAATTTCAATAATGCAAAGCTAAAGACCAAATTCATTTTAGGCAAATGTGACAGAAGTTTAGAGTAATCTTTATTTTTGTGCAGCAAAGACAGATAATGCGTGCTGCGCTATGTTGGTCCTAATTCTAGTTTGGATCAGACACGTGCACAGTACTAAGTTTCCTAATGCAGCTGAAATCTAAATACTTAGGTCTGCTTTCTGGTTGTAGACCTTGGAACCAGCACAATACGGCCGACAACTTTTGCTTTAGTTTGTGCTCCAAACATTTGCTTTTGTACCTGTGCATTGATTTTGCATGGGAAGGTTTTAGTTCAGGAGAGAGCTGCAGAAGTGGTTTCCATGAGGATGCTGGAAGCTTTCTCTGTGTCTAACAGAGCCAGAAGAGACCTGCCACTGGCCAAGCTCATTAGTGATGGTGACAGCACCTTTAAGACAGCAGATTGCTCTGTTAGGAGGGAAAAAGCCATGTGACAGAGAGAAGAGTGGAAAATGCAAAAGATACAGCTCTGTAGACACCAAGATCAGTGAAGAAGGAAGTGGTGGTGGTGGTCCAGGCACTGGAGCAGAGACTCTCCTGCAGCTTGTGTGCAAACCATGGTGAGGCTGCTGTGAGCCTGCAGACACCCAGAGAGGAGCAGGAATCCACCCGTAGCCTGTGGAGGACCCCACACTACAACATGAGGATGCCCTAAAGAAGGCTGTGAGCCTACGGGAAGCTGGAACGGGAGCAAGGTCCTGGCAGGACCTGTGGCCCTGTGGAGCAGGAAACATATGTAACAGCAGGTTTGCTGACAGGACTCGTGCCCCTGTTGAGGACCCACGGTGGAGCAGTCTGCTCCTGAAGGACTGTGTCCTTTGGGAACAACGCAGGCTGGAACTGCTCATGAAGAGCTGTACCCCATGGGGAAGACTCATATCAGAGAAATTGAAGGACTGTCCCTTGCAGGAGAGACCCCATGCTGAGCAAGGCAAGAATATGAGGAATCCTCTCCCTTGAGGAAGGAGTGGCAGAGAAAAGATAGGACGAACTGACCACAGCCCCAAATCCCCATCCCTCTGCACTGCTGGGATGGGAGTGAGGGTGTTTGTGAATGGTGTTAAATCCGGGAAGAGGGGATTGGCAAAGAAGACTCAGTACAGGACAAATCAGTGTGCTGTATATGCTTAAGGACATTAAATGGAAAATATAAATATTAAGCAAATTAAAGGCTGTGGAAAAGCTTTGGCACTGAGCTGTTACAGTTAAGACTGAAGTACAGCCTTTAATGCAACTCTCTGCCATTGCTCCCTCCATTTCTGTATATTTCATCTCTTTGGTGGCAGTGTTCTGTGGCTGACTCCTACCCAAGGGCAGTTAAAAAAAAACCAAAAAACAAAAAACCCCAAAAAACAACAACAAAAAACCAAAAACTCAAGTAGTACTTTTTTTTCTAATATAAAGAGATAGCTGAACTCAAGATTTTCCCATATAAGAAGAAAAGAAATAGTGTCTCTTTTCTGAGCAGTTTTAGAGACAAAACTACCATATGCTGTAACATTCAATACAACACAGGAAGTGTAAAAGCCCTTCAAATTCCTTTTCCTAAAAAAATTAATTCTAATCTGCTTCAGTCATGATCCTACTTTTACCTGTGTCTTAGTGCAGTCAGAACAGATCCAGCAGCAGAAGGCTCACAAATTCCTTTCTCAATCTTAGGCTATTCTAGGATTAAATCACACTGTCTTTACAGAGGTAAGCCCTTGTTCACAGAAATAATTCCGAAGCAGTCCAATAGGTCTGCTACATGTGATTAAGGCTTATTGAAATAAATGAGGATTGAGCAATTTTTCTTGTAATTGTTTTGGTGCTTTCATCCCTTTTTATTTAATACTCATACCACCCTTTTCAGGAGTTCTTCCACCTGTGTGAGATATTCTGAACTTCAAATGGCTTATGCAAGAGGCCACAGGATATTTGGGAGAGATGCTGTTTTTGATGCATTCCGTGACAAATCACTAATTGCTTTCAAAGAAACTAGAATAAAAATCATACATATTTGTTTACACAGAACTCTATAGCACTTAGACGACTTTGTAGCCTGTATGAAAACTCTTCAGATTTGTGCACTTGGTTTGCCTTCTCTCAAAGAGGAATATCCTTCTGCCAAGGACATTGGTTTCAGAAATAAATAAGCTATGCAGCTTTAACACACTGGTATTCATTTTACTGACTTTAAAACTTGAGGCGTGCTTTATCTGTATTTACTTCCTTCTCAAAGTGAACTCCAAGTTCTCAACCTGGAAATTTTTGTTGTTGTTTTGTTGGGAGGCGTTGTGTGATTTTTCTTTATAAATTGTCTGTTTTCAAGACCACAGTCTGATTTTTATTTTCCTACTTCCTTCTCAGAACTCTTTTGTGGAATCTCGTCAAATATGTTGCTGAAGTCAGGTATACTTTGGTACAGCTGTATTATATCCAAAATCTTGGGTTTATATCTCTGAAGGAGATTAATTTGAACTGACTAGCTTTAGGTTTGACAAATGCTAATGTACTTAAATTACGTATCCGCTTTGGTGATCAACTCATCCTGGTTTTAAAACCAGGAGTTTCAGTTTCAAATTTGCCAAGCTTTTTTTGTTTGGTTTTTTTTTTTTTCCTATGGGCAAAAATAGATTCAATATATTCCCTTTAAACTTGAAACCATGACATGCAGATTTCAAGGCAGCCTTCATAAGTCATATGTACCAACTGAAGTACATTTCATTGTATGCTCTTGTTTCTAAAGGTTATTAGTATTAGTGACTTCTCATCGATAGGATCATATCAATGATTCATTTTTAGATAACTACATCCTAAATTATTTTGCAGTTCATAGAGTTGCTTCCCATGTTAGCAACCACAACTGGGTTTTACAGGGAAAAACACAGCAGTCCTGTACTAGGCTTTGTTTGAGGAAGAACTGCTCTCTGCTTAGATGTAGTTTCCCTGTGAGCTCACCCACACACCTCAGGCCTAATTTAGTCCATTTTATGAAAGTAAGAAAAAAAAAAGGAATAGAAGAAAAGAAAAAAAAAGAAAGAGGTTGGGATGACTGCATACAGTCCTAGGTATCCAGAAGGCAAATCAGCTGGAGATGGAGAGCAGTAGCAGTGTGCCAGCTTCTGAGCCCAACTGAGTCTGACAGCAAATCCCCGCGGGACTGGGGGAGTCTGTCACTGATAATGACACAGAGCTATTGGCAGTAGAGGTAGCTCTAAGGTGCCTCCTACCTTCCTAGTAACAGCAGGTCTGCTGCTGAAAGCACTGAGAATCTTGCACATTAGCTGCTATGCAAAATTCAGAGTGTAAGTCAGCAACTTCAGCAGTCATGCTAATTTGATTTGCACTTAGGAGATTCTACACAGCTCCCCATGCATAAGCGTTAGAGTTTGGGGGGTTTTTACAAATATTGTTAGGAGTGATTAAAGTTTTGGTTTCTGATTATGATTATGATGTGTCATAGAAATAAAAAGCAAAGTAAGGATACATATATCATATGCTACAATAAACCTGTCTCAAAGAGACAGCACATGTCAATTCAGAGATTTAGAGACAGGCAAATCAGTTGTCAACATGTTAATTGTAATGCTCTCTGAAAATTACTACCTCCATTACCAAAAATAGGAGAATGTAGCCTGTAGCTAAACAAATAGCATATTTATGTGTTTGTAGATAAATAATTTTAATTCATTTTGGGGTCAGCACAGAAAAGACCTGAGCTCTGTCCAACAGCTTATGTCTAACTCCATGGAAGATCATAAAAACAGAAGTTATTTTTATTCTTTTCTAAATCAATAGAGGCTTCTTCCTCAAAAAAGGCTGAATTTGGCTTGCTTAGTTTATAAAAAATAAATTTATTGAACATAACTAGGTATTTAAATTGCAGTGAAAAAAACTAACAAACTCTGATTTTGGCAGCTTCAAAATCCAGCATACAAAAACACCTACCGAGTTCTGCAAAATAGCTCCCATCAGTCTTTCTTGATTGAATAGACCACGATCCCAAGACCACCAAACTCAGAAGGGCAGCCTGCCATGATCTTGAAGAATAGTGCAAGTCACTGGGGTGATCCCACTCCCAACTTGCACTAACTTCAAGGTCTAAATTAAGTCTTGCTCATGAGTACCAGGTGCACTGGACTTGATTATAAAGACAAGTTATAAGGATCAGCATTACTTTAAACACTGCCATGAATAAGTGGTTTGTCCAGCTAAGAAAGTCCATGAAAATTGTGTGATGCAGAAAAGACAAAAAAGGAAAAATAAACACAACTAGAATGAGAGAGGATAGCAATTGCTTTTATCCAGGGTGACAAAGCAGAAGTTGGATGTTACTAGTATTTTAAATTAATTTTTCCTGCCTCAGCCTAAGACACAAGATTTCAACCTCAGCTCACCAAATCCAAGGGAAGGTGAGACAAATGAGAAAATGGTAACCAAAATATCAGAAGGAATAGGAAATACAAAAAAAAAAAAAAGTGAATATTGTAGTTGCCCAGTGTAAATACACAAGCATGTCAACCAACTGCAATGCATAGATTTCTTTAACAATTTTATAGAAGAAAAATTTTATTCTTCTGTAAATCTCTCAATGAAATCATTTAAAAAATTCCTGGGCTGTGAAAAAGCAGTCACTAAAATATTAGTAGATGTTCAATTTAGTGAGAAGGTCTGAAGAGGTTCATCTTCCTTTTTTTGTCTGCTCTCCACTCAGCAGTCCTCCTTCTTCACCCTGCTGGGTGAAAGCCTATGGCTCAATTCCTCCTGCTCCTCAACCTCCTCTCCCACAGTGTGTACCACAAGAATCACATTCTTTTGATGGCACATTTTTAATAACCTTCCTGGGAGAATTGACAGGAACTGTACTAGAATAAGGGCAATCGCCTGATTCAGTTCCTGCAAAACCATACTGAAAATCCAAGGGGAGTTTGCACATGCAGTAGTGCCACAGCACATGCCAGTGGCTCATTTTCCCTCAATTCCTCCCTGCAGTTCCATCAAGGAGGCAGCAGATAAACCCTTCCCTGTAGTTGCATGGTAACTGGCTGTAGCTGTGCAGTCATGTGAAAGCCTCCAACACCTCAATCTCGCTATGACACGAGACACTGCTGTGGACCTGAAGATAATACTGCTGTTTGGAAAGAGTGAATCAGCCTCCCAGTGTAAATGCTTACTGTTTAATGAAAGCTTACACATCTCTAACCATGTTCAACTCCAGGACTGAATCCAGTGATGAAAAAGTAGGCTTCCCGTATAATTACTGCTTGCAGTGTGATGTATCCTGCCTTCTGTTGCTTGTCTAAAGCAGACTATTCTTTCTGCAAAATATAATTTCAACTACTGTTATGATTTTTTGGCATATTCACAGAACTTTCTGTGAATAATATGACATCGATTATGTTATTTATGCAAGTTATCCATCTAAAACTCAAAATACCCTGGCACTCATTCCTATACCAAAGCTCCCAATCAATATGTGAACAGGCTGAGTGCCATCTGAAAACATAGACATGAATGTAGGCAGCCAACACATCCTTTTTTATGATCATATGGGTGCTTGGGACAAGAGTGCCAGCAGACAGACTAGCAGAGTGCTACGTAGACTCAGAAATACATTTATTCTCTCTTGAATTTAAACTTTCTTTTTCCATTTTAAGTTATACTTGACTATTCTTAAATCTCTTTGAAAATATCAATGTGCTGAAAAGCACATCTTGTTTGTTATAGTGCATAGATTTTTCCTAGAAGAAAATATTTTCCAAGAGAGAAGTTCTTATAG
>JANRGV010000001.1:100816974-100847684 GCA_024734035.1 Alethe castanea | reverse complement strand
AAAAAACAATAAAAATCAAAATATAAAAAATAAGCAAAGAATAAAAATAAATAAAAAGAATTAGAAAAATAATAGCACAAATAATGCAACACCCATTCCATTCAATCTTTTTTAACTTTTTAAATGGGAATTATGAGGATAATACTCTGTCATGTAGCAGCTGGGTCACATGCAGGGTAAAATCAGTAATTGTTAAACTACATCTGTAAGCTCACTTAAAAAGTGTACACCGAGGCCCACAGAATTCAGTTCAGAAAATGGGATACTATTGTAAAGTACAATACAGAGAGAAAATAATGAAGATGCTTAAGGATGATGTTCTGCTAGGAAAGAACATTAATTTGACATGCTCTTTTAGCTTAATTTAGTGCTCCAAGGAACAAAGAAATTTGTTACATTGCCTCGATGATTTGGACAAACTGAATAAAAATCACTTGGGTATCAACAGGGCAGCATAAAGGTAAAACAGATGTCTAAATTGATATGAGAGAATGAAAGTATTTCTACCTGGACCAATTAGCTTATTGGGAAGCTAGGCTTCTTCTCACTTTGCTGCTTAGGTGATAGTCTAAGGATATTTATTTCATTTAACTTTACTCACTTTAGTAAGCAGAAATTACAGGAAAACAGCTTATTCCATCTTTAAAAGAGGTAAAGGGTGGTTATTTCTCATATTACAAGGGAAACCAAGATTTACAAGCCATCTAAGGGATCCTTTCCTAATTGCTTGCTCATTCTCATATTTGACCACCTAGAGTTCCCACACGGGATCTCCTGTGAGCCTGAGAGGCCTGGGTTAGCAGGCAGCTTGAATTGTGTTTGGCACTGGCAGCAGCAGCTAATTCAGCCCCAGATCCAAACTGATGCTTGTGGCTTTTCCACAACAGCTTTGGTGGCTGTTCCTGACCCTACAGCCAAAGAGAGCATCCCTCACCCACAGAGTAGGAAGAGATTTAAAGGAGAGACTCCCAACATTTTAGACATCCATAACATTAGTCTTATATCACAGATTTGCTCCAACTTACTTGTTGAACCTGTGCTGCTCTGCAGCCACAGGCACAGACCTGCATTAAAGGAGAAACATTGACTCTGTGGCATAGAGGTTGAAATATCCAGGCAAGGATCCTGTGACTTGAGCAAAGGCCTCTCTTCCTGGGGGTTGTATATGAAATTTGCATGAAAAAGTTATTAAATAAAAGAATGAGTCATGCAGTGAAATGCATGTCTGGGAAGCAGAAAATATATGTGAGAATCCCAAATAATCAAGTGATTAAAACCCATCCTGTTTGAGTGCCCCTCCTGTCCGAGTGCTTTAACCAATGTATGGAAAAAGGGCAACCCTTCTCTGGCCATATCTAAAATGACTCTGAGGTATTCCTTTGTTCCAAAAATACAAGAGAGTGGCTGAGTGAATTGATTTCTAATTACAAATCTACTCATGCATAGGAATCTAAGGTGTATGTATAGGCAACCAAGGCATACATCAAAGACAGAGAACTAATTTTAAGTATAGTCCTCTTTATGGCATGGACTACCAACCAAACTACTTGTTTTTCAGGCAGTTGTCAGTCTCAAGTAGTCTCTGGGGCCTGCATTTTTCCTATTCTCATGAAATGAACTGAAGCATCTAAACAAAATTCTGTTGGGTTTTTTTTCCCCATCTGGTCCCTTTCCTTCTGTTTCATTAATTTATAAAATTTCCTTCTCTTCCTGTCAGGTGCTTTGTTCTGTGAGAGACTTGCAGTAGAGAATTAATGTCATAGAATGTGTGAAGAATTAATGTTGATCTGCTACTACAATGGTATTTCCAACATAAACTCTGTGACAGCTCTGTATAATGCAAGACAGGAGTCTGAAATAACTGTGAAATCCTCTAGCAATTCAAGGGTCACATTAGCTGCGAAAAAATATGCTAATGCAAAACAGTGAAAAAAAAACTGGATACAGTGAAATATTGCCAAATAGGAGAGAACATCCCTTAAGAAACTGAACAGAATTTGTGATCTGTATCAAATAATGATGCAATATGAATGAAAAGTATATGAACTCTGTACACAGTAGCCTTGAACAGAGAGTACAGTTTTTTTGGCAGATACTCATTTGATCATAAGTCATCCTTATCGAGCTCATAAGGGCACTGTCCAAAAGAATTAATATACTCCTGCCATGATTCAGGAGAAAATTGAGTAAGAAGTCAAAGATGACTTTACATCTCTGTTTGGTATAGGTATGACTGGATCCACCCCTGGTAGATGATACGGCTGTCATCAGTTCAGGTCTGGTGTCTCCAGGTCAAAAGGCATGTTAATAGGTCTGAGTGGGGGCAGAGCAGGCTGTAATTAGGAGCCTGGAAATGTGCTGCACAGTAAAATGCTTGAGAAGTTGCCAGAGGGAAGGTTAATGGGGTACTTGACCAAAGCTGATGAGTATTGAAGTAGAGGAGTGAAACTCATGCATGCACCTGAGCCTAGAAGACAAATAAAACTTGTTCCAGTGGCTCAAACTGCAGTTCTCAAGTTGGAGTTCAGAAATATTTTGGCGGCTGGGATGGCTAGGACCCTGACAACACGAAAAGGTAATGTGAGGAGGAGGTATCTAAAACTAGTAAGATTCCACTGGTGGAGAAATGGGCTCTTACTAGAAAGGTTTAAATTCTTCAGATATCTAGAAGTCTTTTCCCCTACATTAAGTATCAGATTGTCCTACACTAAGCCATGTTAATGCTTCTATGGGTGTGAAAAGGATGTTCTTTGAGAAATCTGACTGCAAAAGCTGACAAGAGAGGGTGATGACACTGATGTCTTTTGCCCTTCTAGCTTATGTACTGCTTTTCTCGTGCTGGCTGATGTAATGCTTGAATTTTTATTTGTATAGTGGCTATTCAATCTATTAATAAAAATGTAGCACTCAAGAATAAAATCGAAGTTATTTTGGAGAGCTCTCTTCCATAACTTTAGGATTCACTGAGTTATTAATTTCATTATCACTTTAAAAGTGATAATTTTAAAGCATTTTACAATCATATTGATTTCTGATTGTAAAGCAGAACCTGATAAGATAACCTGCTTCCCACTCGGAAGTCAATTTCTCCCCAAGTTACATTGCAACACTGGACAATTTCTCAGCTGCCCTCTGCAAGATTTTATAAATCATGACAGATTTTTTCAAATCAAAACATGAACCAAGGGCCTAAATCAGTATTTCAGGCATGGCAATACACAGCTTTAATTTAAAAATGCTTAGAAACTCAGTGGCCTCAGTGTAAGCTCTTGCTACCTTGCTGAGTGTTTTAGAACAAGGTGACTTTTCAGATTCAGTGATATTGGAGAAGCTCAGTTTTTATCTTCAAGCCATAAATATTTTGTATCAGTTCTTATTCATTATATCTCACTCATGTGGTCACAACTCCTTGGAAGTTTCTAGCCAATAGTTTGGGGGTTTTTTGTGAGATTTTTTTTTTTTTTATGTCACAATAAAATATTTGGTTTTAATTAAAAATTTTTTTAAAAGTCTTAATATTGTAAAATGATAGAGAAGCCAAAAGAATAATTGACTGTGAAAGTAGTTACAAAGTAGGTCATATGGCCAAAAGCAAATCTTCTGTTCTGCTATCATATTCCTACAGAAGTGCCAGTAGTATTAAGGGTATTTAAAAAATTACAATAGCAAGAAAATTTTAAGTTAAATGATGACTTGCAGAAGTGCTGAGTACCCACAAATCTGACTCAAGTCATAAGAGCTACAAGCACTAAACCTTGCTGAAAATCAAGGAAAATGCTATTGCTTGCTTTTAGCTTATGCTGGTATGTCTTTAAAATGAGAGAATTTCTGGCAATAAACTTGTGATTTCTGGTGACAAAGCACAGCATGAAGTCCCCAAGTTTTACAAAAAATACCACCGATAACTTTTGTTGAGACTGGTGTGAAGGTCTTATTCCATGCTCACATCTCAGAGCTCTGCAGAAATCTTGGCAGCCCATTCATGGGGTTGCACTGGTCTAGGCAAAGCAGAGGTTATGGAAACCTTGACCTGAATGAAATGCATCCTGAGAGGGCTTCCTACTGTTCAGAAAGGGAAGGCATATACTTAACTGACTAAATATGCCTAGCATAAATCTCTTATGAGATTTTCTCTCTCTTATGAGAGAAAAAAAAAAGAGTAAAAGAATGCAAATAGTGCTCCCTCCATCTTTTCCTTCTTGACCCTGTTCCTCTGAGCTTCTGTCTGTTAAAAACATTGTAATATTTCTGGTACCATCTGTTCACTTGGCAAAATTGGCAGCTATGAATCTAAGACAATTCAGCTGTAAAAAAAGAGAATTATTTCTTTCCCAAGAGTGATAGGAAGTTTGACACCATTTGAGTGATAACTGAAAGAATAGGCAATAACACAGGAGTGAGGAGAGAGGACAGCTTCATCTCCAGAGATGAGGATCTTCCAGTTCTTATGTATTGAAAATTCATATAATATGTTAGATATGTGGAAAATCTTGGATGCTTTTAAGTCACTCTGAAAACAATACAGCCCGGTCCTAATTATTTTCCTGGGTGCTGGGTGCTTTTTAAAAATTTTTCCCACTAAATAACCATGAGAAAAGAGTCTGCTTTTCCATTCTCACACCTTCCCTCTGCAAGAATTAAATAGCATCAGCCTTGTTGATGAGACCATGTCATACATTAATTTGTTTTTTTAAAAAACTTTTGTGCATGAGCTATACAAAATGCCAAGTGCTGGATTGTTGTGGATTAAAAACGGACATATCTCACAGGAACCGCTGAACATTTTTCAAAATATTGTTGTTTGAATGGGAGAGTAATTGGAGAGAAGTTTAGTTTTTCTAACCGAAGGGAGAAAAAAATGTGCAGAAAACTCATTTTTCCTGCCACCCCTCGAACTCAGGGATCAGTCATTATTGTCTCAGAGGAACACATTTAATTCTTAACCAGCACAGTCAAGGACTGCCATGAAGCAGCAGGAGATATAGGATTACATTTACTGAACTTTGATGTGACTTGACAAATATGTGGAAATTCACTGTGTGTTCACAGTATTAGGTGGACTGTTTATAACCCTTTGTTATTGCTTAACTGAAAGCAGTGACAGAGAGCAGCTAGGCACATCTGAACAGTACAAAGCAGTCGTCTAAATGCACCATTTTATTCCTTTTCTCTGTGTAGAAGACATTGGAACTTCTTTAGTAACTACAGCAAAAATACAGACCCTTATTTATGTCCTGATCCCAGGAGAAGCAGGAGCATTTGTAATTGTTAGTGTGCCTCCTGTGCTAGAAGATGACTTCAGCAGAGGCTTTAAATGCTCAGCACTCTCAGCTTCAAGCCATTAGCATTCATCTCCCTCTAGGGAATATTCAGTATATACCTATGGAATTATTAGTCATACATGAAATGAGACGGCACTGAAGTTAGCAGCCCTCATAGCTCTTTCCAGCTTACTGTCAAAATGAGCAAGTGACACTAACACGTGTTTTCAAACTAGATTAAGAGAGTCCTTGAAGGGGGCTGTGCCAGGCAAGGTGACAACTGTCCTGGATGGCAGCCTTCTGCTCATGGGCTACTGATGTTGCCCTACCTGCAAATGCTCCTCCCCTGCATTATGCTCCTACTTAATCTGACAAGGCAGGATGAGAAGGTGCAAAGGCAACCACAGAAACTCTTGTGAAAGGCAGCAAACTCCTTGCTCAGCCTGGATCTGGGGTGTGACATTAGGTTTGAAATGGTGGCTGTCAAATTCAAACTTTCTTGTTCAGGGGTCAGTGTTCAGTGTTGCAGGGTCACTATGGGGTTGTGGGTTTGGATCGGTGGGGACTCTTGAACACATTTTTAATAGGAGATAGGTCCCTTATTTAGAGAAGGATTAAAACCCAACTGTGTTAGTCTGTCATCTGACAGTAATAGAGTCTCTTGGGATACTAAAGTAAGATGAGAGAAGCTGATAATTTAGGGGAATGACTTTCAAAAGGGTATTTGGACATAGTAAGCTAAAAGTGCTTTGCTGTGTATTTCCAAAGCTTGTGCTGCCATACTGCCACTACTCTTAGTAATTCATGCTCATGACACATAATTTTCATGACAGGATTAAGGCTAAGTATTTCTATCTACGTTATAATCACAGTTTAATCTTGTGAGGAGCAACACAATTCAAAAAACTGACCACAGAGAGGCCACAGTGAAATCATGGAGACTGCCACTTGTCTCTGTAAGAAATGTCATTCTAAGCATAGAAATGATTCTTGACTGTATATTACTGTTACTATAACAAAAGGGGAGGAATTTTAATTAAATGGCATGCACTGCTCAAGTTTCCAGCTTCTGAACGTGTCCAAATCTGTACCCCAGAGCCTGCACACGGTGCTTTCCCAGGGTCCTTCTCTCTTCATCACATCACATCACATCACATCACATCACATCACATCACATCACATCACATCACATCACATCACAGCAACAGCACAGCACAGTCCAAAAAGTACTGGCAATTTTCTATTCCTTTACTCACTCTGTAGAAGACAGGCACCTTGCACTGCTGTGATGAGATATAGGGGGTATTACTCGAGCATTATTTTTCCTTTTATTTTTCAGGCAAATGATTTAGTAAATATTGCAATGTATTTAACAAATATTTTAAGACTATAAAATCAAAACTAGATAAAATTAGCATTTTATTGTTTCATCTACTTTACCTTCCCAAGACATCAACTGCAGGATGAGTAGATCTTTACTATTGTCAGTAAACTAGCATTAAATCATTCCTGAGGACTGTAGCAAACTTTGCATCAAGAGAAGGCTGAATTACTGAAGGCTAAAATAATATCTACAGCAATTACATTTTTCTCTCTATAACACATGATCAAGTGACCGAGTTCACTTGTATTTCCTCTCATTTCTGGAAGACTTGATAATAATGCTGAGAATACTGTATTTAATGCTTATCAAAAAAAAAAATAAGCACACAGTCTGGAATTCCTATTTACATAAGATCATGGAAGGCTTTACCTTTTTCAATACAAAATTATCTTTTGCCATTTCCATGGCTGTCTAATCTGAAATCATACAAATCGTGTTTGAAGAACCTTGGGAAAATGAAGTGACTGGATGGCAGTGCAGCATAGAGGTGAAGTGGTGAAAGAAAGAGTAATCATATAAATAATAGATGAAACTGCTTTAAGTGCAAGAGAAGAGTGATACAGTATGTGCCCCTCAAGGCCACTGTAACTATGGCAACAACGATGCATGTTCTGTCATCATTGCTGACCAGCCATACAAATATCTGAGATGGACCATGCATGCTCTGTGCTTGTATTGTAGTCACTGTCTAGCTGTCTTTCTATTGCTGAGCAGTCTTTATGCCTTGTCTTTACATTTTTAGCATATTTACAATACCCCCAAAGAGAAGTTCTGTCTCAATAAGCCAAGACCATTTTCCATGAGACAGGGAGAATATGGATGTGTGTGTGTGTGTGTGTGTGTGCTTGGGAACTGGACGTGGACACCAGCCCTGGCACCCTTCAACCTCCCTGCTTTTAAGGCTCAGCTTTATGAGACTCACCTCTTCTGGAGAGACATGCTGTGGGCAATATTCTAGTTTGATGTGTGTGTTTTACATCGCTTAGATTACAACCTAGAGTGGGAGGATTATTTTGTATATTGTCTAACTCTCTGGTACTAGTTTTGGCTGCAATTAGGGATGATTATATGAAATTTCTCAGGACATATAATTTCCAGTTGCCTCAGAACAGACTGACCTGATTATACTGCAGATAGATAAAGCTCTTTAAACCTTCAGTGTCCATGCCAGGAACCACAGAGGCACGAAGCTCAGAAGAATTCATACCATGTGTTAATTCTCTGCATCTCATCATCAGAACTTATTTTATGTATCTATTCCTTCTCCTTGGTTTACAAGAATACTGCTTGTTTTAGCTATTTAACAGTGTGGCTACATCCCCATCCTGCTGCTACTGCTGCCAGAATGTAAATTATGTCCACTTTATAAGTGCCAGTATTTTCACTCTTCTTTGAATATGGATAAATAGCTAGCAATCCTTAAAGGTCAATTCATATTCAGAATTGCTTAACTTAATTACAGGAATGAATTTTGAAAGGGCATTGTTCATCACCCTGTGACACAGTGTCACACTCCATCATTTACATTGCAGGTAATGATTTCTTGTCCCTTTTTGGTCTACCTGTACTTTATAAATGAGAAATTCCTTTTGTGGTTCACAGAACATCTGAAAAGTGTATATTATATATACTCAGTCTGTCTCCTGAACTGTAAAAAATAGAGATTTTTTCATTCTTTTGAAAGAATATATTCCTATTTGCAGTACTATCGCTGTCTGAAAACATGGTTTGAAACAGAAATATATCTGTCTGAAGAAAGGAAAATAAAGACAAAAATATACAAATGTGACATAGATCTGTGAGATTTGTTTTTGAGAATATCTGTACTCCTTAAACCTATAGTCATCTAGAATTGTTTAGGGCCACCTGGTCCTTTAAGTCTGGAAAATTTGGAAAAATCTGGGGAGCTGCTTTGTGATAAACTCCATAAATGTCCTTCCCCAGTGAAACCCTAGATAAGAATCTGCTGCCTTGGAAGGATGTATTGATTACTACTGTCCTCTGAACTGCTGTTGCTGTATTTTCTGGCCTGGGAGAGTGTAACCTTGTGAAGTGGTTTCTTAGCAGTAGGTGACCCACTAGGTCTGCCCTCTGTCACTGCTCGATGGTAAAGTGCCTTTTTGTAGCAGGTGAAGAGATCCACAGGTACTGCTGTGTCCAGCAGATGGAATGACAGGGTTTGGTATTATTACAACCACTTGACCAATTGAGTCTCCAGTTAGCTGTTTTATGTTCATGGTTTCTGACATCCCAAGTGGATGACAGTATTTAGTCATAAAATGCTCACATAAATAATTCAGCTGAATTTGGCATGGTTCACAATTGCAGGCTTCTTCATGTGCAGTAAAATGCATCCCAAGACCAAGCAAACCTCAAGCCTCATCTTCCCAAAAATGTGAATTTAATTTAACAAGCCTGGCTTTGTCTAGAAGAAAATGTGAATATGCTTTCAGCACTTGAAATTTTACAAATCATTTCTTGCTACACTGCATAAACCAAGTCGATGACCCAGAACAAAATATTAGCATTTAATTGGCTATTTTTCCTCTAACATTTGCTGTTATGCACTTCTTTTTTTCCCTCCCCTTTTCAAAGCCCTAGGTACTGAAATGTGTGGGAGAGGTTTGAGATAACAAGTTTTCTCATGCGATTGATCAGCTCAATTTCCTGTGCCTCAGAAGTGCCTGAGTGTCACAAGGCAGCAGCAGCCTAGCAACTACCCACATTTTCCAGTGCCTCACTCTGGACTGGCAGTGCACAGAGTTGCTCTTCTATACTCCACATAATTAGAACATCTTTTCTCTGGATGTCTTTAATGAGTACAATGCCATCTTATAAGCTTTACCTGAGTAACAGGCATTTCAAAAGAAACACTTGATGACACATAGCTCTCATTTGTACATCCTGCTCTCTGTTTTCATTAAATACCCAACTGGGTATTTGTTCCCTGGCCTGCTACATACTGCATGAGATAAGCATGCCTCACAACTGTTCTGGTAGGATTTAAATCAATCAATGACATCAACACATGATTTATTATTATGCAACCATTTAACAGAGAATCTCATCAGCAAAAATAAACTAAAAGACATAGAAAAGAATGCACTCGATGCAATGGCTACTGCTACAAATATCTATTATTTTTAAACAGCTGTCTCACATTTCTCAGTTACTCATTGTGTATAGAGACAAATCACACTGAAATATGTTATTGTAAGAGTAGTTACTCATTTTTGGTGAATGACATTTTATATATTGTATAAGATAATATGATGCTTTTGATACAAAACACAGAGCAGGGCAGGAAAGAAAATTAAAGATGCCATAAACATTTATAAAAAATTGTTTGAATAGGAAAATTAGAATTCAGAGCAAATGTCCAATGCTGTTTTTTGTCTGACTACTCCGTACTCATGTCATCTATTTCCAAGAGAAGGAAAAAACACCCTGTATAGGGAGACCTGTTACATGGAGGCAAACTGAATTTCTGTATGCTTCTATCAGTGGACAATTATGGATGCTTATGAAAGCAGCAGTATAATGTTCTGCTTTGAAAACCACTTTAGAGATAGGACGAGTGGATGGAGCTTGATATGACAGAGCTTCATTTCTGCTCCAACCATCTCTGGGAAAACCTAATATACACTAAACCAAATGATAAATACAGAATGTCTTCCTCAATATCAAATCTTGATTAAATCATAAGAAAAGAGACCTTGGCAGTCTATTTAATACTGCTGACTGTATTTCAGTATTCACTGAAAGCACTATGGTTAACCAAGTTTGGATACCGTACAGTATAGATCCAGAAATTATCTTGCTTTGATGTGTTTATAGATGACTAAATTCTCAGTGAGGTAGTTTTAGGAATATGTCTTAAACTTTTCAGTCTTTAAATGACATAGGGAAAACATTTTCAAGTACAAACATATTCATATTATGTTTATGGTTGCTGGTAAAAAGTTATGGATATACAGTTTTTATACACTTTATTGACATGTTGCCATTCTGCTCGCTGTCTTTTAAGTTTCCCGAGACTATACTTTAGGGGAATAACAGGATGGTAAAAGTATCCTGAACTGTCAAAAGCTGCTATGCAAGCTTTATTGCTAAGCCTAGCATCATTTTTTGTTTTAAACAAAATGGGAAGGGAAAATCAATCTGTCTTCTAGTCATAATGTGTAATATTTTTTCAGATTTTTGTTGCAGTTGAAAAGCAGCTTTGTTAGTTCAATGAAATTGTAGTAAGGATTATGAACTAATCCTTTTTGATGAAAATGAGAAATATGAAATAGCATAATCATTCCATTTTAACAGTTAGACATAACAGCTGGCAAATGCACACCGTTGAGAAAGAAAGGAAAAAAGGGGTACTCTCAGCTTGTCTACTTTATGAACACAGGTCAGAGACAGCTACAGCCTCAGTGGGGTAGATCTTTGGAGTGTTTAATGAACTGAGAAATTATTTTTCTTACTTTTCTTACTGAGTACTCAACTTTAAAGAGCACCTGAACATCCCTGATCATTTTTACTGCATCTGCATCAATCAACGTTGCAGTGAAATATTTATACTTGAAGCAAAACATTTATGCAGAAAGACTAAGGTCAATCTGAACTATATTTCAAATGCCACTACCTGTAAAAGCAGTATTGCAGAGGGGGAAGTCTCCTGCAGCAGTGAGTGTGTTTTTAGAGAACAGATTTAAGAGTATGACAAGAACTATAGTATGAATACCTGCAACACTTATATTAGATCACTATTTCTGGCATATTAAAAAAATATTGCCTCATCATGTGTTTAAATCTGAAGGCAACCAGATTGCTCTCACTGGCAGGCTCAGAGATTTGCTGTCCTAGTGCACCAGCTGGCAGCATACTACGTTCAATGTCCCCTCTGCCCTAGTGCTTAGTGATCTCCTGCTTCTTGTTTTGCAGGTTTTTTGGGGGTGTGTGTTTGTGGGCTGGTCATTCTCTTCTTTTCATTGTTCTGCCTCAGATTAGTTTCACTGGTTTTCATCAGATTAATCTCAACTAGCTATGGGTTTGTATAGATGGAAAAGAAAACTATGGGTGAGCTGGTCCCCAGTATCCCTTGCTGAGTCAGTGGTGAAGAACAAGGCAGTTTAGTGTTTGAGTATGTCTACCTGGTCTGGTTTTGATCTCTGCATCAGGATGGGATGCGTCATATCTCAGAAGTACTTCTTTCCTTAGAATCCAGGGAGAAGCTATATGACTATAATGAGCTATAGTTCATACACAGGTGTCTACACTATAGATAAACATAGTTGATCAGAAGAATTCCATTCTTTGAGTGCTTTGGTCAGAATAATAAAAACAAAAAAAACAACCCATACCAAACAAAAAAGAAGTCATACTGCATATCTCATGCAGTATTAAAACTCCAGACTTGGTAGGATATTTGGAAACACAATCACACTTCTGAGGTCATTTAATTTTCAGGGCTTCATCTTAAACCAGCTATGTCAACAGTAAATTTTTATGGCACAATGAGGTCTCACAGGCACCCTGGGATTAAAATCCCTTGAGTTAATGAGATATTTGGTGGATATGAAAAAAGTTTCTTTAAAGATTTCTAGGTAAAACAATTTAAGCCTCTTATACAACCAAGGATTTAATGCCAGCTTGCCAATCAATAGCACTTCTGCTCCTATCCAGAGTATAAGTTGAAGAAGAGTTCACTCACCCCACTTGGTTGTGCTACAAGAACAAGAAATTCCTGTTGTGAACAGCACCTAGTTCTGGTGGTAGCTGAACAGAACACCCTGTGCCACTTCTATGTATTTTGAATCATGAAAAAACAGCACAATGCCAAAATTAATAAAGAGAATATATGCCCAGAAGGAAAAGAAAGAAAAGCCACATCTGCTGCCATTTTATCTGTTTCACTTGACTGGCGAAGCAAACTTACTGCCTGAATCTCTTTGCAAGGTTTTGGCCATGTCCTGTTTTGGCACTACTGGCATGAGCAGCCTCTCCTTTGCTGTGTGCCCATACTGAGAGGAGCACTGAGGCACACCAGGCACACCAGTCGTGGATGGGGACACTGCTGTGGCACTGTACCTGCACAGAAGTAGTGGAGGGGCAGCTCCCTGCAAACTGCAGGGCCTTTTCCTCCTTCTTTTATAATTGGTTCTCTATTCACTGGCACCTTTCTTTTAGGGTTACTTTGAAACTCAAACCTAAATGCACAGGTCAGTTAAAACTCTGATCAGGCAAAACACTCAGTCCAGTTATATTTACCTTGCCTTTTTTATCACTGTAAAAGTTTTTAGCAGATTTGCACCTACAATCTGCTTGCAGACTTTTATCCAGATCACTCAGCTCAAAAAAACAACAACAAATCTCAGCTACTTCCCATTTGGAGGGAGTGGAAAACTTAGCCCAAATTCATTATGAGATGTTTCTTGACAGGGGACTTTTTGTGTGTGTGTGTGTGTGTGTGTGTGTGAAAAAAAGAGGGAAAAGAACCATCATTATTTTAAAATTATTTTTACAATATGAGCTGTTTCTTCTGTCCCTCCATCTTTGCTTTGCAGATATTTATCTTGCAGTACATGCCTGCACAACTAACAAAAATAAAATTTAGACTCATTATCTTCTGAGGTGGAACTAAATCACTGTAGCAGCACTAATCTAAATGAACACCATGGGGCAAACAGCAGTGAGTCAGCAGACCTTTTGCTGCAGCGGATTTTTCTTTGTAAGCATAATACTGTTTTCAGGATGAAAGTGTAAAAATTTGTTCAGACAGCACACTGCAAGGCACATAGATTCTCAAATTCACATTAGGGAACTTAAAACAGATACATGTATCCACAAAGCCCTCCCAAATGACTTCAAATTTAGAAGCTACAGGACAGTGGCATGTATGCAAAAAGCTAGTTTGTTGAATTAAACACTTATTGTTGCCCCCTATGTTGGATCTAAATTATTTGAATAATCTAACTAACTTTGATGGCACACAGAAAAAAAAAATCCAGATTTCCTAGAACACTGGGAAAAGTGGAAATAGACTTTCTTTCTAGCCGTGTGATATATTTTTTGCCATGGTATCAAGGTGTCAAATACACTCTTCCAGGGCTATATTCCTTATACTCCTGGCCACTACAGACAAAATTTGAGATTATGAGCTTTTTAGCCATTATATGTATAAAAAGTTAAATTAACACACTCCCACTGAAACTGCAAAGCTCTATTGGTGAACAATTTTTAAGAAGCTTGTTCAATACTTGAAAGAATAAAATGGTTTAAACCTGCAAATATTTAAAGAAATTCTGTCATATGGCACATTAAATTAATTTATCAGTATTAGGAATAATAATGTTGCCTAATACCAACAAAAGAAATACACTTTCATTATATCCATATATTTATGTAAATTTTTCATCCTTCTATTTCTAGGCACAAAAGGAGCCCTATACTACAAAAGGGAGATTCTCCTTTGACTCACTATGAATGTGCTGCAAGTCTATGGGACTGCTCTTTGGACAAAATGGTGATGAATTTCAACCCTGCAACATAAACTGTGGACGAACTGAATTAAATAGACATAAGTTGCCCTGACTGAGGACACTTTCTTGAATTAGCTAAAGAATATCAGGGCTCCAATACTTCCAAGACCAAGCTCTGAGGCAAATTTTGATCCCAGAGACAGGACCAAAATAATTGACCTTCAGTGCTTTTTCTCTACTCTGATCATTGTTTGAAGTTTCAATGCAATAATGAGCATGGAAGTTTATGCAGAGAACGGAGAGCTCATTTTTTACTTCAGGAACATGAAGTCTTATTGATGAAATGAAACTTCAGCAAAGGTTTGGAGTAATGAAGAAAAAGGCATTGAATCAGATCAGTTCTTTCATGTTATAACATAGTCTCTTTTTTCAGTCCTAAAAACAAGGAATGGTGGCTGGATGCCTGTTGAACACAGGTTAGAGATGGTGCTACCTTGTCTGCTTTAAGCTGATTTTTAATCACTGTTTTTAAATTTATGGGATTCAAGAACCAACATTCAAAATATTTACTGATCTATGACAGAAGTATTAACTCTGTCAAACTAATTAAATACAATTAATTTAACAGAGATTGCATGACTGTTTTAGAATGTTTTTTTTTTACTCTGGAGGTTATCTTTAGAAAGTTGTTATTATCAACAGATTTTTCTTGTCTTATTAAAATGAGAATTAGTTTCCCCTCTTTTTTTTTTTTTTTTTAATACCACCTCTGTCTATTGCTTCACCTGCAACACTGCTGTGACATCCTTAGGAAGAAATTCTAATTGTTTTGGATTATGTTTTTAATTGCTCTGTTCAAGCCCATTGCACTGGTTTACAGAAAATGTCAGATGTCTTTCCCAAATACCCACATCAAGAGGATTGCCACTCAGTCCCACTGCTTTCGTCAAGAGTCTTGAGCCTTTCCAAATCAACATCTGACACTCCAAAACAGGCTTTGAGAGTATTAGAGAAACATGAGATGACAGTATTCTGGCCACAGCTCTTAGAGACCTGGGCCTCATGTGTCAATAGTTTTAACAAGGATGATGCGATCTCCAACATTTTAACTTGTTTTAAAGATTATTTTATGATGGTTTTAACCCCTGCTGGGAGAATATTCCTGTACCCATAGTAAAATGTTAAAATTTAATTGTGTTTATTCCTGACAGTGTTGTAGGCAGTTTTAAACTGCCATATATAATTTCAGTGGTACAGAATGTTTTCAGTCACAAAGAACATTGTTAAACTAATTTCAAACCCAGCATCAAGAGAAATCACATCAGTCAGTGCTTCTATAAACATGACAAAACTCAGCCTACAGATGTACAAACTTACTCCTTAGTTCAGTAGGAGCTGCATTATATGAATCTGGAGGTGGAATATATTTGACAAGGGTTTGACGGATGTTAGGAGATGGACTTCTGTGATCCTTATGGAGATCTTCCCTCTGGATATCCTACCTCAGGATATTCTGTGATAATACGAGCCATTATTGCTTCTATGGATGTTAAACTGTGGAAGTCACTGCTCTGAATATTCACTTCTGTATCAGCACAAGGTTTTGGTCAACATCTTTCATGTGTGTGAGTCCAGGCCTCCATCTTTATGATTTCTGGTGCAGTGTGGAGGCCCTGGCCCTGCAGCTGCTCAGACCACAGCTCCTGGAGACTGGGGCCAGTTTGGATCCAGATGAACAAGGATTCTAATTTAAGGCAAATGGGAATAAATTTTACTAAGAAAGAGTCACAGAAGAGGCTTAGTACAGTTGGATACATGGAGTAGAGCACAGGCAGGACTGTGCTGTTGAGACCTCCTGAGACATGTCCTAGTGTGGGAGGAGGGTTTTGAAGAGGAGTCTGAGCCGGGCTCTTCATAACTTGCAGCTGGTGACTGGGTCCCCAGTGGGGTATCCAGGCAGCATGGATCTCATATGACAGCAGCAGCTTGCAAAAGGACAAAACATCTGCAGAGTTGCTCCACAGCCAGGGGTAACCATGAGGATGCAGCCCAGCTGTGAGCAGGAGGCAGAATTTCTCTTCAGGAGGCTCATAAAGTGCAAGCTGGCTGAATTTCGGTTGCTCCGGAAACTGTCCTTTGAGTATCTTTACTCCTGTAAGTGTAATTTCTCAACTGTAATATTACACTACTAATGTTCTGGGTTTTAATACCCCCTCTCAGAGCCAAAAGAGAAAGGGGAAGGCAGAACTACAGCTGATTGCAGATTGAAATAAGTGAACATACATTTACCTGAATATATAATATTACAATAACATTAACAAGCACTGCATTAACCTTTATTTGAAGGACTGATTAAAATAATTGCAAATGCATGTATTTGATGGCATGGATGTCTAATCAGATTTTTAAAGATGTCTTCTGTCTTACTTTGGGGTTAAGATCCATGTAAAATCTATTAATGGACCTTGAAAAACAGTAACAGTAGAATGGTGTAACCATGAGGTATTTTAAGGGACACTTCCAGATCCTGTTTAAGACAAAATACAAGTTTATGAACCAAGCTATTTAAAAGGGTGTAAATTCTTAGATGTTGTTTTTAAACTAATTCATAGCTTCTTTTTTTTTTCCTTCTATAAGAATAAAAAGCCATCTCCTACTGTATGTCTTGCAGCTTTCCCAGTGTTTTGTTGTTTGAAGTAACTTCTTGTAAGCAAAATAAGGCTGGTGGGTTGTCCTTTTTCCCATACAGAAGGAAACAGCAGTGGCATGAAAATGACAAAGAAATAATCATCAAAAGCTCCATGAGATTTATATACTTTTTTTTTTTACAGTTGTCAGAGGGGATAAAGCTTCTGCTGGAAGCAAAGCAAGGAAATATTCAGAGGGGATAAATATCCATGGAAACATCTGTCCCTGCAGGGAATGAAGGCAGAAGGCAAAGACACAGGGCATGTATAGTTGGATAAATTGGTTCGTTGGTATTTAGGAGGAGTGATTTCAGGGTTTAAAAAAATAAAGGAGAATCTTTGACAAATACAAAGCTCTTGTTGAGGGAGCAGAAGTTCAGGCTTTCGATGACAGATTGGGTGGGTGACAAATTAGTTGAGAGAGTCAGAAAAGCATTAAAGTATCTAATAAAGAGGAGACAACAGAGCAACCACCACACCGCAGCATCTGATTTCTCATAGATCCAAGCACTGAGGGCCACAGAATGTATAGCTTTACTTGTAGCATTTTGATTCCAAGGGCACAGATATTAATCAAGGTGTTTTAGAGATGTCCATGAGCTGATGAAATATTGTGGGATCAGTGTTTGTGAATACAAATTCAGTGATAAACTTTTTCTGACTAGGGTTTATGGATAGTAATTGTAGTTTATTATATAAAAATAGGATTGGAGGAAAAGAAGTTATTGATTTAAACTCATAGGCAATTTAGAATAATGTGGCCCAGATTCTTGTACACTACAGCTCTGATTAGTGAAAATTAAAGACTAGAGAGCTGTGGACATCTGTTAGAGATTACCCCATCTCAAGGCAGATTACAACAACACAAACCAGTTGAACATCCACACGTTACACTTGAGACAAGAAATGTGTTCTCGTGCATGGCAGCTTTGCTGTGCTCCTGACCATGGTGGAATTTCAGGCTGACCCAGAGGTCCCAGATGATGTGTTCAGGGACAAGCTCCCAGCCCTTACAAACTTACTGCTCATATAAAACACACTGTGTGATGAGGGTGTCTAACACAGGGGGAATCCCAACAGGCATGTCCCATAAGTTGGGATGGGCTTTCTGGTAACATATTTAATAGAGACATATTTTATTATGCTAAAGGTTTACAACACTTTTGGCATCCAACTGTTTTATCTGAATATGCATAGACTGATATCCTGAATGACACATTTGGATGCTGCAAAAAACCTTCACAAACTGTTCTTTGTACTGGTCATGCAATGATGATGAATCACATTTCTAGAGATTTCTCGTCCTCTTTTCCATTTTCATGGATGTGGTAGTGTAGAGATAATTTGAACAAGTGGTCTTTTTTCCACTCAGACACTTCAAAATGAGTATAACAATAAAAGCAAAGAGGAAGGCTCCTTGGGTTTTCATTGCACACTGCAGTGTGCTGAGAAATAGTCATTTCAAGGACAGGTAAACATAAAGAAATAGAGCAATTCTGCTGATGCTTTGCTTCTGGTGACAGGAGTTTGGCTTTCCTGGTGTGCAGAGACCAAATATTTGGATTTTATGTCTTTTAAGGCTTGAAATCTCATACAATTTAAAGCACAGATTTGACTCTGACATGTATTTGTTTGTTTAGTGAAGTAAATCTTGTCATATAATCTCTAGACTGCAGAAGAATATGTAGTAATACAGCTCCATACATGTATCACTTTAGGTGATTCAGTTAAGGCAAATTATCATGTCTAAAGACTATTTAGAAAGATGCTGATTGTTTTCATAGTTTAGGAAAAAAATTGTTTGCTTGGATTTTTTTACAAGGTTCTAATATGCATGTATATAACCCAATTGGCTCTTTATATTAGTGTATATATATCTCTAGCCTTGTTTACTTGGGTGTTTGTATCCAACATGACCTTGTCAACAGCTTCCCCTTTCTTGATCTCACCACTGCGTCCTATCCTGGAGCTTACGGCATGTTCAAGAGAATCTGAATCCTAAAAAACCTATTTCTTTTGCAGGTATGAGCTTGCAGCCACACTTGTCCATGTTTCAAAGCATGAGTATTTGATATTCAAGCAGTATATAGTATATAAGCAAACATGTATTTGTACCTTTAGGGAAAGTATCCTTCTTTAACATCAGTCTCTTTTCTCACTACTGCTGCTTTAGACTCATTTAATCTAATTCATTTAATCTAATTCCAATATCTTAAAATCTATGCATTTATATCCTGCTTTCAGCTGGGATAGTGTTCATTTTCTTCCTAGTAGCTGGTACAGGATTGTGTTTGTGATTTAATGAGAATAAGGTTGATAACACATTGATGTTTTAGTTGCTGCTGAGCAGTGCTTTACACTTAATCCTGGACTTTGCAGTTTCTTGACCCCTGCTAGCAAGAAGGCAGGAGAGGAACAACAGCTGGGAGGCAAAACAGCCTGGATGGTTGACCCCAATGGACCAAGGGGACATTCCATACCATATGACATCATAGTCAATATATAAACTGGAGGGAAAGCTGGCAGAATGCCACTGCTCTGGAACTGACTGGTACTGGTAGGGCAAGTAGTGAGCCATTGTTTTTTGTTTGCATCACTTTTTTTTCTTGGGGTTTATTTCTCTTTCTTTTTGTTATTTTCATTGTTGTTGTTGTTATTTTTCCATTATTAAGCTGCCTTTATCTCAACCTACTTGTTTTCCTACCTTTATTCTCCCAATTCTATTCCATGTTTCGCAGGAGAAAATGAGTGAGTGGCAGTGTGGTGCTCCGTTGCCAGCTTCCATCCACTCTAAATGTTTGTCTAAGCTAAATAGCACTGAAAGTACACAGTTCTTTCCATTCTGTGCTGCAAGACTTGAGATAATTAGTTGAAATGTGCAACCTTTGATTCCTTACTTGCCACTAAATGGAGATGAATCTGAGCCTCTGCTTTCACACACTCCATTTCCTGAGCAGCTGCTTGTTTTAGGTGACTGTGCAGCTGTGTTCACTGCACCATTTGTAATCTTCTGGCTCTTGATTATAGTTGCACCTACCTGAGGAGCCTAGGACCATCTTTTTGATGAAGTACTCTAGAGAGCACCCAGAGTGTGCACCACCATAGGTCATCAAGGTGCTCTGTGCAGTGACATCTAAGGTGACAGAAGCAGTACTGTTACCTTAGTACAGTGTTTCATCCATGCAGGCAGGGGTTAAACTGTGTCCTGCCTCAGGCTGGTATCAAGGATGTATTGCTGCCAGTTCTGAAGGAGATTCTATTGCCAGTGTCTCTAAATTCTATGCACTGGTCTACATAGTGTACATTGGATCTGTGCTTTATTTTCCTGTCCCTTCAGTCCTAATCAATCACAAAACAAAAGTGAAAGGATATACTGAATCACATACTATCCCCAAAAAGTAACTTCATAGTTCCTCATGCTGCATATTGCCACTAATTCCTCGGGAATTATTTCTGACTTAAGTTGCTGAAAATGGAATCTACCTGCAGATGAGTGGCAGTGTAAATGAAGCTGCTGGAGGTATTTTTACCTCACTTTCATGTCCTGATTAATGCTTCCTGACAGTTTTTCTACAATAAACAACATGTATTAATGACTTAGTAAGCAACAGAAGAGTCCATTTACCTTGCCATTACTTCCTTATCTGGGTCACGTATTTGTCAGCAACATATTTTCCTCTGCAAGACAAGCATTCATTGAATCCCCAAATATATCAAGTTGCATTGTGACTTCATTCATAAATTAAGCTTGCTGTTGTGGGGTGAGTTTATTTTAGGAGGCAGGAGAGAAGCCTTGTTATTGTGCTTTTGACTTGTTAAACTTTGTGATAGGTATATTTATGTTTCCAGGACAAAGTTTGAGTTTAGTTTAGGCACCAAATGAAATCTTGGTGCGAATTGAGAACCCAACACTTATCAGGAAAAAGTTTTTCACCTAGAGAAGGGCTGAGCACTGGAACAGGCTCCCCAGAAAAGTGGTCACAGCACCAAGCATGACAGAGCTCAAGAAGCATTTGGACAATGCTCTCAGGCACATGGTGTGGCTCTTGGGGTGTCCCAGGGCAGGGCCAAGAGTTGGACTCGATGATCCTGATGGGTCCCTTCCAACCAAGATTCTATGATTCTTTGTGAAAGTAGGTACCTAGAAATGTTTTGTATCGTTGAATTTGCTATTTCCATAAGAAGCAAAACTTAAATATTTTTTATTCAGAACCATCAAGATACCTTATTTCAATTCTTTCTGTTCCCCTGATATCTCACCTGGAATGTTTACATTAGATATTAATGTAGTAAAATCCAATCTGAAACATTAAAAAAATTAATGTAAAAGTAAACATATAATCAGATCAAAGCAAGAAAATAGCTCTAAGTTATTTCCTTCACACTTTGGGCATAACTGGCTCAGATGGCTCTGATTCAAGAAATTATTTTAATACGACTGCCCTTTCTGACAGAAATTTAAGTTTGTTTTTATCCCTGTTCATTCATATGCTTTTCCACAGAATTTTTAATATTGTGCTTTATATTTTTTTATTACAAAATAAGAGACATTCTGCTATAGCTGGACTTTGTTTCTAATCAGGTACTGATGGTTCAGTCTAGAAATTTAATTGTCATGATTTTCTACTTTTCTTGATATTTTTGATGAGAACAATCATTTTAACTTCTGAAAAACACACTTTTTTGCAAGACATGGAAAAGGTAAAGGAAAAGGAAATCAAAAAGGGAATGGAAATGGAAATGGAAATGGAAATGGAAATGGAAATGGAAATGGAAATGGAAATGGAAATGGAAATTATGTGTGCCTCTGTAGAATGACTTTTTTTGTTCATATAACGCAGTACTAAACTCTATCTCAGTAGAGTAGGGAAGATGATCTAGTTGATTAGTGTCACTGGTATGTGGGGAAAAAGCAGGTGACAGCTTCTTATTTATCCACTGTGAAAGAAATCTTGTGATATAGCACCACTAAAAGAGCAATCTTTCTTCCAGCATTAAAATCAAAGTATGTCACATTTCCCTGATGACTTAAGAATCCCAAGTAGGACTTCTGAAATAAGAAGTCATGAAGGTGAGTCAGATGGTCGAATGTTTCTAGCTTTTACATTTATTTGTTGTAGAATATTGCTGTTAATGACAAAGCAGTATGGGAGTACCATGAGTAAAAATTCTTTGTTACTCGTTGTAAAGATTTGATATTAATACCCAGGGCTACCAAGTTGTGTTGTGAAACAGTTGTGGAAATTCAGCCATATGTTTCACAGTTAGAAATGGCTAGCAGAAAGCAAAATATGTCTTGACCTAAAATGAGGCATATCAATGAGAAGTAACCTGTGACTCAATGTCAGAAGAGACATCATAAAATTGCCATTTTCCTTTAGTTTTTCAAGAAGATGGTGAACTACTTAGACTGGAAGAAGGGAGACTTTTTTTAGAATTCTTAAAGAATTAATTGTAGCACAATAAGCACAGGACTTGGGTTTTTTGCTGAAGGGAGGTTTTTGGAATAGGTATCTCTGAGACCATGCAGTTAAGTTTATGAAAAAAAAGATACCAGATTCTTTTTTCTTCTTCTGCTAGAGCTTAAGCACCTTGGAATGAAAGCTGATGTGTTGGTTTTAAAACAAACTACATACTAATATAAAACAAAGTTCTACAGTACTCTGAAATAAAACCATAAAAAAGTGATTGCTTGTTTTTTCCTGTAGAGATTTACAGTTGATTTGCCTCCTTGGCAGGCTGCAGGGACAGTGGAAGCAACACACTCCAGAAGGGAGCAAGGTCAGGAATCTATGCTAGGAGATTTTGAGAACTTCAGTTTCCACAGTGAGGCTTTAGTGCACCCTCAACAATTAAAGCTAAGAGAAAGATGTCTGGCGTGGTGGCACCATTCACCTTAGCAGTGAACAGAAAGTCTGGAAGACCACCCAGTTTGGAGCTGATTTGTATCTCACAAGGCTCACACTGGTGGAGCTCCCAAGATCACATTGGTGGAAGAGACTCACCCAGTTCCATTGCTCCACTCAGTGCCAAGCCCAGCTTAGTGGTCAGCTGATCATTTCATGATGGTGTAACAGGGCAACGCAAAATATTGCAGAGACAATCTGAGCATTGTTATAGAATAAGAAGCATTTTTAAATCTGTAGCTGGATTTTGGAGGAACTCTTAGAATTATAGAATCGTAAAATCACAGAATTATTTGTATTGGAAGGGACATTTAAAGGTCACCTATTCAAATCCCACTTCATTGAGCAGGGATATATTCAACTAAACCAGATTGCTTGTAATCACGTCTAACCTGACCTTGAAGGTTTCTGGGGATGGGGCTTCTTCAACTCTTTTTATTTTATTGGCTTCTACAACTTCTTTTTTATTTTATTGTCTCAGTTTTGTGAAATTTCTGCTCACAAAGGCACCTCTTTCAAGGAAGAAAAAGAAAAAGTAAATATAAATGACCATAGTATCTTATTCATTGAATAATAAATTCAGTTTATATAAAAACCTAGGTTATTGAGCCAACCTTTCTTTTCCAATGGAAAAGTTCTGAAATATATGAGGTTTACAAGAGTAAAGACAGGAAAAAAGCATACCTAGATTATAAATTTCAGTGCACATTTTCTTTATGTTTCCCTGAGCTCATGCTAGAATTTCTCTCCAGTTTCTGAGATGTGCAGCATTTTTCTTTGATTTAGTTATACTTAGAAAAATTCAGTTCCTGATTTATAGCTGTTGCTAATGCACAAAGAGCAGAATTCTTGCTTCCATAGCTTTGGTGATTCTGCAGTGCTGACAATACTATCAGACTTTCTGTCTGGCAGTGAAGGCAGGAGGTGTGACTATGGTAGTGAGGAAGATGAAATGCTGAGTGTGAAGTGTAATTTTTTTAGAGATGGTTTTCAGTGAATTGCCCCAAGGAACACTTAGGTTTAATTTTTTAATGTTTCCTTTTAGCCTGGAAGATAAATTTTAAATTTTTATATTTAAACTAGAAGGTATAGAAATGATACTTATCTATATTATCATGTATAGAAACTAGAAAATATAGGAAGTATAGAAAACTGGGAAAAATATACTTAGGAAATAAGAAGAGCTTACATCCTACATGGCTCCTTATAAGATCTTAAAAATAAAAAGAGTGTAGATGTGACTGCCAAGTTCTGAAGATGATCAAAGTTAATAAGCAAAGCTGAGAAGCATTGGTGAACCTCTATGATAGTATGGCATGATGCAACCATATCTAACATTAACTGCCAGTAAGGATTATGTCTGACATAGAGAATATATGTTCTGTACAGATTTTATTTTATGTTGTTTTATGTTCTTACACTGGTGTGCTGGATCTACTTTGGAAGATTACAAATAGTTAATCCTGCTTTTTGCTGGAATTAATACATTAGTATCCCTACTTTTAATTATTTCTGTTATTTTTTCCTTCTTTTTCTTTGTGTGGTTTTTTTTGTTTGTTTGTTTGTTTGTTTGTCTTTTGGCATTTTTTAAAGCTTATAACTATGTATGCAAAATCCTGTGAAACAGAAGATGAGGGTGAGTGGAAGTGTGTAAGGGACATGAAGCAGTGGAGGCTGAAAGTGTGGTTGGGCTGCAGAGCAATGTGAAAGATTTTCTGAGTAGTAAGTCTGAAGACACAGGATTTTAATTAACAAAGTTAATAGATAAAATACTCTTTCTCATCTTTTATTTAAAAAAATACCATAGGAAAAGCTTACACAAAAGGACATCAAGAAACTGCCAGTCAATAATACACTTTAAACTTATACTTTGGTTTGTGGGCAGCTCATCAAGAAAAAGATGTAAAAGAGTTCTGGGAGGGAATAAACATTCCCTTGTGTTTCTGCTCTGAAAAGCAGTCTCAAAACCTGAGTGACACGAGGAGGATGTCCCAAGGGCACTGTGGGGATTTGGCCATGCTGATGATAAGAGTGCCCTGTTACATCTCCTGCACAAAGTGGGGAGGGGTGGAATGTGGGTAGAGCAGAAACTTTGCATTAGCAGCCTTGCAGAGAGGTACCAGAAGGCTGAGACAACCTCAGTTTGCAAGGGAAAACTGCCAATTTGTAGGTCAAGGGTTGTGCTCAGGGCAGTAAGCTCAGCTCCTCTGCAGAGGACAGTCTCGTGGTGTACTGAAAATCATGCATCTGTTCAGTTAATAACACTGATGTAATCTGAGGGGAAGCCATCCACTACCTCTCAGCTGGCCAGAATTGATTAGGGAGCTGTGAGGAGGCTCTAGCTGGGAAGTTTTATAGCAAAGAATGGCTGACTCAAAAAAATATCAATGAACAAGTGCAAAGCTATTGAGCTAGGCACTTACAATAAAAAGGAGTTTTTAAATTTCTTTTATTTTGATCAGTCATATATATGCTGGCAAAACTCTCAACTACCTGTGATGAAAGTTTTAATTTATTTCAGTAGGCTCAGGTTGTCATCTTTATTTTCTCATTTCCATTGGTGTATGAAATCCTGACAAGAAAAATAGATGTACTTTTGTCATTAATGAAAAACAGCCCTATTATGATATAATATTCTAAAAGCACATGATACTGTGTTTGCTGGTAAAGTGTCAGATGACAATGTTCTTCATCTGTTGATTTGAATGCCCAGGAATACAAATCCCTACTCTCAGAGGCAATCTACCTTCCATGCTTTATGAAAATGAAAGTAGATTGATTTTTGTACAGTCAAGGTTTCATGTATTCCTTAGCAAGGGTGATGCTTGCCATCTGTTCTAGGACAGAGTCGGAGCCTCTGGGGCTGGCAGAACATGCCTGGAATAAATACTCTGTAAGGGATGGTGGAAATTGCCCTCATTTTATCTGATCAAGGAATGGACCTATAGAACCCATGTGCTACAGCCACAGAATGCTGCTTTCTTCTAGAAATTTCAAAACTAAGCCTGTTTGTTGAAGGCTTAGGTTGGGTATTAGAAAAATGTACCCAACCAAGGGGATGATTAGTCACTGGAACAGGCTCCCCAGGGAAGTGGTCACAGCACCAAGCCTGGCAGAGTTCAAGAAGCATTTGGACAATGCTCTCAGGCACAGGGTGTGATTGTTGGGGTGTTGTGTGCAGGGCCAGGAGTCGGACTTGATGATCTTTGTGAGTCCCTTCCAACTCAGTTTATCCTGTGATTCTGTGATTTTGTGAAGCTAAGTAGTACATTTAACTGAGAGTAGCACAGCTGTGACTATGCAATGGGAATGGGATGGAAGAGGCCAAAAGCAGTGAGAAGCTGTTTAATTAGCAGCATCTAATGATAGGCTAAAGCATTTCCTACGGTCTCAAAAAGACTGATCTTTTACATGCTGAGGTATTTCCATGAGATAAACTGCAAGGTCATTGCATCTTCACTTAAGAGAATCTGAAATTTGTCAGGTGCAGAAGAAGTGAGAAGGTAAATATTTTAAAGAAGAAGAATGCACACTTTTAAAACAGTATATGAGTACTGGAAAAGGATTTTAAGTTATAAGAGGGCTGTTTTTCATTAATGACAAAATCTATTTTTTCATGTCAGGATTTCATACACCAATGGAAACGAAAAAATAAAGACGACATCCTGAGCCTACTGAAGTAAATTGAAACACTTTCAGTCATTTAATGGGATCATTTTTTTCTCATTAGTAATTTTATCAGCAGAAAAGTAAATTGAGAAAGAGGCCAAGATTGTGATGCCAATAGTCCTCATCTGACCTGAGGCACATAGACAAAATGATACTAGCTAATGTGCACATGAAGAGGTGAGAAACCTTAACTCAATTATAACTTAACTTTTCCCATACTAGATTCCTCATTGTGGGCAATGAGAAAGTCCTGACTCCTGGGTTAACCACCAAGGAAAATGTTCTATATCACTAAGTTCCAGAGTAAGAAGAATAACAGAAATCTTTACGCAAATAAAATCACCTTTTTTTTTTTTTTTGTTCTGGAACGGACTGATGTTGAATAATAGTGACTGTGTCTAATTTTAAAGTTGTTTTCTGTATTAAACCAGTGAATTAACAGAGCAAAGAACTGGTTTGGTCTCCTTACTCTGAGCGTTTCTTGACTCCTATGCAATTTGGAGCTTTTTGGAAATGATGTTTTCAAATCTGAAGAAAAATTGCTCCAAGTGGGTGTAGCCTTGATAGTTAAGACAGTCAGTCCCTCCTTATGCATTTTGCATGATTCTGCACAGTTCACCAGTGCTTAATATAAAAGTGAAAAAGTTTAAATCCAAGAGAAAGTCTAGATAGGATTGCACTGGATGGATGTCAGTATTACTCAACAGCCATCATCAGGTAGTCTTCCCCCCTTCTGTATCCATGTGAGCAGCAGGAATAATTATAGCCAAACAATGCTGTTACAAAAGGAGGTTTTAAAGGGGAAGCTCTCTGTCAAGAATAGCCCCCACGTCTTTCATTTGACCCAGACAAGTAATTTTTCCTTCTTTCATAAATGCTGGGGAAAAATTCCACAGCTTGTCCACTATTCTCCTGCTGGGATGTACCCTTCTGCTCTGGCTTCAGCAGTGCTGTGGCTGTGAACCGTGAAAATTTTACGAGATGTTTATCTCCTGTCACTGAGATTAAAGAGTTGAATCTTTCCCAGCCATTTCTCTTCCTAATTTTCTGAGGAAAAACTGATTCTCACCGGCATTGTAATATTCAGCTAAACTCTTTCTATAAAGTAATGTAAAAGTAAGGTATAGGTAGTGGATCTCTGTAGGCAAATAAAGGCCTCTGAAAAACATAACTTAGAGAAATTACGTCCTCTTAATACTGCTGTAAATAACAGGAGACGCAAAAATATTCTGCCAGGTCAGCTGACTTTGACTTATATTTCTCTCTTTCTCTCTTGCCATTTTCTTTCTTGTTTCTTTTCTCAGCAAGATTTAACAAATGGAGATTATACTTTGCATCTGACACAAATTGTGTATCTGTACCGTTTCCTGCATTCCTGATCATGCATGATGCTTTCTGTGCTGAAGTTATATAACAAAATAAATCTCCCTATAATCAATTCAGTAGCTGAACCCTTGTCATGATGCAGAAATTTCCCCCCTCATGCCCAAGTGTTGCTGAGAATCCCTTTCGATAAGGAAAAAGGACAGATTCTTTCTTTAAAAATCTCTAGATCAGATTTGACTTTTGTAGGACACCAAAGCCTGTCTCTGATGTGTGCCTCCGTCTCATTCACAGAAACTTTTATCCCTGGCTCTTTTTCAGTTCATGCTTCTCACTTGCAAGGATGTCCTACATTTCTACTTTACAGGCATTATTATGCAAGACTGTATTAGATAAACACATTACTTTTTTTGTGGAAGTGATTAGGAGGGATTCAGAGTCTGATCCCAAGTCAATCTTGACTTCACTTTCAGAAACTTGAAAATAAGTCTGGGTTATAGTACAGATGGCAGCCTAGACATATATAACTGTATTTCTTATTAACTCCTAGAGCATCATGCAATTAAGGTACCATATTGAGAATATTCAACATATTTCATTTATATTTAAGTATGAGAAACATCTGGGTTACAATTAAATACGATTCACAAGTCTCTTACATCATACTATATTTAATGGTAAGTTCAGCTGGCTCATTCTTCAAGTTCACTGGAAATACATATGGGGTTTCAGTATAGTATTACAGACACTTGGAGAGTTTCCCTAGAGTTGTTAGCAGCTCTCCAACTTCGCCAATTAATACAGGTTAAATAATAAATTTTGTTACCTTCCCCTGCGATCTCATAATGAGAACTCAGAAAAACAGGATAATAAAAATGACAGTTTTTTTCTTTTTAGTTGCCTCTTCCTAATTTCAAGCCAAATCAAACTCAACTATTTAAAGACTTACTGAAAGCACAGAATAAATTTGAAGATGCAATGATTCTTAAAATTTCACTTTTAAAATAAATAGACTGATTTATCACTATTTATATTAAAGAAATCTTCAAAGTTGTGTTTCTTCTGATTTCTTATCTACTATTTACTGACTAAACAAGATCTGGTCTTTGATGGATAATCCATATGGTTACTTTTAGCTTTTAAAATTTTTATCTTTACTTTTTAGAGAATGCAAGTAGCTTTGTGTTTAATCTCTTTTTGAAATCAGGCTCATCCTGAAAATTATTGCAAATATAGCTATCTGGGCTGAAGAATTCAAATAAGAACAATAAGCAAAAGCAATCATGCTATTAAGATGTATATAGGTGTTTCCATCAAATAAAGGAGAATAAGAAATACAGCAAATATTTTTGCAGCATGATCATATTGAACAGGGGAAATTCAAATATGGCTGCCACATGTCATTATAGGGTAATGGCAATTTCAGTCCCCTCTCTCACAACATCCTTTGATATAATTTAAAAATCAGCTTACTGCCTAAAAGGTTAGTGCTTTATCCACAAATAAATTGTTATGTATATAAACCACATTGAATCTAAAACAAAGGGCTTTCAAGAAACATCAGGCATTAAATTAATTATTAGTTATTCTGTCTCAGTTTCCTTTGTTGCCTTTGTTTACTTTTTATCTCCAGAAATAATTTTTATCTAGGATTAAGCTAAAATTTATATGACATTTTTCTGGCCATTATTTGCTGGGTTACCAGTTTGGCAAGTGATTGTTGTTTTCAACAGAATTGTTTCCTTCACTGACCCACCAGTACATGTAAGTGATAAAAATTTGGTTTGTGCTAAAACTGTAATGAGTGTAATCACAAGGTAATCAAGGTAAGTTGCTATACATTCATAAATGCAGTTGCTCTGTTTGCATTTGTGGCCCACACTTCTACATTTTAATCATAATGAAAATATCAACCACTATTCCAAATTTTCTGGAAAGGCAAGGAAGTCTTATTCCCATTGTTGCAGAAACAAGATTAACACAGAGAAAACAACATGAGATGCTAATCTGAGCTCTTTCCAGCATCATAATTTTAATCAGCCCCATGTTATAAATGGTTTAGAATAAAAAATAAATTTATGGTAAAAATACATTTAAACTTTTAAATACATTTAACTTTTAAAATAAAACTGTAGTATCTATAAACTTCAAACAGGAAAAAGACCATTCACGTTTCAACATCTCTATTCAACAGATTCATGAGGCACAAGCCATGCACCCAGGGAAAGTACAATAGCTATTCCTTCAGGGAAAATGAACCATTGGTGACAACTTATCTTAGGGCTTTAAGCTATACTAGACTTAAAACTCTGTAATACTACAAAAAAAATTTAATATTAGGTTGAAAATACCAGTATGAAATTAGAGAATAAAAAAGCATACAGGCCCCAAGAACTTTGCAAAAGAAGATTTAGCTTTTATTCAAACCAGGAAATTAATGTAAATATTATGACAGAGGATGATGAAATGCCTCAAGATTAATGTTGGAGTTTGGTGTATGGTTGGCCCAAAGATGCACAAAGATGTAGAATTAATTTCCTGGAATATCCTTTTGAGATGCCTGAGCATTAAGTTATTTATTGATAAAGGAGAGTTTGATACACTGGGAATATTATTAGAAGAATTAGCTGGGATTTGTCTAACTTTGCACATTAAAAAGTTACCTGGCTTGACTAAAAGCCTTATCAAGGTTCTTATTATCAATTGAGAAAAAGAGTTGCCTCCAAGGGATAATATGATATATGGTTTGGTCATCACTTTCAGAATGGAATGAATTCCTGTGTGGAAGTGTCACTTTCTCTCTTCACTGATTACAGAGGGATCCTTATTGGACAGTACTTGCTGAATTAGAATCCCATGAAATGATTTTACTGCGTTTTTTTACGAGAATATCCATGTTTGAGATGGGATTGCTCTTTGGTCCTGAGCATGTTCTTCCCTTCCCTTCCCTTCCCTTCCCTTCCCTTCCCTTCCCTTCCCTTCCCTTCCCTTCCCTTCCCTTCCCTTCC
>JANRGV010000001.1:100798810-100810969 GCA_024734035.1 Alethe castanea | reverse complement strand
TCTCAATGGGATGATGTAATTTTATCAGTCATACAGTGGGACTTAATGGGCCATCAGCAGATGGTATCTTCCTGGAGAGAGGATGGATTGTGGAAAAGATAAACATGACTGCCCCAAATGATCTTAAAGATGGCCCATTAGCAGATACTGTGTGCCACGGAGATAAGGGTCACTACCCCGCCCAGCTTCAACAGATGGTGATAGAATACACATTTCTGGTCACATCCTGTATTGCAACCCATCACAATAGCTCATTACGGCTCCTCCACTGTACTTTGAACACTAATTAAAATGCCTTAAATTAAAACCTTTGTGCTAGGCTTTTAAGGTGAAAAGGTGGAAACAAAAGCACATTCGGCTCTCCCTTCACAGGGCAGGAAGGATGAAGGTGTGCACAGTTAATCCTTTGTGCATCCATGGGAGGTAAGGTGCAAGACAAGCATCAGTGGATAGAATCTCATGGTAGAGACTCATAATGAGCTGCTTTCCATTGAAATTCAGATCATCAAAAGGTGCAAAATCTGCTGCAAATTGTGTGGTGAAGAATGTGGTACCCTCCCGCAAAATGGGGGCAAGGACAAACTTTTCCAGCTGTCCTTTCCCTCCCTCTTATAGCACACAGCCCACACATTCATTTCTAATTCTCAGTCACAGGTCCTGAAGGCAATATAAATTTGCAGCTATTGAATAGCATTTAAAGATAGTCAATAGTTTACTCAGAAAACATTTAACTGCTTTTCTCCCACGGCTGGCAAACAGTGACCTTTCCATTTTCAACTCAAGTAATGTGCAAAGGAGTGACTGCACAAATGGGAACACTGTCAAAAACCTAAAGTTAATTCAGAACTCAGTGTCTTCATTACCATTGGCTGAACGTAATCCTGTTGTTAGACTGCAACTTTCTAAAATACAACAAATAGTGGATTCAGGATAGGGGTAATAGAACAGGGTAAGAATGCATTTAATACATCTAATTGGAATTTGGCAACAAAAATTTCATTTTAGTATAATTGCAAAGTTTTCAGAAGGAAAGAAAGATGTTTGATCCTTTTCTTCTTCTTTATGAAGGGAATAAATTGAACCTTTTTGGTTCCAACTGCACCTTCGCATTAGAAAGGATCCCATGCATATTGAAATGACATAAAACTATTCTTTGCAGCAAAGTAGGATGTCTTACTGCCCCCATCTCACTGTCAAATTACTTTGTTTACATGCTAATTCCCTCCTCAGGGATATGCCTCAGTGGCATGTCTTTTGCCTAATTAAGATTTGAAAATTCAACATTCTAATCTGCACCTTAAATCCATAAATGTTAGTCAGGGTGGGAATTTATGCTCTTGTGAATATCCCTGGACCTCACGACGTGTCCCATGCATTAGCCTTCAAAGAATTGTGCAGTAAAGGTTCCAAATACTTTAAACACTTATGAGTGATCTTTTCTAACTTCATTGATTACTCTAATAATTACATAGTTAATCATGTCATAGAAAAGCTGAAAAAATAGATAACAAACCACAGCTCCTCTTTTCATAATTTCAGTACTCTTTTTAATTTCACTGTAAAGACACAGTAGGATTTAAAAAAAGAAATTAATTATATGCAAATCTGCAAGTTTATTTTGGCCTTTGTAGAGGAAGACAATTGCTTTTATAAAAAGACCTAGATATTTATGTTTCAGCATCTCAGTCTGTAATGATGAGATTTATGCCTATTTGGAAGCTCTTTCATGGGTTTATTTCCAGCATATTCCATCTAAAAACAGAGCAAAAGCCACCATCATCTTGGGAGAACTATAATTCAAATTAAGAAACAACATTGAATAAAGCTTAGCATGAATGGATGGGACAAGGAACCCCAGGCCTGGTACAGAGCAGACGAGATGCTCTTTCCTCTCAAACTTCTCTCTCAAATTTTAACTAGCAGAACGCAAAAGGCATGAAGAGAAGCGTTTGTACCTTATCTTACAACAGGTGGTGTGCAACCAACAGAGGACTTTTGCCACGCTTTCCAGACCTGATCTGCAGTTGAGAAGACTCGTGGAAACACAGAGTGGCGGGAAAAAGTACCATCTGCGAACTCATGTTAAGTCCTTGCCACCTACAATGTAAAACACTGAGCACACCCTATGTCTTTCCTCATGCCTATGTGAGGAAAACATGGAGCCTACAAGTTTTGTTTGTGTTTCCAGGCTGCCCAAAGGATAGCTGCATTGCTACCAGGGTCCTCTCTTTTCTCAAAGGAATGATCAGACAGCCTTAAAAATGTTCCTTTTCAGATCATGGAAAAGTATTTACAGCAATTATAAAATACTCACAAGTAACCGTGCTTTTGCTGCTCAGGGCTTATCCTGAGCATGGATTTCTCCCAAGAATTACCTCTGGGTGTCCATGTTAGTTACTTCTGTGGCTGGTGGTCGTTGAACCAGAGCCCATGCAAAAGTATGAGAAAGCGCCTTTGTCTAGCAGAAATTCAAGCTCCAGGTTCTAGGGGGAAAAAAAACTACTTTGGTTAGATAACAGAATCATAGAACCGTGGATTATCTCAAATTGACCTTTCACCAGCTGGCAATGCTGTGCTTGATGAACCCTGGGACATGATTGGCACTTTTGTCAGGCAGACCACTGCGGACTCATATTCAACTTACCATCAACCTAAACTGACAGATCTCTTTCTTTGGAGCTGCTCTTCAGCCTCTCATCCCCAACCCATATGTATAAACAGGATTAACCTTCCCTAGGTGCATAATCCAGCACCTGCCCCTGTTAAAATTCTTATTTTCCTGTTTTGAATTTTATTATTATTATTACTATTTTTTGGTATTAATATTACTTAAAAATCAGGCCAGTTACAAGCAAGATTATCTTTATTTTAACAAAACCTGAATTTGCTTTCGAAGGCAAAGCAAATGCTTGCTTCATGACAGGAAACATATATTCAGCTCACTATGAGCTGGAACTACTTGTTTAACTAACTCTCTAGAAATTCATTGTTTGGATAAATGTGCCTTATCTGAATCTAATTTCTCAGAAATCAGATAGCCCAGTACAACTGGCCCTTAAAAGACAAGAAAAGGAACAGTAAATGAAGTGAATGATAGAGGGTTTACAAGGTGATCTGATTACTTTTGGAAGTCCTGATGATACTTATCTGAAAATGCTTCCGAAAATCTTATAAGTTCTATCAGCATTTGTGGTGCATTTTATACAGTTCTAAGTACTTTGAATTTCTGATTTTCAATAGATAACTGCATCTGATGATAACTTAAATCAGAATGAAGGTTTTCTGATTTATAGTTTGTCTCCATGAAATCACTTCGTGCTGTTATCTTCCAGGTATGATTTATGCATTTCCATCTGCTGTAGGTGAGAAATAGCTTTCCTATTGCCTCACAGACTTTGGAATAATTCACTCAGAAGGAAAATGGGATCTCTCACATTCCTTGTGCACCCATCTCATTTTGGTTGCACTCTGTAGGGAACATGTGAAAACTACTGAGTAAAAGATCAAATGTAACTACCAGTTATTTTTAGCCATTCTTTTAGCTTAGAAAATACTTTGCTTCTCTCAGAAGTTTGAGATGTGCCTTTTAGTATCTTAAAATGCCTAAACATACACATACATTTGAATATTACAAATATATTAATATATAATGAATATCAGAAAAATTAAAAAGTAACCCATAAAATTTTGACAAGGAGTTTATACAGAAGAACTATTTCTAGTTTTGAATTCATCAGACATAGCTGGAAGTAGTTTTTATTGATTGTACTGGCAAATAAAAACATCACATGTAAAATAGAAAGTAAAAGCATGGAAATTCAACTCTTTGCTTTCAAGATTCTTTTAAAAATCTAAACAATCAGTTAAAAAAATCATAAAATCAGAACACCTGAGATAAATTACCTTGATTTTATTGTTAAATGCTTTTCCTGCTTTATTGCTTTATAATAAGTTTATCCATTTCCGTGAAGCAGAGTCTGACGCTCTCCTTTTTTTGTCTTTTCAATGCAATCGTGGGTGTGAATTCTGATGGGAACACTTGAGCTTGGAGAAAAGCCTTATCAAAATAGGTACAAAGATACTTTCAGAGACAATTCAGAATAGCGAATACTTGACTTTTGCTCTATTTGTTTCAAAACAAAGTAAACAAAGTCTTCAGAGTTTATTAACATTATCAGATCATCTAAAATATGTTTGTACTAATTACCTGCTTTAAGTAGGTTTGTTTTGCATTGTGCTTCATAAAATGGAACACATTTCTTAACATTCAGAGGGCCGCAGAAAGAAAATATCTGGAAATACAAATTTGTGTTTCTATGCCTCCACTTTCCAGTTTGTCAGCAATGTAAAGAGGACAGTCCCTAGCACTTGTTACCAGCTCTGAACACAGTGCTAAGCAACCTGTGAGAAGACCTTGTGCAAGCTCTTTGTTTTCCAGTTGCAGAAGGGGGAAAGATTCCATTTCTAAAGTACTCTGAGGCACGTGTATGAAGGTTCTGTTTATCATTAGTGCTTCTACTCTTCAAGATGTTCAAGCTGTGCATGAGTGAAGAGTATTTAGATGAAGAAATGAGCCAAAGTGTACTGCCATTTGAATATATGATCTCTTCCTTTAATATTTTTAAAAGAAAATTATTCTGTATTGCTGATTACATATGCAGCATGCTGAATTGTGAAGTATTCCCAAGAATGCAAAGTTAGGGTTCATTAAAATTGCTTTGCTTCATCTGAAAATACTCTTAATTCAATTGACTGGGTACCAAACATAAAATATTTTGATAGAATGTATTGTGCTGGGAGACTACACCAAGCAAGGAATATTGATGTGCATAAAATTAAATTGTCATTCTTCCTGACGTAAATTTTATTTCTCTTGAGAACAAACCTCTATCTATATACTTAATAGTTACAATCTCTACCATATAATCATGTTATTGTTTGATTGCAATAGGCAATCAAAATTCTCCTTTGTTTCACAAGCAAAGTTAAAATTCTAGTGGAGCATCTAAACTGGGCTCACTTTATTTTAATCCCTAAGATAATTCTGACCATCAGAAAGTCAATTCTTACATTTTGCTTCTATTTCTTTAAGTTGTAGCAATTCTTTCTTCTCTTTTGATTACTTATTTTCTTAATATCATTTTTATTAGCATAGGGAGAATAGGAGTCTTGAAGGCCAAATCCCACCTCTCTTCAGTATTGTTTTTAGTAGAAATTCCATGGTAATTCTTGTTACACTCTTTCTAAATCCTACACAATGCTTGGTTTTTTTTCTTTGTTCTCAGACTTTTGAATTTCTCTGCCTCTCCTTTTTATCTTCTGCATGTTCCATTTTATTTTTCTATTCTCCTTTATCTTTTTCAAACCCTTTTTACTGCCGTGCACCGAGTCTGTTTCAAAACTGAAGTAGAGGGTGAGCAGTGACTCTTTCATGCCAAAGGTGGAGTCCCGTATCACCTTCAGCTTCAGGGACCTGAATGCTGTCCTGAGATGAGCCAAAATGCTGCTTTCATTTCCCCCAGACACCCACAGTCCCTCAAGGGAATGAAAGGCATCCTAGACAAGCATCTTCAGCTGTCAGGAAAGGCCATGGGAATAGTACATCTGTGGGCACCAAAGAGCCCTTTTGATCATGAAAAGTGTGTTATGGCTGATTATACAGACCCCAGAACACAGTGGTGCTGAGAGGAGACTCAGCAGTCCCATCAAAAGGACCAAAGGAGGACAAGTAGGCATAGTTTAGGTAAGGGCTAAATCATCAGGGGAAGCTTACTTGTGAACAAAACTTGGGGATTATGTTGTCAAGCCTGTTTTCACAAAATACCATAGAAAATATTTAGCTGGCTTCCTCTGGGGCAACTGGGAGAATGTAAAGTATTTTTTTAAATTTCATCTTTGTTGAGAGAAAATGATACACTTAGCAAATTATTTTCATTGTCTGTCATTGAGTATTCCCCAGAGGCACTGTAATCTTAAGTGGCAACTTGTTTGAATGAGCACTGCTGCATGGGTTATGAAAAGCATCAAAATCCATTTGAACCATTATCTGGCTCTTACAAAGACATTTATAAAACCGAACATCATTTGCATATTGACTCAATATTTAAGTATTAACTTTGCTCATAGACTCACTATTTTTTGTTTTTTTCCCAAAAGAAAGCTCAAATGAAAAGAGGGAAAGAAGTAACCAGAGTAAATTGTATTGAGGCAGCAGATACCAGTTGGTGCCATAAGCAATTACAGGTGAAATAGAGTCTCAGAGCAGCATGGAAATATTTAAGTGGAGGCTTCCTCAAAGGATCCAAAAATGAAAAAATAAATTCTACAGTTACTCATCAAATAAGGATGTAACATGCTGAATTTTTCGGGTGCCTTTTTTAATCAATGCAAACAACTCAAACTTCTCAGAGGCATGCTGGTTTCACAGTCTCAGAAATTGTTTCAGAAAGATGTGGGCAAAAAGCATTTCAGATCAGCAGAAGACCTTATAATTTCAGATAAATACAGCATGTAGTTGAACACGTTTTTGCCTTATCACCTGCAATACTTTGTTTCTGAGACACAAAATCTCTGCTCAGATATTGCAAATATCTTTTTCCACGTAAACCAGCACAGCAGCACTAAATTTGATTGTTCATCACTTATTACAGCAATAACGCTGATTAATCTTTTTGCAAAGTAACTAGAAAAGTGTATTTGTTAGTGGGAAAATCATCACTGGCAGACCAGGTAGGTAACCAAAACATCAATTCTGAAAAATTTGATAAGGGAGAGTGTGGAACATACACTTAAGTCAATCTTTGTGGCATAGCATAATCAATTTGCTTCCTGCCATCAGAAGGGTTTCCTCTTGCTTTGCCTGTCACATTAAATATTGAAACCTTCTGCTGAGCAGTAGAAATATTGGGACCCCTCTGTCTGGGTATGCTTGGAGAAGCATTATTGATACAGGATGTGCAGAACATTTTCTTTGTGTAATTTATGGGTTTGATTTTCTCACGAACCATTTTCTCTACAGAGGGGCAGGGGTCAAACTGTACTGTCAGCTGTCTCTTAAGTTGTAGCTTTATGTTTAAAGAGGCATAAAACTGTTTTGAAAAGGTCATTCTGACCAAAGAATCTATTCAAGTTGCAGAGATTACGGAAACTTCAAGACACAGAACTTTGACAGAAAATGTATGTAAGGATATGAAATTCTAGAAATCAGTAATTATTTTGCCCTTGTGTCAGCTTTTATCCCCTTCCTTTTAGGAAAATATGGAAAAAAACATGGTCAGTCTGCAAAGAAATATGTCTTCTTGAGAGTTTCAGAAGAAAATACTGATTGTTTTTCAGTGTAAATTTGAGATGAAAAACAGGCAAGTGCTCATTTTTGTAGCATATTTTGAAATGTTCTGTATTTTTTTGTGCTTCAGATAAGGCGAACTTTTTCTACTGTCTTTACAGCCGAAATCTAGCAGACTGAGGTCTCACTGAGGCAAAGTTTTCTCACGTGAGAAGCTGTGTCCTGTAGCTGACCATAATGCAGGATTTCTGGTCACATATGAGGAGCACACATATGTATAATACTGCATGTAATACTCTTATTGCTCAGATTTCCTGTTCCATTGCTCTGATGAATTTGATTACACAGCTTGATTTTCACAGAGACTTGGTAAACTGATAGAAAGGTTTGTGCACTAGATTTTTCCTGCATTCAGCTTCAGGCTGTGCATTAACTTGCCACATAAAATCAGATTTAATTTAAGGAGTAAGAGAATAGGATCCTTCTTCATTACTTTTATTTTTCCAAAACAAGAAATCAAGCAAGTGTAGAGAAAGAAAGGCAATGGTTTTGTCAGTTCCCCACAGCACTTTTCAAAAATAAGAAAAATATTTTTAGGTTATGAACACTATATTTAAATGAAAGATTATCGTACATCTAAACTTGGACTGAATTAAGACTAAAGATTTCATACCCTGTGAAACACAAGTATGAAATTTTGAATAAGGCATAAAATACCCTTGCTATTCCTAACATGATGTCTGCATGGTTGAGAAAAAAGAACTGGATTCAAGTCCACAGATACTGCCTTAAAATGTTTATTCAGCATTTTCACTAGTCCAATTTTGTGTGAAGCCAATAAAAACGCTTAAAAGCTTAATTAATAAAGGCAAGTTTTACATGTTTAAAACCCATCTTTGAAAACACATATCCAAAACACAAGAAATTATTTCAAAATTTTAAAACCTGTAAAAATAGAAATTTTTCAATTTTGGGGTTACTACAAATATTTTTAAGGTAAATGAAACTACAAAAATGGCACAAGTTTCTCAGTTTACTGAATTATGGCAAAAATTCAAACCAGAACTTTAGCAAAGTATTCAGACAAGTAGATAATTATGTAGACTTCTGGAAGTCCTTTTTTCACTTGTCTATCACATAGATATTACATAGGGGTTTTCCTAGAAAGTTGTGGGTTTAATTTTACCTAACACAGCATAATTTTCTATTAAGTTAATGAGTATGCAGGGTTTCTTAAATCACAGATTGCATTGTTGCCATGTGCATATAATAAATCCATATGACCAGATGATCAGGATCATAATGAAATCCTCATCTAGACAGGATGCTACTTCTCTCTGCAGCAGCTATTCTTATTAGCAATTTCTTTTGCCAATAAATGGAGCTGCCAAACTGGATGTCCTTGACCTTTAAAGGGTAAGAGTAGGGACATTTTGATTAAAAACATCCCTTTTCAAATGAAATAGGATACTTCAAATAATGGGCACATAAAATCAACAGTAACATTTGCAACTTGGGTAGTAACGTTTCAGAGATATTAGCAAGACTCCGTTCCATATTTAGGTCACCTCACATATGCCTGAATAGTTCAATAGCAGTGCTAAACTTATTTAAACAACCAATGTAGGAAAAAATAGTGTCAGAACGATGAAACCAATCAATTTTTAAATCCTTTTGCTCCCTCTCAGTGTGTTCAGACATGGGTGATTTGTTTATAAGAATTTTCCCTGAATCCAGAGCTGATAGCAAATGTTGTGCTTGGCTGGTGTGATTGTTGATATGAAAAGATTTACTCTTATCTCCTCAAGATGGCCATGGTTCTCTCTTGAAATACTGCTTCTGCCTCGAGAAAAGGCAGTCTTGAGGAAAGCAGTGTCTTCTCCCCAAAATCTGTGTGCCAGCCCTCCCTTCCTCTTGTGGGTCTGTTGCCACGTGTTGCATCTGAGACTATTCAGATATTTTAATCTGATATGAGAGATTGCATTGTGAATTTCACTGGAAAACATCACACAGCCTCTGAGGGAGTAATGAGTGTTCTGCCTGGACTGTTTTACACTGATTTTCTTATTTATTTAAGAACAGGAGAGACTTCATTTTCTCAGACTTGGCTGGAATTATACTCTGTGTCAAAGCAGCATTTCCAGGACAAAAAACTTTAATCTACTAAGAAAGGGTTATTTTATTTTTTCAACAAATGTCAGTGCCGATAGCCATATTCAAGAAGCATTCAGATTTTCCATTGTTATTATCTCTCTGTATACCAGGAAATGTGCTAGCAAAAAGCACCTTTAAGCTGTGTTGTGCCATCAACCTTTTGAAGCACTTGGAAAGTACATTGAAATCAACAGGGAGTCCTATTTAATAGGCAATTGTACTGCCTCGGGATGTTCGCTAAGAGCCATACTGTTTTTTGGAATGAGATGAGAAAGAGAAAAGAAATTGGCACATAATTAGAAAATATAGTTCTTTCCATACAATTTGTTCAAACTACAGCACTCCTTAAAGCAGTGGATGGAAGGTTTTTTTAGGCAGGCGCAGAGGAATAATCAGGAAAACAGGGGGATCTTGAATGACTGCTCATAGCACATGAGTGGTTTCTAGAAATGCTGTTTTGTTTTTAATCAGGAAGCGAAGGGCTGGCAGCTGGCTGCCCTGGGCTATAATTCAGCAGAGCACTTCAGCATGTACGCAAATGGGACTTCAGCTGGTCTGCGAGGTGCTGACTCAGCAGAACCTTCCCCTTGCCCTCAGCAAGGCTCTGCCTCTCCACAGGAGACAGAGAGCTCCTGCAGTGCCTGCTCTCCTCGTGCCCTCCAGCCCATTGTCCCCCAGAAAACGACTGAAAGGTAGGCCCTTCTTTCACAGCCTCCTAATGGAAGTGGGCAGAAAGGCAGGACACAGAGAGACTGAAGCTTCTTGCCAAGTTCGCAGAAAGCAACGTTGAATAGTGAACTAGTCAAGATGCCAGGCAGCAGCACAAAGGCTGCACCACTTTCTCTCCCTCACTTTGTTTGACCTGAACAGGGGCTTGGTTATTCCTGTCCTTAAGTCTCCAGCCAAGCAGGGGGGACAAAAGTATTGGCCAAAAACCTCTGTGTTGACCAGAATATTCTATGTGCTACAGAGAAGCATGTGCAACCAAAGGTAAGAGAAAACCTCTCACTGCCTTCTGCAATGCGAGCAAAGACATGGCATTTTGCACACAGAGGAAGATTTTGGTAGGACTTTCCTGCACTGGAAGACAGAAACAAAGTGAAAAAGGTTTTATTTATTGCTCTGGAATGAGTACATAATTTAAACATCTGGCTAGGAAACCTTGTGTGGAGTGAAATAACCCAAGAGAAATATTTACCTAGAAGTACCATAGATGATTTATAAAATACATGGAAACGAAAAGTTTCTAACATGGCTAGAGATACTATGCATCAGTTCGAAAATGCTTTGGAACCTAGGTATAGGAATTCTAGAGCTGAGACCTCTGAGTTTAGGGACTTAATAAAAAAAAGAGATTTGTCCCTAGTATTGCACATCTAGATGCAATAGAAGTCAGCACAGTTCACAGGGCTGAGTTAGGCACTTCGCTCCCTACGTACTAAATGGGAATGGTACATCAAATTGGAGCATTCCTCTGGAAATGGTTAAGATGGATGTGAAAAGACAGTGTAAGGACTGAAGCTGCCCATGGGTGAAGAAACTTCTGAAAATTCATTTTATTTTTCATTCTGATTGTCCATATTTTCATGCCAACATATTACTAAAATGTAAAATGGAAAGAAATATTATCCATTAGAGATGTGTTTGTAATATAACCTGCAATGCACATGACAAGCTTGAGGAATGAATGCGCTTAGAGAAACTCAGAGAAGCATATTTCATACCAGTTTTCAGATAGTACAGCTTCCTTTTAATTCTGACATGTTTAGTAATATTGCAATGGACAGAAAACCCAGATTTGCCATGATGTTCAGATTAAAGCTAAGACTCAATAATTTCCTTACAAAAAGTGGGAAAAGCATAGTACAAAACAAGATGGAATAATATTTCTCAGAATTCTTAACTGTCAAAATGTCTTTTTAATTAAAATTCTCAATCAATAATATATTTTGGGCACTTAAAATAGTAATTATATCATGCATTATAAATTACTTGTAAGAAATGAAAGTTTATTTGTCCTTATAAAATGAATTGCAAACACCACATCTTGGACTAAAGGCCAAAATTTTAATCTCAATCCCAGAGTTGTCTATTTATAGGAATAATTAACGCCAGATCTTATAGGTAGTTACCTAAATGTCATTCTTTCTATGACTTCCATTGCAAAATTAGAATTTCTTTGGTCCCACAGTATGGTATCTGTGTATAATATTTCAAACTTCCAAAATTATACTAATATTGATTCTTTGTGTATTAATTGTACTTTAAGGAAAAAAAAAACAGTTTTAGTAATAACTAGAAAAATAAGTAAAATTACTAGACTCTGAAGGTAGATTTCTTCCTCCTATGGACGTAACAAATCATCCTTTATAGCCCTATGTTCCTGTCCTGTCAGTCGAAGGAACATGACCAAAGTAGAGCCTTGGTCAACACTGTCCCCTCTGAGTTTTATCTATTGGTAACTACTACAGGGATTAAATGGGTGTGAAAATTGCCTCTCTCTGTGAGGAGCCAGTGAGAAAAGCAGAGCAAATAATACAGAGAAAAATCTCTGAGGAGAAGGATAGACTCTCAGTAAGGGCAGTTGTGTTACCTTCCCTGAAAAAAAAAAATTAAGTTCTTCTTCAGTGTATATTATTAGGCTAGGGTTGTAGTCAAAGGCAGCCACCATCCTGCGAGGAGTCAGCAGCTCTGCCTCAATGTCTTTATGCTTCTGCCCT
>JANRGV010000001.1:100764022-100788389 GCA_024734035.1 Alethe castanea | reverse complement strand
TAAAATAGGTGTTGTTTTTTTGAATCAAATAGGATTGTCTTTATGATAGGAAATAATCTGATTGTCATCGAGGAGACAAAATGTGACTCCACTCCACAAAACCAAAATGACAGAATGTATGAGAATGACATTCCAGACTGAATTGGCAGGGACATGCTGTCATTTCCATCCCTTTGCATTGCCTGGATTGAGTTAGTTATTCTTAACCACCTCACATAGATTGGTATCTCCCAGGATGACAGCTTGCCTTGCCAGCTTTCTCTAGCTAATTTTTGGGGTTTTGTTTGTTTCAGTGTAAATTCCTTACCGATCGTTTTCTTGGAATTATTCCTCCTCAGTTTTCTGAATAATTTTTGCACTTTATTAGTAGACAATAGCAAATTTCACCTTCATTCCTGACTTTGGATTCTTCTTCCCTTCTTTCAAGCTCTTAGAAGAAAACATTACTTTCCTTTTAATTTTTTTTCCCAACCGCTGCCTTCATAATTTTCATCCTTAAGCAAATTCTCTAAGGCCCTACAAATTCTTATGGGAGATTTTCTGTTCTGTGTAATGTTGCTACTTGATGGCAGCACAAGGAAAAGTGCTCTTTTGTGATCAAGCTGCTGCCAGAATCTGCTACGCTGAGCAGAAAAAAAAAAAAACACCTTCAGATTGCTAAAGCAAGATGTGATGGTCAAAAATGCCAACATCTAAACATCGTTTGCACTATTAACCCAGAGTAAACCTGCAAAGTCACTCCCATCTGGGGTGATGGTGATGTAGAAAATCTGCTGCGAACATTTTTCCTTTTCCTCTCCACTCTCTTAAGGAGGTGGCATGTGGGAAATTTTGCTTAAGCCTGGGAATTATTACTGCTCTTGGACACCAGATTAGAGTACTTCTTTTGTACATCCCCATGATACTTAAATTGCTGATGGGGTAGATTTCAACCAGGTTATCAGACTGCACCTGAGATACAAACTGTTTTTCCCGACCTAGAAAACTGCAATTTCCTTCTTTTCCAAGGCGTACAATTACCTGGCATACAGCCAGTCAGGTTGGGTTGGTATTTACGAGCAATAAAATCTTAATCCAGCATGGTTAAATCCTTGATTGTTCATTTCTCATAGCCCTGGGCAAAATCAAATAGAAGTTTTCACACAAGATATTTTCTTTCCCTCATATCAGAATATGACTACAAATATGGTATTGACTTCTCACTTTCTATATAATAGGCTTTGATGCACTTTACTAATGTTATCTGCAGCTGAGAGAGTACATTCTCAGTAGAGCCTGTGGGAGAATACAGGGATTCCGAAATTCATCCATGTTCACAAATAACTGTGTTTAAATCTGCATGATGCTCCTTAAAGAAAATAACTGTGTGAGTCTTGCCTCTTCAGTCTCCAAAACCTGAAAGTCAGGAAAAAATGTTTGTGTGTGTTTGAGTACTGTTTACAGATTGAGAGCTTATATATTGGGGATGCAGAGGGACAAAGGTTGGGGGAAGGCTACTTCCTCTAAAACTGTGAAAACTTTGGACCTTGGTTTAACACAGCCTCCAGAGAGCAGGTGCCACCTTGCAGGATAAATAGAGTATTTAATTAAGAAGTTACTGAACTAACTCTTTGTGTCAGAACATTGATGGTAAGTTGCAGAGCCATTTCCACTAATTTAGACAGACTGTGGGCAAGCTGTAGGACTAAAGATTGTTTCCAGTAGTCCTTTATTGCTGCTCTGGCCTTCTAAACAAGAAGAAAACCTGAACCAACAACATTTTATGGAGTTTAATTGTCCTGGTTTGAAGGACAGGTGTCTGCCAATAAAGGAAAGAGCCTCTCTTTAAAATGGAGAATGTAAACCCCCTCCCTCCAAATTATTATAATTTTGAAATTAAAGGGCTCTCAGGCAAATATATGGGAATTAGGAATAACAGTTCTTTACTAGGAAAACTAAAATAGAACTGCAGTATTACAAAGAACAATCCCAACCTTGACGGAGTCAGAATACAACCTGACACCCCGTCAGTCAGGGTAGCAGTCCCATTAAATGGTTGCTACAGTCCTTCTGCAGTGGCAGGTGTGGCTCAGTTGAAGCAGTGCTCCTGTAAAAGGGTGCAGTTTTCCTCTGAAGGTCCAGGGATGATATGGAAAGTTTTCTTCTGGAATCCAGTGGAAAGAAGGTACCTTATTGCTCAAAATCTCAGTATTTATCTAGGTAGGAAGGGCTTGGTTCCTCCCCCTGGCTGGAGCACCTCCCAATGGTGTGATGTAATTTTATCAGTCATACAGTGGGACTTAATGGCCTATTAGCACATGGTATCTTCCTGGAGGGAAGAGGGGTTGTGAAAAAGATAAAGATGACGCCCCACCTGTCTTAAAAATGGCCCATTAGCAGAGAATATGTACCACGGAGATAAGGATCACTGCCCCACCCAGTTTCAACAGATGGTGATAGAATACACATTTCTGGCCACATCCTGTATTGGAACTCGAGACACTAATGTCTGAAGACACTAGGAAGGAAACATTAATTTTTACATTTTAACTTGTTTGAGAGAATTTTAAACTTAAGGGTTTTTGGGATAAGACTGGGAGACAGATCCTCTCTAAATATTCCTCATATTGAAAAGAATTGTTGAGGAGACACAAACATTACATGAGATACTGTTACAGAAAATAAAATATGGGATATTGTATTCATTTTCTCTTCAAAACCTCAGTTTGATTAATTTATTTTCTTTAAAACAGAAGTGAAAGCAATATTCATTCTCCTGTTTATGAATATATGGCAGTTAAGAATCCAAAAATAGCTTGTCCTCAAAGAAATTAATCCTGCATAATTGCTCACCTAAACAATAACAGGTAAGCCTACAGTATCACTGCTGCAGCTGGTCAGAAGTGCTAAAGATCTTAAAAGTTTGGAAGCTTCATTGAAATTGAAAGCAAAAGTTTAAATGAATCTGTGAATTTGAGCAGTACCTGCAATCTATTTTTATAGCTCATATCCAGAGTGTTTAATTAAAACACTGTTGCACGAGTCATATAACCAATGAAAAACACCTATTGCAAACTAATAATGCACTTGGATACAGTGATTTATTAACGAATCATAATGAAATTATCAAATCAATGTAAGGAATTCTATAACTTTAGACCTTTATAGAATGATCACTGTGTTTTAGTCAGGCTGCTGAGAAAAAAATATATTCATTTTAAGCCTCTTAAAATTTCAGCTATGGTGCCTAGTGAAGATTTGATATCTCATGTGCACGTATGCGGATACCATAAAGGGCTGATTCAGCCCAGAGGACCCTAGGGTGCTGCACTTTAGGACACTCAACTTCCAGCTGTCTCAATGCTTGGCAGAATATGCAGTGTCTAAATCAGCACAGGTGTTTCTGTGCAAGTGACAATACCAGTACAGTGACTGGAGAGCTTTTTAAGGCTGATATCAAATACTGATTATGTTTAAAATCTCAGTTGTTGTCAACACCCTCCCACCCTTTTATGTCCTGCTGGGAGGACTCTCCTCTGCCTTACAAAGGTAATTCTTGTGGACCTGGGCTCTTCCATACTGTGTTAAAGAAATATTTCAAGTTAAGGACTGAGCATGGAAAACTGATATTCTGCTTTTTAGTTTCTGCATGATTCATTGGTGGGGAGGCAGGGAGCTTGTTCATCCACAGCTACATCCTGCTGCTTTGCATTATTGTAAGACAAAATTATATCAGGACCTGGTATCACAGTGGGATCTACAGAGTCTTCAGGATATCATGCTACGGCACACCTCATGCTATTCATTTGCCTTATGCAGCCCAAATCAGGTCATTTGAACAGATCCTAATCTTGTTAATGGTAACCACAGCATAAACATTCATTTCAGACAAATGGGTATCACAACGAAGTAAATAGGCAGGGTGCTGCTAATAGTAACTGCTAGTCTGTGTATTACAGATGCAAAACATCTTGCATCTATTAGGAACGTTTACCTTTACAATAAAAATTGTAAATTTAATACTGAAAACTCCTTCAGAAGGCCTTCACTACAAACATTTTTAGAGCATGTATTTGCAGTAAGAAATAAAAAAAAAGTAATTCATATTTTTCAAGTAACTGAAAAAAATATTTATTTTTTGATACCTTGATCTTGTTTAAGTGCATTCTTTTACATTTTCTAACTTTTGAAAATGAAATAGTTAATAATTTTTTACAGAAGATGTTAGCTATCTTGGTGTCCAAACAAAGGCAGAGGACAAAAGCTCTTGAAAACATTTCTATTTTTTTCAGGTTAAACACTGTTATCAGTGTATCGAATACAAGTATGTTACTGGGAGCAAGTCTCCATCTCTTCTCGTGGTCACTCTATCCCCATGAAGCGTTTGCAAAGCTGAACATTGATTTGTACAAGCACCTCATACTGGAATAACCACTTGCAATTCAGCTTCAGCCACACAGGTGCCCAAGCTCATCCCCAGCCAGGCACTGAGGGAGCCACTTGTGCTGCACATTTTTCAATTGTCCTTCAGGAGCAGGGAAAGGCACAGACAGACTGGGAAGGGGTGGAAGGGGAGCCTCAACAGGGGCCTGGACCAGCTCAAGAAATGGGCTCATGGGAACCTAACAAGGCTTAATAAGACCTAGTTCAAGGTGCTGCACCTGGGTTGGGGCAGCCCCTGTACCAACACGGGCTAGGGGATGAACAGATGGCAAACAGCCTGGGAAGAAAGAATTGGGGGTGCTGGTGGGTGAGAGGATGCTGGACATGAGCTGGCTTACAGTCCAGAATCACAATTGTATCCTGGGCTGCATCAAAGGCAGGTGGCCAGCAGGGCAAGGGAGGGGATTCTGCCCCCTCTCTGTTCCACTATGCTGACACCCCACCTGCAGTGCTGCATCCAGCTCTGGGGTCCCAGCACAGGAAGGACATGGACCTGTTGAAGAGAGTCCAGAGGAGGCCATCAAGATGATTAGAGGGGTGGAACACCTCTCCTGCTTGCTGCCTTTCAGTACCTGAAGGGAGCCTGCAAGAAAGGTGGAGAGAGAGTTTTCATAAGAGTGTAGGATGACAGGACAAGGAACTGGACAAGGGGGAATGTATTCAAACTGAAAGAGAGTATATTAGAGAGTATATATATTAGACACTAAGAAAGAATTATTTACTGAGGATAGTGAGTCACTGGAAGAGGTTGCCCAGAGAAGGTGTGGTTGTCCCATCACTGGAATTATTCAAGACCAGGTTGGATGGGGCTCTGAGCAATTTGGTCTGGTGGAAGTTGTCCCTGCCCATGGTAGGGGGTTGGAGCAGAATCACCTTTGTGGTCCCTTTCAACCCAAATCATTCTCTGATCCTGTTATTCTAAAATTCAACAGTCTCCTCAATGGACCTCCACATGAGTGGTAAATGGTGGAGGGGAGGAGATGGGCAGCAGGTGAGTAAGGTTATTTGTTTGCTGTCTGTATTGTGGAAAAGAGCTCACCATAAGTTTTTTAAGAGCTTCTTCAAATGTTTGCTCTGCTGGAGAACAGATAACTCAGATATGAACGCAAAACTTAAGGCTTTAGTTGAGGATTAGATGCATAGAATTTTATTTAAGGTTCTACCTAAGTGTACAGTCTACTCAGTTGTATATGACCTTAAATATGTTGCCTTCCTTTCATCCAAACCCTTGGTGATTTTCCTCTTCAACATCATTCTTTGTTCTTTTCAGAAATGCAATAAATACTCCAACTTAATGCATTAAATATGAAAAGACTTACTGAGGGGACCCAAGTTATAAATAATTCAAAAGGCCTTATGGTAGAAAGCATTTATTTGAAAATATTTATTATTAATTTCACAGTTTAGATGAAGTTCCTATAAGGCAGTCATTTATTAAATATTGACTTATGTTCAGTCTACCAGATACATTTATCTGTAAGACAGCGCCTATAACCAAGGACGAGCAAAACACCAAAATGTTTCAGTCACTGATTTAGGTAATGAATATAAAGTGCTTATTTTGTTAAGGTGTTACCAAACATATCCAAAGCATTTACTTGAGACAAATAAACATTGTGCACTGTGTCACTAAGGGAAAGAATGACCTCAGAGTTAGAACAAGTAGAATTAAATTGAATACAGAAGGGAAAAATGGGAAAAAATGTTGTAAATATTAATTGAACTAAAGTATGCTGATAAAGAACACGTCATTTTAAAAAAAAACACATTACTTTGCAAAGATTTCATAATGGGAACCAAAACTACGACTACTGCCTTATGGAGGCAATAGCATAATTTTGAAATCTGTACTCAACCAGTGCTGTGCCAATGCTGGTAAGTTGCTCCTTCCTACCAGCCAGCTTTTTCTAGGCTGAGGAGATAGTAATTTATTCACAGTGAAAAGGTCACTCAGGTATAATTTTGTGATAGACCACAAACAAATGACAGTGAAAACCAACACAGTAATTACTTTTTTCTCACTTCTTTGGATAATCACATGTTATCCAGTTGTATCAAAAGAACTAGAAGGTAATCTTATTCCAAAAATGATAAGTGAGACCAGGCTATATGGAGGTGCATGGAGATTGATGGGATCTAACAGCATACTAAATTACTCCTGATTTCCCAAACTCAAAAAAGCACAACTAATTGTCATTGTAGTGTAACAAATCATCATAATTAATGTTAACTACATTAACACTAAGATGACAGAAAATACATGGCAATACAAACCTGTAAATTATTTAAATGTTGCTGCTGATGGATCTGTGTGAGGTTATCTGATCCTTATTGTAACTTCTCGAACTATATGCTAGTGATTCTTTGGGATTGCTGTTCCTGTGAACTAGAAAGGAAACAACAGATCCATGAAGGAGGCAAATTTAAAGAAAGTATTTTCCTTCAATCAGTTCCACAACTCTCAGGATGGACTGGAAGGTTTGGTAGGAAGGGAAATTCTTGGCAGCACTTCACTGTGTCAAGTGAGGGACACAGAAGGAGCCTGCTGAGGGACACAGAGCAACACATCCAAAATGCTAGTCTAGGTCTGATCCAACACCATACATAAAATACTTGTGAAATCAGTGTCAGAACTATTTTAAGACTTTCTGATCCACAGTCATCCTGCAATTCTGAGCATTTCTGTGCTTCCTGATATTGTTTAAATTTTAATTTGATTCCTCAGATCTCTCCTGACCATGTCTTTGATTTTTAAAGTGTTTTTTTTCCTTACATTATGCTGTGAGAATCTAAGTGTGATTAGATGTGGTGTTATGAACACTGCAGTGATCAAATCAGTTAGTAAAGACGAAAATAAAAAGTATTTTATGTACAGTAAGAAAAATACTTAATTTCTTTTTAGCTTTTCTATTTAGGTAGCAGCAAAACTTAGTCATGAGGGTGAAAAACCAAAGGCATCAATATTAATGCTGAAATAATAGACTTCACTCTGATGCCATTTGCATTCACAGGAATTATGGATGCTGCATTCTGCTACCCAGTATCACAAATCCAGATAATTCTGAAGGAACCATTATGGATTTACAGTAGCATAAATGAAATACGGGCCTTAATAGCTTACATTCCCACTCAGCACTCATTGTCCACGTGCATATTTCATGACCACCACTACTAGCTCATCAGCCACTTTGCCATTTGTGAGGATCTGCTGCACTGTATATTTCCAACCTAAAACACTTTTCAGTCTACTGTTGAAGGCTGATTGAAGACAAAGCAGGTGTCTCTATGAAGAAGAGCCTAGTGTCAAAAGAAGAGCTGTGTGCTCAGCTTGAAGATGAAAGGATATACTTTCAACCTGTAACTGCCATGTCACCAGCTGCAACACATCTTTAGATGTTGCCTGTGTTAGCAAAAACACATTCAGTTTTCAACACCTCACCTCCTCTCATGTTTTGGGAAGAGTAGTATTTGAAATATAATGAGGGCCTAACAAAACAAAGAGAGAGGCATTGAAAGGTGCTGTTTTAACTTAAGTGACAAACCTATTGCTATTTATCAAACAGCTTCCAGTATTACAGCAGCGCTGGATTGAACTCCCCTGCCCAATTAAAAGATCTAGCACTTAGCTCACATTGGGTTCATCAGTACTGAACCTGCACTGTTGGAAGTGACAGCACTTGGGGGACTGTAAAATTTATCCAGCTGAGATGATAATACATCCTCTTCCTTTTCACAGCTCTTTTTCTGATTCAGCTGAAGCTAACTTTTGATATGCGTGTGTAACACAGGATGAAGTGATGGTCCAGAGAGTTGGAAGTTGTAAAATGCAGGAAGCTGTAGAAAAGACAAACACTTGGTTTAAGAAGCTTAAATCCCGTGGCTAGATGTTGTTATTCATGGTTAGAGTTTGTTAATTGAGATATCAGCAATCCACTAAGGAACTGTCCAGCTGTGAAATCCATCATTATCAGAGTTAGAAATGAAGGCATGTTGAAGAGCCTCTAGCTGAGATTGCACCCACATGGTTCAAGAGCCCAGAGGAAATTCTGGCAAATGGGAGCAAGTACAGTGCTGCACTTCCCTCATTTTCCTACTTTAGTAATCCATCTGAGTCCTTGGTATTATTGCAACATTTTTTATGGATAATGCATTTTCAATTACTTAGTTTTTGAAAAATATTTATTCGAGTTTGCAGACAATTTTGTTTCTAAATGATCCTTTTGAAATTTTGTAAGTCAGACCTGAGTCAAATTTAGAAGAAATCTATCCTTTCTCGTCTATTTATGTCCACAGGAAATATTTCTGAGAGAACACCAAATAAGCAAGTTGGAGACGTTGATCCATGGGTATGTTTCAGAATTTACCCCATTTGGAGCAGGAAAAGGGAGAGAAGATTGTGGCTCCACAGAACTGTAAAAGTGGTGTTCAACAAAGAACTGTCTGATGTAGGTTAACAAGAATAAATCATGAAGTGGATGTGAGAGGAAGCACAGATGCAGGACAGGTGCTTACCTAAGCACGAGAAGAAAATACAGTAACATTCAGTTCTCTCAAACACTTTGAGAAAACAGGATGCTGACATTATTGTCCATAATAATTTTCTCTAGAAACATGATGAAACTGAAGGGAAGGGCACCCTTCTAGTCTTTGTTGTGATAAATTATTGATCCTTAGAATAATTGTAGCTGACTTTGCACTGCAAGATGGTGAAAATGGGCTTGTTCATAAATGCGTGACTGTCTCCTGACCATGAAAGTGTTTGTGCATTTTTTGACGGGAGACATTCTTCAGGATTCCTTGGGGTTCCCCATTCCTTTCCCTACAGTCATGTTGGAAAACTCATCCGAGTGCTTCAATGGAAGAGAAATCAAAGGGAATTCTTACAAATGTGGTGATCGTATGAAACACTAGAAAACAGGGCAAGTCTGTGGGAAAGGAGACCAGGCAAACGTGAACAGTTTGTAGCTCACTTCTGTAGCCCTGAAGGGCTCTGCACACACTCAGATCTAGATGAAGGGAAATGTGTTATTCAGGTGTACTCTGCCCCAATGCAGACTTCTGCTTACATTAGGAATTATCCAGCCGCCTCAGAGGATCAAAGGAACTCTGGATCTTTGGCCAAGAAAGATGTTTGAAGTGTGTGTGGTTAACTTAAAGGTTAAATGCATCCATATCAGTCTTTTCTATTTGAAAGTTTGCAAGAGTCTTAAAATACTAAAGAAGAAAAAAGGGGTCACAAAAACAAAATAAGATTTCTATGGGGTTTGGGATAATTTAAATTCAAAACTTGTTTAGTCACAGGGGTTTTTGTAACTTTTTTTTTTAATGTGCCATTTAATTTTTTTAACAACTTGCTCCACAGGAATATTTGAGAATATTAGAATGTTAAGAATGAAAATTTTCAAATTTGCTCAATTTGCTCAAACGCTATAAGATTATAATAGAAATATTTATACTGGCATTCGTGGAACATCTATGCATGAGGAATGGGTTTGGTTTTTATATTTTTCCTATATTAATATTTGATCAATGCAAGCATTTACTTTATCTTCCTTTGGGTTAAGAGGTTTGGGGCTTCCCATTGATATTCCCATATTGAAAGTGGAGTACTCCACAGGAGTGTGGAATGACAGCAGTAAGGGAACAGTAGTTTCCTCCAATGAAGATTTTAAAATGGAAGCTCAGCTGATATCTCTAAACCTATCCCAAAAGAAGACATAATCTCATTTACTGTCCATCTCATTAGTAACTCTCATTTACCAGTTCTTTTCTCTACCAAAAAACTTTGTGAAAATAAAGTTATGGAAAGGAAAGATCTTTATCATTTTTAATTAAAATTATATGCAATTATGCTTGAAATCTTGCCTTCTCTGTTTTTTTTCTTTTGCATGTTGTCTGCACAGCACTGTGAAATAAAATAAAATAAAATATGGTGTTCCTAAACTTCTACAAAAGAATTCCCTTCAGAACTGTCTAAACCAAATTTGCTATGTCTCTTTGCCTGCAGCAAGAATATCAACATATACTGTAAATCTTACTGGTTCTCTCATTTCCTTTGGCTGTTTAAACTGCTTTGAGACAGTGAGTAGCAAACATAAAATATGTTATTGCATTCTCTATGTGCCTGCAATTGTGATGGTTTTCTAAATGAAAAAGATTAGACTTTTTAACTTTGTTTCTTTGTCCCTTTCTAAAAAATTTCAATTCCATGAGAGATTACTTTATACCAGTTAAAATACACATTCTACCTCCTGAAAACACTTAATTTTTTAGTTAGTTGGAAAACACAGTTAATAAAACTGATGCAGTATTCCAGCCTGCCCAGCCTGCAGCTCCTCCCATGAATGCCAAGGTGGGGTTGCTGGGTCCAGCCAATGCAGTCCTTGCTTTCAACAGGCAGTTCTGTCTCCCTCATTTGAAGAATAAAGTTACTCACTGTTGAAATTCTTGCTTCTCCCCACAGGCAATGAAGAGGAAACTACCTATAGATGGCCATCTTCCAGATTTCTATAGTTGGGGGGTAAATCACATCCAAAATAGGAAATGCTGCCCTAGTAACTGGAGAGGGGCAACTGAGTGCACTTCACACTGATGAGAAGTCCTAAGCTGACTCTTGACTAGTCCTAGTTTCTGTCTGGGCACCTACACAAAGCTAGGCTGCCATTAGTTCTGCAAATCATTCCCAGGTCCTAGTCTGGTGTGTTGCTAATGCTCATTAGCTCAAAGAACTTTCACTACCATGACCTGTGGAATTGTTTCCAGAAACAAAATGGCATGATTAAATGGGACCCTTCTCAGAAGGCAAAATTTATTCTAGTGAATATCTAGTGAAAACTGCATTGAGTTTTTCTTCTGCTGCTCTAGTTAGCTCTCCAGCACCACTCATCAAGCATTTAATCCTTAGTCAATCGCCCATGTTTTTATGCCATACTTTCCTATCATGTCACACACATTTTAATTTTCACACTGTGAAAATAAACCCAAGCTGATATTTTCCACTGCTGCTAGAAAACCTTTGGGATATGGAGCTTGAAGTGATCACATTTATTCTCTGGTCACTGCTGGAGGTTTGACACAACACATAAAATTCAGATCTTATCTATTCTGTCCACTTCTTGTCTCTAATATATTTCACTTGTCAGTATTGCTTTCCATCAAGATTGTGATTACTGATGACACTCATAAACACAAGCAGTTTTGTTCCCCAGAATAGCAATTACATGTTTCAGGACCTTTATTGCAAATCTAAAACATTCTTGCTTGTATTGAACACTTTTTACCCAAAGAAGAATATCAGGAGTGCTTCATGCATGGACCTATATGAAGATTACACCAAAAAGAGTAACTTCAATCCAGAGCCCCAAATAAAGACGGTTTCTAGGAAGCTGTGTAGGGATTGGGGTCAGAGACATCATTCTCACCACATCCAGTATTCTGTGCAGGAGACTTCTAAATGAGGTGGGATTTGGGGAAGGGAAAATAATACAAATTGGGAGGCTCCTGTAGCATCAGTCACAGCCTGCCCTCACCTCCATCCTTCCAGTGGATGTCACCACACGGGGGATGCTGCTGTGTGTTCACTCTCCAGACTAAGTATCTTATTAAAGAAGTAGACATATAAACATCAGTTTTTCCAATTGTGGAATTAGGGGATTCAAGCTGATTCCAGCTGTCGACATGCTTCAGCACTGAATCAAGCTACATCAGGAGGAAAGTTGTGTCTGCTGAAACTGATGAAAGATTCCTTTCGGGTTCAAATGGGATATAAAGCTAGAAGTTCAGTGGTTTTTTGTCATTGACACATTAATAGTAGTCCATTTTACCTCTCCTAAATTACAAAGTATGAACAGCTTTGAGTTAGGAAAAAAAAAAAAAAAAAGACAAAGAGGAATTATGCATATTTCATTGTTCTGTTCAACAACCAGGATTTTTAATTACATAAAACACTCATCAAGTATTAGCAATCAAATGTAGACTTTATATAGCACAACAAAATAGAATGAATTATCTGGAGCCTTTCCAGACTAATAAGAATAACTACTTTATGAATCAAAGGATGATTGAATATTTATTTTCCAGTATCTTCCCTGCTTTCAACTATTTAATCCAAGTACCTTTTTCAAATGAGAAAATCTATTTTATATGAAGAAAAGCTCATGTTTATTAACTCAAAAATCAGAGCCTTAAAGCAGCTTCTAGACAGGAATTTGCATAACTGGAAACTGCATAACTGCTTCATAATTATCTCTGACGGAAGATGAAATTTTTTTATTTATATCTTTTTGTCCCTTGACATTTTTCCTTTTTCATCGCAATCCCCCAAAATTTAACACAGCTCACTAGGGACAGCTGCCTGGTCTCAGCCCATGCAGCTTTATTTTCGTTTATTTAATTTGCCTCAGAAGAGCAATTAGCAATATGTAAGGCCTTTTTATCTGTACTTTTTTTTCTGGGAACTACCTAATTGATGCAATATATAAAATATACGATGCCATGCGAGATACCTGTAAGAAAAGATACTGACAAACCCCTTATGTTTAAGAAAAATTTCTTTCTCATTAATCTAAGTGAAGAATGTATACATATTTGTAAAAGAAGAGGTCTCATTTTATGCATTATTGCATTCAAATGAGTAAACATAGCAATTAAAACAACAAATGATTTTTAAAAATATGTCTGTTCGATGTTTTATCATAAGAAATAAATTTTCATTATTTTGAATAATAGTAGCCATAAGATAGTGGTAGGTATACCATCTTGTGAAATATATGTATAATCGTATAGTTATCATAAAACATATTTCTTGAAAATGTCTCCTGTCACAGAACATAATTCATTTTAGTCTCAGTGTTTAACATAAAATTGAAATGACTTTTTTTTTTTTTTAAAGCCTTGGAGATACAGATATAAAGATGACAATATCAACAAAATGTTAGGTTTGCCATAGCTCTAACATAATTTTCAGTTTGACGTATGAATAAGAAATCTTAGATAATTTTTTTATTGGGCAAAATATTCAGCTTACACAAAGCAAATTACCTCAGTGTTTGAATCTCCAAATAATCCAATTTTCAGTCAAATGCTTGAATCGCATCTGAGCCTTGTGACCTCAGTACCAGAAGGCATGTTCATGTGAAACATAGTGCTGATCTTCATGTTTCTCTCTCTGCCACTCTTCTCTTTCTTCTCTTTCCTGAAGTGGTAAATATTTTATCCCCTTTCAGTTTCTAAGTGAATAGTTTACCTTGGATGACTGACAGTAGGGTTTTATCTGCTTTCTGCTACTTTTACTTCTATCACTGTTCTGTTATAAAGCACAGTTAGTGTCAGTCACAAGGTCGCTTTGATCCCTTTGAAGCAAAAGACTTGAGTTATTTGTACTTACAAATAATGCATGGATAGGTAGCTACTATAGCACACATTATATTATTGACATGGTAAACTAAAGGTTAAAAATACTTGCACTTAATTTTCCTTGGAAGACTCTAAAATCTCTAATTGAGCATCTAATTTGCAAGGGCACAAATGGCGGTGTGAGACTCTCTCTACAGGGTAGCAAGAAGTTTTTCATCTTTTCCAGACCCCAACCTGCAAATAACCAGCAGCAGTTGATACTGAGCTTCTAAAGAATACAATGCATTTAAAGGGATGGAAGTGAAACTTCTGCACTGAAATCAATAGCATCTTGAAAAGAATCAGAATATGTGCCGGAACAAAAGAAAACAATCCATGGGGACAGCAAAGTGATCCTCAGTAAAGCAAACCATTGGAAGCAAATGGAAAGAGTGCTTTAGTATTAAAACCTAATCTCTTTATATTGTAAAATGATAAATAATTAAGGTCTCCCTGCATAGCTGGCCTGTAATTAGCAAGAAGTTTAAAATCTGCTCCAGGATTTAATACAACTGCAGGCAGGGAATGCATGGCTGCAGATTTCAGGATGCTGTTTCAGCCTTTTTTTCGTGTCCTCAGCCAAAGGAAGAGAACATGAGAATGTGCCTGTGATAAACCTACTGTGTTTATGGATTTCAGCGCCCAAGGGGGAGGGTGAAAGTGGGAGGCAGCTGCAACAAAACCAAAAACATTTCATTTTCTTCCTGAGAATTAAGAGTGTGTTCCAAAGGACGGCAATTTAAACTGGATTTCAGCCCTTGTAGTCCCCAGAAATCCTTAAATTTGAATTGAAAAAGGCACATAGAACCCATAACAAAATGCTATTACATCCACTATGGGTAGAACAAAGTTGTTTGGAAGGCACTGATGTGAGTAGCTCTTAATATCCCATTTCCAATAATCAGTAATCTAATTCAAACTGACTGCAGCCATATTTAATAACCACATTTAAAAAATCATAGTGAATTAATTGTTTTAAACTTTCATTCACCTTCTGTTAGTGCCAAACCTGTGCTCTTATCTCTGACTGGAATTTAAATAGGTGGCAGTCTTTGTGGACCTCAATACCCCTCCAATTCTTTTTTTACTTTTAACACAGCCTTAGATTCACAACGGTTCAGAAAAAGTATGAAACACTTGAATCTCTGCATTATACAATACTGATTGCTCCCTGCTGCACTTCCTTTCTACAATGACCTCACTATACTGAGGTGACCAGAAATGCTCATGGAGTATTAAATATGACCTCATTTAAGGGTATAAATATCCAACTACTATTGCTTGTATATCACACTATGGATCAAATCAGCTTTTGGCTGTGTGCATGGACTTCACTGACCCAGTATTTGTGAGACCATAATTTGGCTAGATGTGTCCAGAGAGGATGTAGTGTAATTTTCAATAGTAGTTTTATTTTCTATAAGGAAATTAGGGTGGGAAAGGGCCCAGAGCAAGATGTCTTCTATGTGGAAACATTTTTTTGGTCCTTACTAGGATACAAATGCAAAACACTGCAATATTTATTAGTTCAAGTTTTAGCATGGTTTGGAACCGAGTGGAAATGCTGCTATAGGGCTCCTTGGCTATGCCAAGGATTTTTTTCTTGACGTTCATCATGAAACTCTCAATCTAAAAGCAACATAACATGCTGCTTTTAGTGGTGATCCATCTTTTCCCTCTTTTAACCTCATTCTCACATAGACAGCATCTTATAATTTCTTTCTTTCCACATCACCTCTTTTAATTTATCTATCTTCATGACACTTCCTGTTGCTCTCTTCTACACTCCTAACAGTATCTTTCTGTTTTGGGGTGGTTTGAACTACACATAACTGTTGCAGATGAGATCACAGCAGGGCTTCAGAGAAAGAAATTATTATTGGCATTTTGCTGTTGCATGATGAGACCCTTCACAGGCTGCAATTTTAATCCTTAGTGGCCATTTCAGCTTTATACCAGGATTTGTTTCAGAGTCTGTGTGCAGATTTCATGATACCAGAATTACCCATCTGTCGTGGAATCAGGGCTGTTGTGCACTGCAGGAAATTGTTAGACTGTAGAGCCAAAGCAAAGTCTAATTGGATGCACCTAGCATGTAAAGTGGCGTATAACCTAACCCTACAGTTTACTCCGAGGTCCCACATGTAGCTGCCCACATGGTGCAGTTATGAAGGAGTATTTTCCTGAAGACATACTTTTGTGAAGGAGTACAGCACTTTTTCCTAAGTTTTTGCTTTGCTTACAGGTCCATTCCAAACAGTCCATTCTGATTGATTCACTTCAGGGTCCCACCTGAGTGGTATAATAAAGAAGACAACTCTGTTTGGTTCCTTCTATCCCTTTCATTTCAGGCTTTGCTCTCCCAGTTGCCCTGTTGATGGCTCATCATGCTTCAGGGTATGTCAGACACACCCTCAGGTTTCCATCTTCCACTTAAGCCCTTCTCCTACACACCCCTAAGTTACATGTTTTCCTAATTTCTCTTTTGGTATACATTTGCATTTTCCATCCTGGGTGTGATTCTGGTGTATACCCAGCCAGGAGATGATCATAGATTTAGTCTATTCAGTAGGCATCATCTTTTCATCCTCACTTTGATTCTTTCTCTACCTAAGCCAAAAGACCTAAATAATATCCCATGTTCTGAAAGGCAATAAAAACACCCTGAAAAGATGTTTATGAATGGTTATGAATCCAGACAGCAGAAAGCAGCATACTTTCAACTTCCCACTTCTTTGCTTGCAGTCCTGCTATTTTGAGAGCTGATAGTCTGCAAGGAACAGTCACAAATGGATGCAAAGCACACAAAGTCAAGACCCCTTCCATCTTCTGCATGATTATTATCTAACATTTCACAGTAAGTTATGTACAAGATACATGGAATATATTATATCTTTCTGAATTAAAAATCATTACTAAAAACTGACCCAGTCATCAGGAATACACAGTTCAACTCCGTTTCTTTGCCAGGATCTGAACTAAATACTGGACTAAATAGAGAAATTTTTCAAATCACAAACAGGAATATGAGGGGGAAATGTCTGCATACACTTAAATAATTTCCTTCTTAATATAACAAAAATATATTTTCAGCTTAAAACTCATGAAATAAAAATGCAAATCCAATGTAAATCTTGTAAAGGGTTTTCTGTCTAAAGAGAGATCAAAAGCATTCTAGATTTCACACCAATCACAAGTACTACTCTACTACCCAGACAACTGAATTTAAAAATATTTGAGTGGCCATCACTGCTTTTCCTCCTTTAAAGTTATACTCTTTCATATCTTGGTAAGCATGATTTGAAGAACTGAGAGAGCAGCAAATCAAAACAACAACAAAAACAACAGGAAAAAAAAGGAAAAACCCCATGGCACAGAAATCAATTATTGAGGAAATCACAGTAAATAAATTCCAGCAGAAATGATGTCAGGTGTCAAATAGGAGAGGAAAACATAGTCCTCCAGGCAGTAGAATGTATATTGTTTTTATCCAAACCCAGCAATGGCAATTCTGTAGCTGAAGATTAGTGGCTCAAATTCTGCAGCACAAATCAAAACAGAGCCTTCTAAAACCATACATAGAAATTATACACTCAAAATGAGTATCAAAAACATCATTCAGGTGTAAGCCATAGAAAATAATAGACTAGACCTTATCCAGTATTCAGAGACTCACAATGAGAGTGAACCCTGCCAAAAGGCAGCAAGATCTCCATTTTTACTGCCTGTTTTTCCTAGTCACTGCAGGGCTGGTAGCAAACCCCATTTTCTTTCCAAGCTCAGGGCTCCCTTTCTGCTGCTGACTACTGCTGACACAGAAGCAATAAACTTCCAGGTAACCTCAGAAAGTGAACTCATTTTTGCAGCACCTAAATCCTTTGAAGGGGACTCAGGAAAGTCCAGGAACCTTCTCTCCCCCTTTTCATCTTAGTAGCCAGGCACATACCAGATATAACCTGGTCTAGCAGAGAATTAAATATTTCTCATTCTGGATGGAACAACACACTGAAGCCTTCTCAGCATCAATGGGCTTTGTGTCTGTACCACATTCAATTTCAGAAATAGGACAAGTAGTTCCTTACATTTTAAGAAGAATACACTGGAAAAGCAAAAACTTAATTGTTAATGTGCAACTTGAATGTAGCTGGAAAAAACAGCAAGAAAAAGATTAAATTGGTAATAATATCTTTGCTACTCATAACAGCTGTTCTAGTACATGATTTTGCATATAAATTTCATTCCTAATTTAAGAGAAGATATGATGATGTGAAGAGGCAAAAAGATTATTAAAATAATATATTGAATCTACCATTTTTATTTAGTTAGCAATTTTTCTGGAAACTTATATAACTTACATTAAATTTTTCCTTTCTTTTAAAGATTTTTAAAAATTAGATTAGAAACCATTTCCACTCTGTGGATTATTTCATCTCCTGTAATTCCTTATTATGGCTATGATTTTGTACCCAGGCCTAGTGACAAGCATTGTTTCTTTTCTGTAACTAACTTTTATAAACTCCAGTTGGCATTCACTCAAATAAATTTTGTTTAGTCACCAAAAAAAGTCTTTTTGGGAATAAGAAAAATACTGGGTTTTAGCCAAAACAAATCTTGATTTGCTTAAAAGCTTCAACAAACAAACAAAAAAACCCAAACAAAACATTAAAATGGGATGCAAACATAGTCAGAAATGCTTTTGATTATAAATTATTTCCTTTTTGTTCATTTTTATTCCTTTTCAGTCAGTTTTAATATATGACTACCCAGGGATTGCGCTCATGAAACTTGTCAGTTTGGAATAGTTGTATAACACAAATTATTTCTTCTTTTCTGCCACTTACTTAAAATGTAAGGTATTATTGTAGTGATATCTTAACTTTTGTAACCTCATATTTCCCCCATGTTTCTGTACATCTCTAACCCTTGTCAAAGAAATTTGTGCAGTGCTATAAAGTAGCACCTGACTAGCTTTGAGCTTGTGTGGGATGAGTTTCTCTTTATTTGGAATTAGTGCAGGAAACAGCCTGGAAGTTGCACAGGTTAGGCGGGCAGCGCAGAAAGAGTCTGAAACAGCTCAAATACAGAAATGAAGGTCATAAAGCAAATCCTTCACCCCAGAGCAGACACTGAAATCCTAAAACTCATATGTAATTATCACAGACAAGATCTTCACGTTTCAGGTTTCTCTAGCCTCTGCTGTCCCAGTGTCTCATGAAGTTGAGAATAAAGGACTAAGCAGATCCACATGCTCCTGTAAAAGGCACTAAGTGGTAGCCCATGGCCACGGGAGACTGTGGGAGGAGGTCTTGTGGTCTTCAGAGCAAAAGAGACTAAAAGATCATTATGCTTTTCAATAAAATGAAAATCATATCTATATATCGACTGACTGATACTGGAAACCCTCAACAGTTTCTGGAAACGGATAATAGTAGGTAACCACAATCTATTGTTACAGCCACATCTTATTTTAAAATTCTTATGCCTTTGCTCTCTTGTTGCATTCTTGTTGCTTAATATGCCCATTTTAAATATCCTGTACATTTATATGCCAGCTGGAAGATTATTTTCCTGTGATTACTAATCATGTGGTGTAGCATGAAGGATAGACTCTCATTAAGGAACAGCTTTCTTAAAAGATTCTGTTCATAGGTAATTCTGCTTAATATAAATTTTATGGGGCAGCCAGGTTCTATTCCTCATCTTTTATTGCTAGGCACATTCATACTAAACACTATAATATGAATAATATTATATTACATTTGTACAGTATTTTCCATCTGAGGCTTTTCAAAGTATATATGGAAAATAATTAGCATGCAGTAGGTCTGTGAGAAGCTTCTGATTTTCACTCTTATCTCTGCACAGTTGGACCCATCTTTGTGATTTGTCCTGTAAGCTCTTGAAGTTCATTATCACCATCTAAAAATAGCTCATCATGCAGCCTGGTTCATGTAAACAGATAAAATTATGTCAAACTCAGAGATTTCAGGTCAGTTTCTGCCAACAGTTTGGTTAAAGTAATAATTCTCCAGGCTGCAGTTTTTATAATCCAAAGAAACTATTGCTGCTTATAAATATGTGCAGAAAGGACCCAATTCCCTTCTTTCATCAATCCCCCTGTCCCCTCTTTCAGTATCTGTTTCATTTTTAGAACTTTTCATGATCTGTGAAATGGAGAAATGACCAAGACCAGCTTTAACTTCAGGAGCAGGAAGGAGCAATCTATGCTTGTCTTCTTTGGCATAGAAACACAGAATAATTTACACAGTAGGAGTCCTTGGATCCAAGGTCCTGCTCAAAGAAATTCCTGCCCATGGCCTTGGCCAGCCAAGTTCTGAATATTTCTAAGGACGCCTGTTCCACATCTTCTCTGGAGAACCTGCTCCTGGAATTAACCAGTCTCCTTGTAATTATTTTTTTTTTCATTTGTAATTTGGGCTGACCATACATGTGCCCTGAGGAGTCTCTATCTCATTGCTACCAGGACCTGCTGCTGATTCCTGCTCTTTATGCACCTGTCAGATTCCCACATCCTCTCCTTCCCAGCTGCTTCCCAGCCTGCACAGGAGCTGCACAGGTCATTCCCCTGCAGGTGCAGAGGTCTGTGTTTGCTCTTGTTGAGCTGCCATGAGAGTCAGCCTATCATTCCCTACAGCTTTAGAACTGCATTGTAAATATTCTTCATTATTTTACTAGTCTTACCATTGCTAAACCTGAAATCAGGCAAAGTAGGTAGAGAATACTAAATTTAATGACAAACACTGCTTTCATTTTCTCCTCTCCTCTGCATTTTTTAATGAATGAGTGTTCTAACTATAGGAAACTGTGGGCAAAACACAGCTCACCAGCACTGCTTGTGAGGGAGGAACTGCTCCTGTACTGCCAGAGCTGAAGAGCTCCCTCCAACACAGCAATGGCAGGGATGCTCCTCGGGAGGGGAAGAGTAGACACTCAGAGCTCAGGCTTTACCTTCAGCCTGTATATTCTCAGATGTAATTACAGCACACATCTGCTCAACTGTGCGTAGGGACAAGTGATTAGGTGAACTAATCCTCTCCTGAAGCACTGTAGATATTTCACTTAGTTGGGCTTTGAAAAGAGGAAGATGAATCAAACAAATCAAACTCATTCTGTCTCAGATGTTACATCCCATGTTCTTCACAGAGAGCACATCCACTCCTTATTACGGTTTTTTAGCATAAATATAAATGAATATGCTCCTTCCACTGGAACAAAATGATTTTGCTGTTTTTATCCTCCCCTGGAGAAAAAATACCGTTTCAGTTGTATTGAGTATCAAAAATATCATCAAAACATAATCTGAAAGAGTATGTAATTATTTTTTCATTTCAGATCAGTCTTTGACAGACATGCCTGAAGGCAAAATAGATTCATATCCTTAGCAACCTTCTAGCAGCTGAAGTTTATAAACAGATTACACAATGTGCAAAGTGCTATTTCAACGAATCAGGAAGGCCTAAAATAAATCTCTGAAAAGTAAAGTAACTAAATTAAACTCTGAAGAGTGAACACATTCTGTAGCAAACAAAACTCGGTGGTCATTTAGTAGATCTCTTTTTAATTGCATTTATTTTGTTAAAGGAAATATTTCAGAATTAACAAAATCTGGATTGGTTCGTCCAAATGCTTCACTGAAGTCAAACCAACTACACTGACTTACTTCTAGACACCATGAATATTCAACCATGTCGTGAGGGTAAGAAATGGGAACTTGGATACCACCATACAATACATATCCTGAGTACACTCTTGAATTACACAGGAGCTTGGGGACAAGTTGTCTTGGAAATAACCAAAACTCCATTGCCTAAAACTGAGTAATGTCTTCTTTGGCAGCATCTCCTTTAGGCTTCATTCCTGCAAGTTTTGATGCAGCAGAAATATTTCAGATTTCTCAGTGAAACTGTATCTCTGGAAGTGGTTGTTCAGAGTTCAAAGTTGAGACTTTTTTCGGAATCAGAAAACTGGGTGCTCTAAAGAATCTGATTAAAACTAGCAAGTGAATAATAGTAATGTCAAAAAATGCAGAGCGAATATGTTTCATGTAGACAGCTGGCTATCCTAAGGGACACACTTATGGCCTTCAACTGCCCATAAAGAAAAGTTAAATAATCTATTCTTAGAATTTAGTGTAAGGACACAGCCATGCAATCTTTTTATTTTTCCCTTTAGTTTGTCCAGTTCCACTTGTCTGAGGAACTGCTTGTGGTGATGAAAAAGGAAGAAGAACAAAGTGAATCCAAAGGGAGATAAGTCCTCTATTTCTTTGTCAACCTTAACTGTGACCCCACAGCCCTGCACTGCATATCCCAGGGAGGAGATGGTGCAGCCAGGAGTGCCAGCCCTCCCTAGGATTCCCAGGATCCAGGGCAGCCCCCTCAGCAGCCCATGTGTGCCCCACTGCTGCTCTGCATTGTGAAGCTGGGTTGGTGTATACCCAGAAGACAGTAAAGCCTCTGTCTTTCATGGATTGATAAAGCAGGGATTTATTATTTGGCTGAAAGGAGAAGTGTGTATGGTCAGGTTTGTAGCTGATTCACTAACAATCCCTATAACCACAGAAAAAACGCGCTTGTATGGCATGACCATTACAAGTATTTGTCAAAGGAAAAATAAAACTCAAAATAGGAGACTGATTTCATTACATTCAGAAATGCTTTTGGTCCTATGAAGAGCAATATTTGTTCAATTAATGCTATACTAACAATAATTACCAAATTATCACCAGAATGCTTAAATCTCTACATCTACTGTTTGTCTATGAATGAGACAGCAGGTATTAATACATTTCTTATTATGTGGTCGTTTAATAGCCACATTTTGTAATGAAAGAACACAATAGTATCTAAGTGGAGAGTTTTCTATTACAAACAACACTTGTTTTAATTGCTCCTGTGTAACAGTGAATCAAAATATAACAATAATCCAAAATACCAAAATTAAATCTCAGGGTGCATCTGTACAAAATGAAGCACAAGCATGTGTGCTTTCTCATATGTTATCAAACTATGTACTTAAACATTTTAACAGAATTTTGCTAAGTAGGAATACACTCTGCCAGTTATGCTAGAAAAGCTTTAAGCATTTAAAGCAGTAGCATTTCTTCAAGAGTTAGCATGCATGCCTCTCAGTTAATGCTCCCTAGGTATTTTTAAAAACTGAATTATCTATTTATATTTAAATTCTGAAATGTGTTTCATTTAGTCTGATAGTACAAAATCTTACTGAAGCTTTTTAATCCATTTCAGCTTTAGCAAATATTCTCCACAGGATTTCAGCTGAAGGCCTTCCTGTTTGTCTTTATTTACTATGAATAAATTTGTTTCTACAATTAGCACATGGGCCCCTGAAGCCAGAAATATCCTATATTAGTGGTACAGTGCATTTTGGGATGTAACTTAATTACTAAATCTAAGTACTAGAACTATGAAACAGAAGCTTATTATAAGTATTAGGCTGCTTGCAAGACTGTACTGAAACTTACCAATGGATATATGATGGTCTTAACATGTTTCAGTAATGAAACTTACTTCAAGCAATGTGAGGCATTATGCAACATTCAAAAATTTAGGAGATAAAAGAGTTCCCCTTTTGTGAAAAATCCTTTTATATAAGCCTGTTGAAGCATATGTGCCAATTAAAAGTACTAGCCCTGTCATTTTAAACTCTTCCAGACAAGCACAGAACTTTTTGTTGCTACAGTTGTGGCTATTTGTGGGAGCAAGCAAGAAATGCCACGTGTGTTGTGAGCTTTCCTCAGCCTGCAAATGTGCAGATCAGCAGAGCAATTCCTCTGTGCATTCTCACTTCATGTGAAAAACATGAGCAGAACTGGGTGCCAGGAAAGCACATTTGTCTGGTGTGAGCTGCAGGAAATCTGTCTCCTGTGTTCAAAGGCAGTGGTCGTCCACAAAGCCCTGGAGAGAAATTTGCAGTGCTGCTGCACGAGATTGAATAATTCAGCTTATACTTCTAAGCGTCACAAAGCAGTGACAACAACAAAGGAAAGATCATTGTTAAAGCAACTTGCTGTCCGGGCTTTTTGGCTCATGCACCATCCCTCGTGATAAATGAGCTCCTTCTTTGGGAGGACACAGGGCTGTGCCCGCTGCCAGCTTTGGGGTGAAGATCAAAGCAGTTTGTGAAAGCTTTAGCACATTTCCTTGCCTTTACAATTTTGTCACCATGCCAGCATTTTAACATCACATGAAACTTAACGTTTTTCATAATTGCATAATCTAAATCAAGAGTTTGGTTTCTTTAGTTGCAATGAGATTTCCATACACGGTTCCAGCTCCAGGCAGGTCACCATCTGCAGCACTGATTGTTAAGCAAACATTGCCTCATTATTCACTAGACAGGTACAAAATGATCTCTATCAAAATGTAAAAAAACCCTGAGCAACAGTGGGAAAAAGAGGTGTTTGAAGTGCATACCACCTAAAACTGGAGTTCTTATCATTTTATTAAATTTGAATTTGGTTAAAGTTTTTCATTATACATTAAGGAGATGAGTCTTTTTCTTATATTTC
>JANRGV010000001.1:100716483-100756479 GCA_024734035.1 Alethe castanea | reverse complement strand
GGGGGTCTTTGAAACCCCTGCCAGGGGGGTTTCTGGGTCCCCAGGGGAGCCAGGGGAACACCCTGGGCTCCCACACAAAAATAGCGATTTCTGTTTTGTAAAGAAAACAGTTGTGGATTAAGTCTAGATCTTAAAACCAGCCAATGAGGATTGTCTTCACTTACAGCCAGAGAGCTCTTGTTGCCTTCCTCTCACTGGAATTCTGATGTGTTTCAATTCTGCCATGCCTCTACCTCCAGATAAAAGCAGCAGCACTAAAGCAATTGTTGGAGAACCAGGCCTGAGATATTCAGAATGAGTAATGATTGACTTCAGAATTCAAGAGAAAGGGACTCATTTAATAAAGGAAACTGCTGAGAATTTTTTAATAACCTTGCCCTTTGGCATTGAAGTTTTAACATTTTAAGCAGAGCCCTAAAATTCCTCTCTCTTCCTTGGAATGATTATTGCTATTGTATGCATTTCTGAGGATGCCATTAGATAGAAGTAGGACACCATTTCCCCCAGGGATAAAGGACATTTCCCCCTTTCCTCTTTTACAGAATAAAGATGTTTACACAGAGGAAATGGATGCATCATGTTTCTGAGAACCAGCTGCCATGCCCACTTAGCAATTTTAGTCTAGAGAGAATGAATGCTGCTTCTATGCAGCAAAGATATCTTGTCTTCTGTTCTAAGAGCAGGAAGGTGCAGTTTTGTCTCCAGGACTCAGCCTGAGCTGTTCATCATCAGTGCTGCTGCTTTCTCTGACCTGCTGTTGCACTTGTAATCCTCTGCTCCAGCTGCAGTGACTGAGCACCAATGAGAGGACCCACTCTGGGGAATATCTGTCTGAGGTTTACATCATTTGCAAATAAAGACAGCCCATCTGCCTCCAGTTCCCTGTGGTTTGTGGGCTTTGCTCACTGCCTGTTTCTTTATTACAGTTTGTGAGTCACTCTTAGTAGGAACTAGGAAGCGACTATGTCTTTTCACTTACTTGGGGCAGAAGCTCATGTGACATTTGCATCAACCAGATTTAGCATCAGACCCTTGAAATAGTCTCTGAAGTTTATTTGGGCTCATTTCACCCCAATACAAGAATATAATTATCTGACCTATTTTATATTTAGATGAGATGTAACTCTGCCCAGAAATGCCTGTTTTTCTCTGCTGAGTACAAAAGGTATCTACAAAACAGGCTCAGATCTAAACAGCTGTACTATAGAGATCTAAATTTGTTAAATTCCAGACAGTGTCAGGACAGGCATAACCTTGTGTGGTATTTCCTCACGAAGGCTTATCTGTTAGAGGAAAATTATTTTGAAAGAAAAGGTGTTTCTAAATAGTCTTTGTAATTAGCAAAGTAACAAGGTTCAGTTTAGGAAACAGACTTTAGACTTGTGCTTAGATAATACCTAAGGCTGAGATAGCCAGTTCAGGGAATGGAATATGCAACACTGCTTAAGGCAACTCAGCTTGTTACCATTAGGTATATAGGACTGGTATATTAAGATTCACAACAGCCAGCAGACTCCAAGTTAGAACCCCTAACAACCCAGAGGAAATGATGCAATAATCCAAATCTGAAGTATCCTGTAGGAGATTAATGGTCTATTTTGTTGTTTCAGCTACAGAATGTAAATTTACACAATTTGTGAAGGAGGAAGACGCAGGAGAGTTAGACACATTAGACAGAACTTTAGCTGACTCTGACAATACAGAGGGGACCACAGGACCCACTTGCATATATAAACACGGCCATTATTTTGAAGAAACTTGGGGACAGAAGTTACCCCATCAGCCTGCAAAACTGTGGCTCAAGTTCCAGAGTCAAAAAAAAGCAGCTGGTGATCTTTGAGAGGTGAGGTCTGTAAGATAGAGAGATGTTGTGCTTCTTAACAGTACAAAGGGTTGCTCAACCTGAAGGTGCTGAGGTGCAGGACTGAAGTGTTCCCTCAGTCTCAGTTTGTTTGAGATTTAATTGACTTAGGAGGCTTTCAGAGAAGGCCAGAGCTAATGTCAACATTAAATATGGAGTAGTTTGTGCGTGTATATAAAGGCCATGCAGGATGCAAAGACAGACTGGGTAGCATTAGAATTCATCTGGGCTCTCTGCAAAGCATGTGGGTGTATATGACAGGGGATACAGTAATCCATGAAGGAAGGATGGTGCCCAGGCAAACACTAATATCCTTTATTAACAGCTCTTAAAAACAAATACAGTTTATACAAAGGGCTTGCAACATTATACTGTATTACTGTCCTTCAAGAGAGACAGATTTGAGATGATTTTGCTGGCTCCTCATTTCTTGGAGAATTGCTATTTGACAGAGGAGATGCCTCCCTCACCCTTTTACTGCCTACTCTGCCAGCTGAAGCTCAGCCTGATGTTAAGCCCAGACAGCTTCTACATCAGATACATCATTCTCAGCAGTAGTAGTAAAGAAAAATTGATGTAGATTTGTAGCCAAAATAGAAAATCTAACTCATTGATACTAGGTTTTATTGTAACAACAACAACTTGCCTGAAAAGAATCACATTTCCTAAACTTTCTTCCATGTGGCAGGAAGAGCTAGAAATAACTCGTGTTTCACACAATGTGATGAAAAAATAATTTTAAAATAAAAAACCCAAAGGAGCCAGAGGCATGCTACAGTGAAGTCTAGCAACTACAGAGAAAACAGGCTTTTTAAAATAACTCAGTCTCTGAAGTGTTTGGTGTCATAAATAGAGTAGTAGAGACTACTAAAAAGATAAATGAAAGTTTTTAAAAAGTATTAGCAGTTATGATGGGTAAATATAGCATCCCTTAGAAAGAAAGAGGAAAAGATTAGGTGACTGTGTAGGAGAATTAAGGTATATATGCCATCCATTAGCAAACTATCACTTCTCCCAGGGGAGTAAATTCAATTCAATGACTTCAAGGTAGTGGTAATTTTCAAAACACCATTTCCACTCTGGAAAGTTATTCCTGTGAAGCAATGAATTAGAAACACAAAATGGTACCAATAAATGTTTCAGATAACTGTAGAGAAAAACAATCCCTTCAGGTTCCCTGGGATCAGTAGATCCCTGCCTGGTGAAACCCAGTTCTGCAAGGACCTTGAACCTAAGTGCTGACACCAAATTTTGAATGCACATCAGAATGTGTAATTACTGCTTTCCCTCTGGCAGCCAGAAGGACTTTTCTTTTCAAAAAAAAGAAAAAAAGCTAATAGTTGCAATGTGATTGTCCTAATGAGACTCTTATTGAAGCACAACATGACGTCAGCTTGGAGAAAAAAAATGTGAAATGTAAATATGTAATTTTTCCTGGGTGCCATTTCCCAGTTTATACTAAGCAGTGGCCAGTGGAAGGTATTGTCCATATGTTGCTACTTTTGGAAACAGGTGTCAAGGTGCCACAGGGGATGGCAGGCTGGGTAGGCACATCCAACTTTTACCAAGGGCAAACTGCTGAATGTGTATGGAAAGTTTCAAATCTTTGGCACTCAGCACTCAAGTCCTCAAAAACATATATGAAACACATACATTCTGTGGCCTTGGTGCCCATCCAGCCAATCAGGTGTAAATGGCAGATCAAGAGCCTGCTTGTAATATAAAGAATAGTAATTTCAGTTATAGAGGATGATAAAGTTGTGAATGAAAATATGGACACAAGGTGTGTTTTGGAAACTGGAAGGAGCAGAGGAGTGGTGGGAGTGTTCAGGTGCTAGGGTAGGGGCAATTTGACCGAACAAAGAAATCTCCCTGAGAATAATTGTCCTACTTGAGTACCAGTAGTTCTCTCCAAAGGCATCTATCAGAGACAGCAAAACTTGCTCTTATTCGTCTTCTGATAGTTGAAGTATCTCATGAAATCACACTTGAATTCTGAAACATAAATTAACCTGCAACTAAAGGCATAGAAAATTTTACTGAGCTACAGGATCTTTAGAACGGAAATAAAGAAATATATGTGCAATATAAGCTACCATAAAAACAACATAAGCTTTACTGTCTTAAAAGAAATATATTGCACTAGCACAGTTTTCTCTGTCGAGCAGCAGGGGTTACTTTAATCCAGTGTTTTTAGTTACTAGACGTTAAAAAGCATGATCTTGAGGAAATTGCAGTGTATAAACTCTTTTGCAGTACACTTATTAACTCAGCCTGAGTTAAGAAATTTTTCCCTTCAAATTACTGTAATTAGCACCATGTTCTTCTTGTTGCCTATGTGGCTGCTGTTCCCCTACAAGAGGCACTCAGGTACAATGTGGTGATCTCTTGTCTTTTAGCTGCCAGGTTTTCAACTTGCCTTTGGAGCCAGCTTGCATATGTTTCCAGAAGGACATGGTTCTAGAACAGGATCATTAGCTGCAAAATGGAATTACAGTGATGGATACTTCAGTGAGGATGACCAGGTGCTGATATGCATAGAAACATATCTGTCTTGTTATAGGATTCTTTCATCTTTGCTGCAAAAATTTTTTTTTACCTGCTCAAGGGAGTTTTGATAAGACTTCATTGTACTTATTTATTCTTTTTACTTCTACTATATTATTCTTTATATTTTAGTCCACAAAATCTGTCTTTTGAGTTTTTATTCATAACACTGTTTATACAAAAACATGTTGTACACTTGCAGCTTCTGAACAAAAACTTTGAGCTTTTTTTTAATAACAAATTTACTCATTCAGTTCCAATACCAGTATGTCAAACTGACTTTATTCTTTTTGTCATCTCCTTGTTATATATTGATCTTGTGATGAATTTTAACTCTGAACCTTAACTGACACAATCTAGAGCCCATCTCTCTGATGGCTTGAAGTAAGCATAGGGATAATCAATAGCTTATAGAATGACAATCTAAGAGAGACTTCTCTCACTTAATTTCAACCCTTTAAAGTTTAGTCAAAGCTTGCTGTTCAATCTAGCTTTAATAGCAACGAAAGCCTCCAGAGGACAAGGACTTGAAGCAGCAGGGATAAGAATGCTGAGATGTTCAATATTTATTGACAAAATCTAGATGTCTAATGCTGCCTTGAATTGAACAATCTAGACGTTTAACTTGTATATATAGCTGAAGTTCAATTAAGACATCTACTCTATTAATGACAGAAAGTTAGAACAGAATCCCCAGAGCTGTATTGACTCATGAATGCACACAAGACCCAAGAAAGAAATGCTATACTTAATTTAGGCACTAATGAAGTTATAAGTATGAATAAACATGTTGTCTTCTTGGTTGAATAAACTACTTCTAATTTTACATAATTATTTTTCAGAATATTTTCACACTGCTTTTACAGCAGAACTGTTCCAAATCAAGTGATATTTGCTGTTATTTGTACTGGTTTAAGTAAGCTGCATGATGTGCATATATAATGATAACTCTGGAATGTGTTATTTGGTTAACCAAAGAAGAAAATTACAGAGTAATGTTAAACATCACAGACAGCACCAATAGGAGACATAATCTCCTACCAGAAAACAGAGACTAAATAAAGCTTGATGACATGACAATGGATTATTTTTAGCTAATAAATATCACTAAATTGATTCATACTTTTTTTTTACTCAAATGATTGGAAACCCTATACAGTTCCCTGTTCAATATTATTAAAATAGTGATAATTTTGAACCACTAAACTCAATATTTAAATTTGAGAGATCATCTTTAAACTGTGTTGCTAGCTCGCCACAATGTTTTGTATTTTTTTCCGTCTCAGTCTTCGTGGCTTTGCTTCTTCTCTGGATAACCATCTGTCCTTGCTTTCCATTTCATACACACCAATCATTTGAGCTGGTCTGCTGTAAATAAATTTCTCCTTATACATCTTCTCCTCTCTGTTGTCCCTTGTCCAGTATATACACTGAGCTAAGCTTTTATGGTTATTTAAATGGAAGTCAGTAGAATTATTTCTGACTTGTTCTTGTGGCTGCATGAATCTTGTTGAATCAAACACAATAGATAAGATGTTGTAAATACATAAAAGATAACTATCAACTGTGAAATTCATTTCCCAACTCTATAAGCAACTGGAATTCATATATCTAATTTAGGATGAGAGGAAGGTTGCTGTAGAAGTGCTTATCCCTCTTTTATACCTTAATAGGTGTTCAGCTGGCTTTCTCATATGTAGGTGCCTTCATTAAATACTTGATTTAAGGTATTGTGACACCCACAACTTGTTCTTCTATTTCTCTTCATCTCCATTGTTGTTCACTGAGTCTTTTTTTTAAAGAATGACAGAGACCACAGATCTCACAATTAATCATATTTTATTTTCTCTTTCCTAGCTCAGACTTACATCTCTGAATTTCATGTGGTAAAAAAAACCAATAGGACATTTTCTGGAGACCTAACTAGTGCCTCCAACAGGTAATGTATGATAATGCATAATAATGAATAATACTGGTTGCATAATATCAAATCAGGTATTAGACTTGTCCACGCTCATAGACCACACTCTCTTTTATTAGATATTTTTGCAGTATTTTTGTGTTTTGAGATTTTTTTTACCTATATTGTTATCTGGTAGTTTAGTTGCCAATTATTTTAGGTAAATACATATTTGAAAAGAGTACTAATCACAGAACTCTTACCTGTTCTAGTTCTTCCATTCTTTTCCTGGTCCCCCAATATGTTAATTTCATGGGCTTATAATAAGGCGGTCTCATTCTCAAATATCCATTTTTTGTTTGTTTTTTTTTCCTGCTTCCTGGCTAATACTCTTGTTTCATTTGGATTCCTTTGGGACAGTTGTTTTCGCTTTGAAATTTGATACTACTGTGGAAATAAAGATTCAGTAACAATGTTGCTGGGTTTAATAGGCTGTTTTGGGAACAGGTACAATTAGGTCACAAAAGCACTGCAGCGCCCTGCTCACTCCTTAACCCTCTTTCGAAAAGCAGGTGGTGCTGCATGGTTTGACAGAGTCTGCTCCTGTAGCACTGCTTCTCTCAGAGCAGCTCTCTAAGGATCCCTCTGCCCTCCAGAAGTTCTAATTTTTCCTGGTTTTTAAATCCACTCCCAAGGTATCAATTATGCTTTGATGTGTTGCTGAGAGATTTGAAGGGATCAAATGAAAAGTCAGATATAAAATACTTGAGGAGCACATTAAGGACCCAATGGAAACAGATGAGCAGGTCATTATACAAACCCAAGAGCAGAAGAAATGCATTTCATTATGCCATCTGCTAATTTCTCATATAAAGCCCTTACTGCAGTGATTGCTGATACAGAAGTGCTGAAATAGTCATTAAGTCCTGAATCCCTTTTCAAACAATTATCATAGAATCATAGAATCTTTTAGGCAAGTACTGTTAATTGCCTACCATTGTTATTATACATAGTAATAAGACTACAACAGTTATTTTCTGCACTGTTAATCGTGGGTGTGAAGAAGAAACATATATATGTGTTTATATAATCACTATTGTTATTCAAATATCTGATAAGTAAGAATGACATCTCAATGATGGCAATTTCTGTAGGGGCTGTCTCTCCCATTTATCAACTCATTTTGTTTCATACAATTTCATTATACGTTTCAGGGAATATTATACACACTGTTTTGATAGAAGAAAATGCCTGAAAAATGATTTTTTCACTTCTTTCTCCCAGAAGCCAGAAAGCAATCAAGTCATTTATAAGATGATGGAAAGTTTTAAGAAAAAAAATCAGCACACCGCATGTTAGCAACCAGGAAAATAAAGATGAGTCACTTAACAAGTTACTTAGACAAAGATCAACCTAAAAACTCACTTGAGTGAATACAAACAGATGTCTGACAGCATCCAGGAGCTGTACTGTCATTTTGGACAAGCAGATACATTATTTTCTTTGTGCACTGCAGAGAATGTATTATCCAGTTGCAGCCCACCAAAGACTGAATTGGGAGCTGAAACATTAATTACAGTCATTGTAGACAAATGACAGTATACTTCTCCTGTGGTGAGATGACAAAGTGGAAACAAATGATGGGTCTGGCACACCTATTGAAACGCTAGATTTTATGGAAGTTTTAAAGCTGAGGCCGTCTGGACATACCTAAATTACCCAGATCTGACACATTGTTTTCACTTTTGAGTACTAAGTTATCACCTTCACTCAGTAACAAACAGAACTCAGGTGGAAAGTGTCACTGAGGGTCTGTGCAGAGACCGAGAATCAGAGGTAGACAGAATGTTTTGGCAGGCTATCAAACTGAGATCTAAAGGGCAAATAAGCACACAGTCTAAACCTCTCTTTTTGCAAAGGTTAGAATGTCCTGCAATTAGCTGGGAGGAGTCTTTCTATGGTTCTCCTGGCAAGACTCTAAAGGAGTTGAAACAGTTATCCTCATACATGCAAAATCAACCTTGCTACTTGATCTGGGCAAGAAAGACAAATACTGAGGAGAAGGCAATCATTTTATTTGGCACTAAGTGAGTAACACTTCAACAGATACATTTCATACTACAGTTAAAGAAAGAAATGCTGTATGCACAAGCATGTGGATTTGGGCTGAAATATAGCAGTTACTTGATGGAGAAAAAAAAAGAAACTATCACATTTGTTAAAAGATACCATAGCAAAATTGAGTCTCTGAAAATCTTGAATAAAATATCTCATTCCATTTGAAGAGCAATGCATAATTCTGGAATGCAACAGAAATAACACTAACCAAAGCATTTAATTATTCATGAGAAACCTTCTGACCTCGATTCAGGTCTCTTTCCAATCTACTAGAATTCTTCCTCCCTTCAGTTTCCTGCCAGCTCCTCTCTTCTGAACTGCAGTCTGCTTCACCTCAACTTGCTATAGCCATGTGGCAACTCTTGACCCTTCTCCAAGTTCCATACATCACTATACAATCCATCTCTGTCAATGAAAACTTCAGATGCTGGAATATCCTCATTTATTGGTAAGAACAGACTTCAAAAACTTGCTGTCCCAAAGTATGCGTTTAGTATTTATAAGCAGAACTAGGCCAATACTCACTGAGTCCTGAATTGTGAGGGGAGGAACCATCCACAGTTTTGGACATGGAATGTTTCACACCCCACAACTGCTCACCACGACCAGTTTTGTACCTTATAGGCATATTTTAAAGGGGATCTAGCTGACCCTTTCTTGGCTACCTTCCACTGAAGCAATGTCCAGCACAATTCTTTGGGATTCACTGAGTGCTGAAATAGTGTCCATTGTTGCATTATGTAAGCATTTTGTGTTGAACTCAAGTGTTTGAATCTATATTAAGGCATGTTTAGAACATATAGTTATGGTGAAAAGTTGCATAACTGTAAAGTACAATGTGCATGGTAAAAGGGTTATTCTGTAAATATGGGAAAGGTTTTTCCAACTTTCACAATCTGAAAAAATCCCACTCCTTTTTGTGTGCCTACCTGAAGACATAAGGGAATTCTGTATATAGCTTGGATAGGGAGACAATTTATTTAGGACCTGCCAAAGTGAACAGGATTATTTCCCTTGTCCTGTTCCTTAAAACATATTTTTAATCAGGCCTCTATTTCATCCACAGCACTAGCCTCAGTCTAGCTCCCTTGGTATTCACTGGACATCATCATTAATTCAGTTAGGGATATAAATTAGTTCTGCTTTACAAACTATACTTAAATATACTCATGTCTTTTATCTTGTGTCCTACTTTATGTAATTATTTATTCAACTAAATAGCTCATTCTCTTCTCAGTCTCTTAAGCCTTTCTTTACCTTCCCCGGACTATGTATTGCCTTCTGGAGGAACAGCCCTACCTGAGGGTATGGGAAAAAATAAAATATATGTTAGAGTTACTCCTCACACTAATATAGGAATTCAGAGAAACATGCTACTGAAAGAAAGAAAAAGTTACATGAGCATGGATAACAGCATGTGCTATATTTCTTAAGACTTACAGAGTAGAGTAGCTGACACATGGAATTTTTTAATAATTGAATTTATAATATCTGTGTTCACTGTTTCCTGAGGAAAAAAAGGGTTTAATAAAAACTATATTCATAAACCTTTCACACAGAAAAATGTCCAATTTGGAGCTTTTCTTTTAAAATGAGATTTTTCTTTTCTTTTTCTGATTATTGTTGGGTATTCCAAGAAGAAACATAATCTCTCCTACACAACTGCATCAGTTTTTCAGCTGGGTTACCTGGGTTTTGACTCAATCCATCAGACATAGACTAATTTAACATTCTCCTTTCCCACTGACTAATGCATATCTCTGCATACATCTGCAATTACAGTTTATTCAACAAGAGAAATGTCTTTCCTTCGAACAGCCTTACAGGATAAAAAAAAAAAACCATCTTCTATCCTGTAATCTGGGTCAAAGTATCCATGAGACTCACAACTGCCTCCACACTGCTTTGTGATGGGCTGGGAATGATTGTATCTCACTTTTCACTGGAGAAACCCGTGTCCTGGAAATCCTGAAAAGCATTGCTTTCAGGCTCTGCTGTGGCTTCCCTTCCTGGGTCATGGCCACAGACAGGCTGGCAGCATAAATGCAGCAAGAAGGGAAACGTTTTAAATAGGAAAATACATATACAGGTGTTAATCACATAACGAGATGAAGTATAGATTGAAAAACAACTGCAGGTGTTTGAATTCAGCCAAGCCAGACTTACTCATCTTCTCTCTTGTTGCTGTTGTTGTTGTTATTGTTGCTGTTGTTTTAAAGGAAGCTGCACCATAATTTGGTAATAAGAAAAATTACTAAGAATGATGAACATGATGACAGCAATAACAATGCAATTTTTTATTTATGCATTTGTTTTAATTTGGGCATAACACAGTAAGAAAAAAAAAGAAACTAAGCATAGAATCACATTTTTCAGTTAAGAGAGGAACAGTTTTGTTACTAGAGTAAAATGTAACAAATGCATTTTTGAAAGGCCGTTTAAATTAACTAAACATTTTTCAGAATGACTGAATTTTAAGTTTTATAATAAAGGAATTTTAATGCATTTGGCCTTGGTTTTTCAGCAATATCCATGTCAGGTTTTGTTACAAGAAATATATGGAGGGCTTTAACTTTTTACCATTAAGAGAAAGTGTGCAGTTTCCCCTCATTTGGTAGGGATGAGTTTTCACACAAGTTCTGTGCTGTGGATCCATGTCAGGGACAGGAGAGTCACAAAACCAGTGTCACATGAATCAGTTTTCTGTAGTTCAGCCAGACTCCTTCAGCAGATATGTTACTTCTCATCTAGTCATCCTGAAATATTTAAAGCTGTAAAAAGAAACTTCTAAAGAAATTCCTCCATCTTTAAACACAAGATGCTTTCCTCAACTAAGCAGACTTCTGGGACACAAGAATATTATATAAACATTGCTGGTACTAAAGCAAGAAATTTGCCATATTCTGTAAAGTAAAGGATAAAATTCTATCTTCATTAAAAGCAATGGAAAGATTTCAAAAGAGGTTGGATTGAATGTATAGGTAAAAAGCAAAGATCCTGTAGGATCTGTTGCTGCATCTGAAAAACATACGCTACCTATTATTCATTCTGCCATGGGAAATGCAAAGTGTATTCAGGTCTTTTCATCAGTATATCAGTCACCAAATGTGTAGGAGGAATGCTAAAAATCAGTTCCTAACAGACATTAAAACACTGTAATAGGATAACAAGATAAACTGATGCTTCTTCATGACAGATAACTATTCCTCCTCATCACTTAATATTTTCTAGAATACATGAATATAGCAAAGTCAAGAGGTTTTGGCAAGAAAAACTGAAGCACAATGGACAAAACATACTGCTGACTTATCACAAACTGCTATGCAGGGTTTCTGTTCATTTTCTACAGATTTGCATAATAGACAAAATAAACATTATGAAATGTTTGAAATCAGAATATTTCCCAAGCCTCATGACATATTGTTCTGTCAAACAATAGCACAGCAACATTCTGTAAATAACTTTACATAGAGATATTTAACAAAGAAAATATGCTTTTAGACCAGTTTCTGTCCCTCAGGATTTGTGGAGATGCAAAAACACAATAAATGTACGTCTTGAGCTTAAATGCCATCCATAAAAGATCACAACATTTTTCAAGGTAATTCTTTATTCCATAATTTCTTTTTTCTTCCATTCTTGCTATAAACCCCAACAACACTGATTCTAATATTTTGTTTCTGAAAAGCTGTGTAAAATTTAAATGCAGAACTGAGAATGCATCCAGGGGCAAGAAATGGAGTTGTACTTCAAAGTCTTTTATAGATATTCTAGACTTTGAAAAACTTAACTCTTTTTCGTTTTTTAGCCAGTCAAATTCGTTATAGGATACCATCTCCTCTTTACCTTCAGAGCTGTAATATGTTAATATTGCATAGACTTTACACCCATAAGCTTGAGAAAGCTGTTACAAATAATACCTGCAAAGGTGTTGTTAGAAGTAATTTTACCTGTCTTCAATTGGGGAATTCACTGAGCTACAAACTGCAGAACACAGAGGCTCTCAGTTAATGATACGTCCTGAAATTCTTTCAGTCTTTTGGGGTTTTTTAGGGTTAAAAAAAAAAATCTGGAGAAATATTGTTTTTAATCACTGTCTCCTGCATCCATAATCAACAATGTCTGCTCCTACACATGCAGCCCTAGAAGTAAAGCACAGAAGAGTGTTGTTCCCAGTGCAGAAGTCTTCCCTTTGCATTTGTCCAGAGTTGGAGGTAAGATCATTCCTTGTCTAAAGGGAAGTGGAGATTCAGGTTCCTCTGTATCTCTTAGAGAGAGGCTGAGAACTGATGGGCTTCTCCTCTAGTACCAGCTACCAGCAAGGTGTTTTTCTTCCAGAAAAAGGCACCATGCCTTTCTTCACAGGGCCCCTTGCCTATAGGGCCCAGCATATTCCCAGGTGCCAGCTTTAATGCCCTTAAGTGGGCAGGAAGCTCCCAGGAGAGATATTGCCTATGCAAAGAGATAGCTCAGGATAAATTATTTTATTCACACTATTGTATATATGCAAAAATAACCCAGGACAGAAAAGCTGGGTGTGATACATATGCCAAGAAAGGATTATGTGGGACCTACTTGCTCTAGAGTCAACCTCATGGCATGAGACAATTCAACTCTGTCTGCCCTTTTATCAAGCAAAATAAGTTTAAAGAAAGTCTCACCAAGTCATCCAGTTCCTCATCCAAACACAAACCAGGATCAACCATACCTGTGTATGTAAGTGTCTACTGTTTGGGTGCCAAAGGGATAGAGCCAGGCTCTTCTCAGTGCTGGGCAAGGACGAGAGGCAATGGACATGAATTGGAACACAGGAAGTTCCCCCCCAACATCAGGAAGAGCTTCTTTACTCTGCAGCTGACTGAGAACTGGTACAGGTTTGCCAGAGAGCTTGTGGAGTTTCCTTCTCTAGAGATACTGAGGATTGATCTGGACACAGCCCTGAGTAAGTGCTCTAGGAGATCCTGCTTGAGCAGGTAGGTTGGACTGGATGACCTTCACTTGTCCCTTCCAACACTGACCTTTCTGCCTTTCTGTGATTCTGTGTGCTCAGTTTTGCTCTAGACATGTGCAGTAGGGATTCTCCAATATTTTTTCCTCCCTTTACTTGTGGTTGACTCAAGCACCACTTCTTTTCACAGTGCCTGGCTCGTGATGTAGACAGAAGGCTGCCCAGTAGCAACTCTTCCAGCCTGCTTTAATGTGCACTCTTCATCAGCTTATTCAGACATCCAACGAAGAAGATGAAAGAAAGCACGGGCCACAATGATTCAAGCAGATTATAAAATGCCAGCTCCATAATCAGTGGAAAATAATTTGTCTGCCTCATCAACGACATTACTCCCATTTATGTAGAAAAATAAATCGCATGAAAAATGGGTTTCAACCTTGGCAACATTTACAATACAGCAGCGACTGGAAATGAAAGAGGTATAGCTGCATACAATCTAAAGGCATATCTGAAGACATAGATGTCTGTTGCATTCCTGAGCATTACCTGAAGTCCCCTTGCACAATGAGGCCTGCTGGAGAAGGCTGGGAGGAAGAAAAAGAGAGATATAAATGACATGATATGCCATTTTTGTCACATAAAGCACAGGCCACTCTAGACTAAAGAGAAAGAAACTTTTCTGTAATGGAAAATGAATGGTGTTATATTTTATATTTAAAATATCATGGAAGTTTATGAACTCATAATCAACATTACACAAAGAGGTATGTGCTTTATGAGGTGCTCTTTTGCACTGTGTTCCCTCACACTGAGTGCCAAGAAGCAAGCAGAAATGTGGCAGGTAGGGCCATGCATTTGTTTTATGTTTTACCTGGGGGTGAGGGAAATGAAAACTCTCTTTAAATTTTTGAAATATTTACATCTTAAAAAAATCACCCTGAAGGAGGTCTTCTTTTATGTACAATAGAAAATAACTCCTTTACATAGAATTCTGCTTTGACCAATAAAAAACACTGAACAACATTTTCTGTCAGCATTGTATAGCTTTAAATAAAATTTCTGACTGTGTTAGAGCTGGAATTTTTGTTTAAAATCTTGGGAAGCTCAAAACCTACCTTTGATCCAGGTGTAAGAAATTAAATGTATTGAAAGGAAGCAAAATGGAGGAGGGAACATATCCAATTAACATCAATTATGGGTGCTAAAACATTTTTTTTTAAGTCACACACAGTTTATTACATTGGGGAAGATTGGTGCGTTCCAGATGGGACAATCAAGAAGGTATTCATAGACAGATGACAGCACTAAGATTATGTTCATTTCTTTGAAATAAGATAATTATCTAATCACTTATTCATTGTTTTCCTTCTGGATAAAAATAAGAAGCTTACAAACACATTTAATGTCTCTGAGTTTCTGTAGCACCTCCTACCACCAATTTTTCAGCAGAGATAGAACTAGAACGTATTCCATTATTGTGCCTTAGTATCAGATTAAATAATAATGCAAATGCTTATGCTATTCATTTATCAGTATTCAAATCAGCTAAGTTAATGGGTAAGTGATGGATTTTTCATCATTCTGTCTACATTTGCAGGTACGTAACTTGCTCAGAGGACAAAAAAAAAGCTGTTTGTAAATCTTTCTACATAATTTTTATAGGGAGTAATATTTTTATTTTTGCTCAGCCTCCTTGTGGGGCTGTCCAGCTGACCTTGTTACAACAGAGATAATTTAGTAGAAATATCTGGAGTTTGCCATGTTTGCTGTAGGTTGACTATTGTATTAGCTTTCAATTAAATTGCTGATAGTTTTTAGCAGTATGACAGTTTAGCATCTAATTTATTACTTCAAAAGAGGCACGTTTATTAACTAAGAAAAGTAAATTATTTAATAAAATATTCTCAAATGTCAGTTTTAGTATGTAAATAAGTTAAACAAATATTTAATTGTAACATTTTGAAAAACGAAACCAATGTTTTTTGCTACTTTTCTGTAACAAATGGTTTTTATGTTTGCTCCAATAGGTTTTGAATAAGATCTCAAAAAAATTTCTGAATTCAGCAGTCTTTGTAATTTTACAGTTACTGTTGACTCGGAAAAACCTACACCTTTCCCAACATGGTATAAATTTAAATTTAAGAAAAATTCCTAACTAAAATTTCTCTTTCTCATATACAAAAGTGTTTTCATAAATACATTAATAGCAAAAAGGAGGAACAAGGAAAACCTCCACTCTTTATTAGATGGGGGGGAATATAGCCACCAAAGTCGAGGAAAAGGCTGAGGTAGTTAATGTCCTTTTTGTCTCATTCTTTAACAGTAAGACTGGTTATTCTCAGGGCAGCTGGCCTCCTGAGCTGGTAGACAGGGATGGGGAGCAGAATGAATCCCCTGAAACCCAGGAGGAGATAGTTAGTGACCTGCTGTGCCACTCAGATGCTCACAGATCTATGGGATCAGGTGGGATTCATCCTAGAGTGATGAGGAAAGAGCTCCTTAAACTGCTTTCCGTCATTTATCATCAATCCTGGCTAAAAGAGGAGGTCCCAGACAACTGAAAATTGGCCAGTGTGCCACCCTTCCATAAGAAGGGCTGAATGGAGCATCTGGGGAACTACAGGCCTGAAAGCCTGATCTCAGTGCCCAACAAGGTTATGGAACAGATTTTCATCTTGAAAGTCTCTTCCAACCTTGAAGATTCTATGATTCCATGATTGTCTTCTTTGAAATGTTTGGAATTTCTATATAGACTTCCATCTAGATTTTCCATTTGGTTTTTGTATCTTACTCAAATCAAGTTGCAAGGCACCTAAGATATGAAAAAGATTTGAAAATAATATTTGCAAAATGTTTCCTTCATCAGTTCCAAGATTATGTAAGGTGCTCTTCCTCTTTGCCCATAAAACAAGATTTTGAGCATAGCTCCTACACAATGCTAGGTATTCCCTCTGCTCTGTTAGAAGTGGGTCAATAGTTTCTGGCAAATATTTAACTTGTATTTTAATTTGTATATATCTCTCAAATGCTTTTTGGAAATAAATATGGTCTCTTCCCAACATGAGGCAGTAATTTTATAGTTCACATAAGCTGTCTTCTCTGACTGCTCTGTATCAACCGCAGCAGAAAAAAGTGGTTCAGATTGAGAATGAATATTTTAGATAATAGAAATATTACACTTTCAGGAATACTTTCTATCACCATACCTTTTCATCTTGATGCTTTGCTGGTTTCCTCAACCCCTGTGACCCAAGAGCATTCAAGGGGGTGTCTGTAATGGGCTGGCAGATATTTTCACCTTATGGTGGATGCCACTGAAGTGTGAGTGCATTATTCCTGTTAATATGAATATCAGGCTGCAAATGTCCATAATGAGGGAAGTAAACTATGAGGGATTTTTCTAAATATTTAAGTGTGATTATCAGTAGATATGGCTTGCTGGCAAGGTTGACTTCCCCCTTGTTAGAAAAGGAGCCTTGTAAATTTGGCATGGTATGCCATAGACAGCAGAGCATGAGGGCCCCTCATGTAGATTTCCTGCACTTAGTAAAGGGATTTAAGGGTCCCTACATCTCTAGCTCTAGACTGAAATTGAAAAATTCATCTTGACAGATCATGAGATTCCCCACTCTGGTGAAGATTTTTGGGGACTAGGAGGCATGATGGCTTTTTCTGGTGAATCAGCTCCCCCATTTCATAGAAACACTGTTTTCTCTTGTGATAAAATTTTGTTTTTAAACAAATGAATTCAAAACTTGATGAACAACCTGAGTAAGTCTCCATGACTGGTAGCCTTGTCCATGGTTTAATCTTGCAAAATCCTGTATTTTTCTGGGTGAATTAAAAGCAGTTAGCAAAATCTAATTTTCTTTGGTGTTAATTATCAATTTTTTTTGCTAAAGCTTTCAGTACCTATTTCTAGCTTTTGTAGCTTTTGTCCTGTTTCACTCTGAAGATAGAACATGTGCTTTTATTGATGATAGAATTTTAATCAAGTGCTATTTCTGCTGCTATAGGTAATGCTAGAGAAATCTGCATTTTAAAAAACCAAACTAACAACAAAACCCTAGAAACACAATGCAAACTGCTCTATAGCCTTTCATGTTTATCTTAACTTCAAACAACACAACCAAAAGAGCAAAGTTATGTCATTTTACTACACATTCCCCTGTATTATCTATTCTGTCTCACATTTTTCTTTTTTTAAATTATCCCATTCAACTTTCAGAGATTTTCAATTAAAAAATATATCCTGTAGCAACACTTAACATGGAAGGTAAAGTAATAATTTTTGTGTTAAACTTTTTTTTTTCCCCTGAAAAGTAAGAAACAAATGCACAAAGGACTACTGGCATAAATGAGGACAAGTTTCTGTGTAGCAAAACTGATTTAATTCCCTTGCCTCGAGTTTTGTATAGAAAATGCAGAAAATTCAAATTTGAGTTATCTAAATACTAATATCTAAGAAGTTTTTTTAACTTAATGAAGAAAACATACCTCTTAAATTACAAAATAAGTTTAGTAATCTGAAAGTGTTAATAACTGCATAGGTAAATATGGCACAGAGATGATTGCCCTTGACAAGAACGCTGACAGATTTTACTGTTAAGATGCAAAGTTTACATATGTAAAGCCTAAACAATGAGCTTGCTTGAACATTTACAACTTACACTTTATTGCCTAATACAAATATATGCATAAAAATGTATGTATTTGAACTAAGCTATTGCTGTTCTGATCTTAAGGTACCTGTAAATGATACTTTAATATTTAGAAGGCATTCTGTCACTCAAATATCTACTGTTCAATTCAAGTTGCGTTTATCATGTCAAGATTTTGAACATGAAAGGACTGATAAATAAGTTATCTCCATCTCTGATTTCTAGCAATGAAAACAATGCAATTCCTACTAGGGAAAAGAATAGTCTGCTGTGCTAACAAAATACATTGTAGTAAGTTTTATGGAAGTATTTGAAAGGAATCAACCGTGTAAAAAGAATTCAAAACCAGAGATATCCATGCTTAAGAGCACAGGAGAATATTTATAGGCAGAGTTAATATATTCTGTTAGACCAATTAGTAGAGCTGGAAATTTTAATAAACTTATGGACACACATATGCTTCAAACTGATGATGATATCACGTACCCAAAGGCTTGCCCAACATTTACAACCATACCTATTTATAAAACTCACCTTGTTTAAAAACTGACCTCATTTTTCCTGAGCAGTTACAGCACCTTAAAACTTTATGGAGTTAAGAACTGCAAGCTTTAGTTTACTAGCATCTGTCCATTTACAAATGTGGTACAGATACTGCACCAGACAGGAAATTTGGATTTGTTCTGGCATGTTCATGAAAAACAATAAATATGTGAAATATATCATGAAAACCAATAAATAAACCAATAAATAAAATCACAGATGAAACAGACCAATACATGAAGCAACTTTGTATGGATGTTAGTCACCAGGTTATATCGTCATAAAAAAGAAAAATTAGAAGAAAATTAAACAGAAGATAATATAATAAAGGATAACTTTTTTCCCAAATTTTATGACTTTCACTGGAGATGCATAGGATTTACTTTCCTAAAAGCCAATTGCTCTTTTGAACATGTCTGCTAAACACAGCTCTTGGCTTTTCAGGCAGCACTTCTGAAATGACATGCGATTACTATGCATCCAGGTAAAATAGTTAACAAACTCCCATTTTCACATGAAATAATATCAGCAAGAAGTTGTGAAACACATAGCATTACATATTTTGCATTAATTATATTAATGTCATCAAACTATTTTTATCATCATTATCAGATTCTCTTTCAGATGGTGGTGTGACATTCTTTTCACCTCACTCTGCATGGCCCAAAAAGTGAGGTGAGTTGGAGTGCAGTATGACTAACTCTGAAAAGGTGAAACTTTAGTAAAGAAATTGGGTCATAGTTTCAAGAAGTGTCTTTTGCTCTCGGTTGGGTTTAGATACACACAGGGATAAGTCAAGATGTCACATATTTGAAGTGCAAAGTTAGATAAAAGGAGTCCTGAGGTGAGAGGTGAAGGATTACGTTCTGTCTTTTGATATCTTAAACTAATCTCATATTGAATGACTTTCATTAAAATAGAAATATTTTCTCAGGATAGCTCATGGAAAAATTGTTCCCATCTATTAGAAAGAGGAAAAGTTCAAACTGGGAAATAGTGATGGGGACACCCTCCAAACAATATTTCATTATTGTCCTTTAATGTACTAAAGAGCAACTAAGACTAAATCAAGAAAAATATTAAAGGAAAATTTACAGCAGGAGAAAGACTTCATGATTATAGCACCTGTCTGCAGGTAGGCAACAATTGTATCCTTTGAAAGCATAACACATTTAAAGTATTTTCATATTTAAAATTTGTTCCTAATAGGAAAAAAGTAAGTTTATACATAAGTGTATTAATGAACCACATAGTAGGAAAACAGAATTAACTTGAATAACATTGCACATTCCCAGTGTAAATTTTTGTTAGTTTTGTAAATTTTGAAAGAATGCGCAACATGCATTTATATCACTTGTTTCATTACTTCTATATTTGCTTGGTTTACCTGATGATTAGAAGCATGGAACACCTCTCTTACAAGGAAAGACTGAGAGAAATGAGTTTGTTCAGCTGGAAAAAAGAAGGCTTTGGGGTTACCTAATCCAGTACCTGAAGAGAACCTACAGAGCAAGAGAGGGACTTTTCACAAGAGCATGCAGTGACAGGACAATAAGGGATAGATTAAAGGTAAAAGGGAGCAGGTTTGGATCAGATATTAGGAGGAAGTTCTTTGATGTGGTAGTGGTGAGGGTCTGGAGCATTGCCTAGGGAAGCTGTGGATGCCCCATCCCTGGAAGGGTTCAAGGCCAGATTGGATGGGTATCTGAGCAACCTGCTCTGGTAGAAGATGTCCCTGCCCAAGGGAAGGAGTTGAAACTACATGATATTTAAGATCCCTTACAGCTCACACAGGGTTCACACACAAAGTTATTTTTTCCCTGTGGTCCCACTAAGATGTAATTATTTCAATACACCACACTTTGTGTTTAAACTCCAGTGTTTGAAAATGCAAAATTAAAATGAACAGCACAGTTAGAATTTATGCCTCTTTCCCATAAGCACTCTGAGATTCTTTACCTATGAAACACATTTTTTTTCTTTTTTTTTAAAGGTCCTTTTCCTCTTTGAAAGGAAGGATAGCAATTCCAATTAGTAATCAGTAGACCATTCTCTGGATTTTTGTTCATGTTTTTGATTTTGCTTTTTTATTTTACAGTGTGTATATCCCATCTGAATGATCAGAATTTTGGCTGAAGAAAATTGCCAGTTAAGTTCAAGTCTATCCTATGAGACTCATGGTTTAATTCAGAAACTATTTAGTTTACCAGTCTTCATTTCCTTGTCATGTTGGACATCACTTTTAAGTATACTGTTTTAGAACACTTCCAGTTAAGGCCAAAGAGCCTGAGTTACTGTCTTCCAGCTTAATCTCAGGTCTCTTCATAAACCCTTTCAGTTTCTTTTACCTCTTGTTACTGAACAGAAATCTCTTAGCAAATTTGTTGTAAACAATGTATCTCTTGAAGAAAATCCTACAATTCTCTTCTAAAGTTCAGGAAACTAAAAACTACATTAATAATTCTACTTGGTGCGGAGACACACAGCTTCAGACAACAATAGGAAAAAAAAAAAGCAAACCCAAAAGACAAAAAAACTCCAAAACAATTCACAACAAGGACTTAAATTGTATAGTAACCACTCACTCTTTCTCTTAATGTTTCAAGTTACTGGTCAGAATCACAAAAAAAAAATTAGTTATATTTAAACAAATGGCCTTTTTGTGTCCATGTACAGAATTCCCTGGGAATGGCAATTACGGATCAAATAAGCCATTGCTGATAGTTCAAAAATAGGAAAAAATATTCTGGTCCAAAGACACTACTTTTGATTTTTGTGTACATATGTATTTATTTATCTTTTAAAATAATTTATATTCAATAGCTCCCTACCTGTTGAGACTCGGAGACAATGGCTGAATAAATTCCATACAATAACAAAAGATTAATTTCATGCTGTCTAACTAAAATTTATAAATCCTGCCTTTCTCTGTAAGTGAGCAATTTAAAATCCATGCCTGTGGCCCACAGTTACCAACACTTAGCATTGTTTCATAAATGAATCTCTTGATGCCTTCCTTGCTTTCAGTAATTAATGATGACTCACAACTTGCCACACTAAAATGAGAGTCTTTGTTTATAGCTTATCTCCCTCTTCCTTCTTCCATCTTATTCAGAACATGCTAGAAATATTTAGGACTCCCAAAGGGCGTTATCAAGAAACAAATTTACAAGACTCTCAGTACTGAAAAAAATACAGCAGTTTCACCAATAACATTACAAAACAATATATAATAACTACTGCATGGTCATACTTTCAGGCTTTGAAATACAAAACCAGAAATTGGAAGATAACTAGCATAACTCACCTGTTGGATAATGCCCCTCTTCTAGCGTAAAAGGATAAGATTAGCTAACAGGAAAAAAGAAAGAAAATTATCCTGCAGACCTTTGCAAGACAATCTGGCATGCACAGTTTCCTTTGCCCTTAGACATAAATGTGTTCGATATAAACCCCAAGTGTGACTTTCCAGATCTTTTCCAACCATCCTGGCTGCTGCCCCTCAGGTAAAGCAACGCTGGACTGATATGAAAGAGTAACAGCAAACCCTGCTGTGACCTGGCCGTGGTGAGCACCAAAAAATGAGCCCATGAAATTAAGGCTTCAGCAAGTGCCAGCCTGATTATCATAACAGAGCTAAGTCATTTTGCTGAAAGCCTCTTAAAAGAATGAAGGAAAAAGAGATTATCAGCCAGCAGAAAGTGGAGAGACACTATGAGAAGCAAGATAAAGCATTGTTGCAATTTGTCAAAACTGAATAGGTAAGGGAGAAACACTGTTCCACACACAGCGTGCTGGGATACAGCTTTTTCTACACTTTTTGTTGGGTTTTGTGATGCAGAAACACATGTTCAGCAATTCCCCAATGCATCCTGTTCTTTCCAGTGTTTCCTATGATTTGTACAACTGAATCTATGTCTACATCAGTCCCATGGAAACATAACAGCAGTAACCTGAGAAGAACTGGTCTCAAGAGCAAAACTACTGCTGCTGTGGCATTGCCATCCATCTTATACACACCTCAGGGGTTTTGCTGTACATTCACTCCAGCCTGGCCCCTTAGACTTAATCCCCTGGTCACTGACATGCATTGTGCATGCTCTTAGGCAGTGCCTTTTTTCACACTGGGGGATCCTAGACTTCCAAACCTGCTGCACAACACAACCTAAAGTGTTCTGAGTTAAGACAACAGAAAGACTCACTCAAAACCCAGCTTCCTTAACTAAACTGAAGCATGCACCTTTAGTTTCCTTCAGACAGTGTGTTTCTGAGGATGTGAGACGAACTGTCCCTTGACTGTCTTCCTGTGTGGATATTGTGATTATAACTAAAAGTCACATATGATGTGTGGGACAGGGGGAGATATAAGACCTTATATCCTTCCTATTTTCCTTTGCAGAAAAAATCACTATTAGCTGTTAAGACAATTAGCTGTAGAAACCTAAACAAATGCTCATATGGATAGTCTGTAATATCCTTTACTTGTATAAAGCAGAATATATCATTACTGGAGAGAAGAATGACACATTTTCTTTCGAGTCCCTTTTAGTTAAAAATAAAACAAACAAAATATACCCCAGGCAGAAATAACAGAAAGAGTGTTTAAATATCATAAACATATTAGTTGGTATCCTGCAAGGCAGACAGTATTTTCCATGACATTCACAGACAGCAATATACCAAAGTAGCTTGCATCAAGTGGCTGAGTGGGAGGCAGAGCAATAATGCTATAAACATATGCCTGCATTCTCACTTCAGGGTTGTCCTTCTCACAATACAGGAACAATTTCTCTGAATCCTCACTGTCTTCACACGAATAATCATCGTCAGGAAACTCAGCTTTCCAACTCATAGCCAAGAGATATAGAGATATCTGTTGCTCCTTAGTGAAATAAGGTGGTGTGTTCCCTAGGAGAAATAAATAAGGAAGCAAGAACAGCAAGAGGGACTACTAGTCTTAGTGATCATTGCAGGGAAATATGTTTTCAGTTCTAGGTTCACTTTTTTCTTTACTCTGTGATTGAAATGGAAATATTTCAGCTATGTTAGTGGGTGAGGAAATCTTTTATTGTAGCCACACAACGATTACTGTACTTCTCTCCCCGCCCAAGGTGCTAGGAAACTCTTTCAGCCTAACAGAAAGAAAAAAATAATGTGTGCTGAACACTGAAAACAAGGACAATGCTTATTTGATCGAGTAGAGTAATTCCACACTTTAAATCAAGGTTTTCCTTTCAATGCAGACTTCAATGCAGGTACAGAAAGCAATGCCTGCCCTACTTCTAAGCATAGCTCTTTTAGATTTGGTATCTGAAAGAAAATCCCTACAGACTGTGTGACTGTAACATTATGATCATTAAATTCAAAATCCTATGAAGATAAAAATACTAGAGCAGTCTGTCCAAAATAGTCACCCAAGTACCCAAGTAGAAAGTTTGAGTTTCAAACAAGGAAAATGGAATAGAGTACTGTGAAATAGAATCTGAACTTTTGTCCCCAGTTCATCATAACAGAAAATAAATAAGGGAAATGGATGGAAATTCTAGACTTTAACTTCAAGGAGAAGAAATGAGCTTTGGAGTCAGCACACCCTACTCTGTGGAGATGCAATTTCCTGAGTAAAATTCCTGACTTTTTAAGCTTGATGCTAGTATCTTACAAGGGCTTTTACATACTCAATTTGTTACCCCTTACAAAGAAGACTGAAACCAAAAGTGGGCCTGTTATTTGTACATGATCACAGAAAAGAAGTCTGAAAGGAAAGTTGTGTCCTGTTTCAGAGGCAAGTGCAATGAGAGAGTGCTACCAGCGGCAGAAGATACCCAATATGAGACATGTGTCTTTAATATGGTGGTAAGGAGTGTTTGAGATGCTTCACAGCTGTAACAAAAACTCTGTTTTTATCTTCATCCCCACTGAGGGCTGTCCTAGAGCAGAGGGGAGCACCCAGGCTAGGAAAGCCTGTCTGCAACCTGCCCATCCCTCTCCATCTCTATTAAAAACCTGCAATCTGCTAATCTTAATGAGTTGGTTGCAAACACAGAGTCAGAGGTCAACAGAGCAAAGGAGTAGTTCAAAATGCTTTAGGCAAACTCAGGTAAAATAGAGAGGCCTTAAGATTTTTTTGAGTGAATACAATGTGATGAAATGATGTGATGAAGTAATTCAACTACAAGCTACTGTAAGGCACTGAAATTAATGATGGGTAGAGTAATAGGATTTTAGGAGAAAAAAAGTTTAATTTATGGTAGAGATTGCATAATTCAAACTCAACTTGATTTCTGAATATCCATGAAGTTAAAATTTAGGGAAAAAATTAACGATTACTATCTTACTGCTTGTAAAATATATGCAGCTTTTACATTCTTATTTTCAGTCACTAATGCTGACACATTCAGGTAAATATCAAGATTATTGTTATCTTTTTTTTCGGCTTTTAGGGTCTATTTATTTAAGCTACCGATAGCTATTCATATATTTATATTTATTTATATTTATATTTGTTTATTTTTATTTGTTTATTTTATATTTATATCTATTTTAGCTATATTTAAGCAATATAATAACTTGTCAGGGCTTCATTTTCTTCCTGGTTTGACTCAACATTGGTGTATGTAACATGAAATCTGAGGAATCCTTGCAAATTGGCTATAGCTTCCACACCTAATTACTGAACAGTGATTTTGCCTTCCATAAAAAAAGAAATTACTTTGGAAGTAGTCTATGCAGAAAGTAATTGATTTGGTGATGTTTCTGTTTGTATCAAAATTGACTTTAAAATTTGAATATCAATGTAAAATAATAAAAAATAGATATGGATTTGGCAAAAAAAATGTGGTGGACTGTAGGGAGAAAATAGAATATTTACTACACTTCAATCAATTTCATTATGCCTGTTGCCTATTTCAACAAACTAAATAAACAAACAAAGTGTCACTGCTGTATTTATTAGGTGAAAAACATTTCAATGCAGCTGGCAAACAGCCTTCTGTAACATCTCTGGACAATTCTAGCACAAACAACTCGGAGGTATTAATGAGAATCTTAGTCTTCCTTTGTATGCATAGGAATGGGCTTTTCAGAGAAAGGTGTCCACAGGTTTTTTTAACATGCTTAGCTAACTCTCTTCACCATCCAGCTTAAAGACTCATTTCTGTGGTGTGGAAGATGTACATACAGTTTTTTGTGTGATAGCCAGGAGGTTTAGAGAGTTATGATTGCCTGTGGTGCGTCCTTGGGGATGAAGTCATCTGGGCTGCTCAGCACTAAGTTGGAAGAAAATAGAGCTAGTTTGATTAAGAAAGTTTTCCTGTCGTAATAAGAGAAGAAAATGTAGTTGTTATCAAATTTCACTTAATACTTCTAAATGGAAATAAGAAAATAGTTTACATTCTCCACTAATGGAAGGACAAATAGCTATTTATTCATTAAATACAAGGCAGAATGAATCAGAGTGAAGTATTCAATCAAAAATATTGGTGGATTATATTAAGAAACTTCTTAGATCTTACTGTTACATGAACTTTCAATATTTTTTATGACTGCACCAATTTTGCATATGAGAAATCATATTACCACATTATAACAGATTCAACTAACGTTTTAGTCTTTTCCCTGGACTATCCATTATCAGCATTCTATCCTAATTTAATGAAGCTTAGGACTCCTTTCAGCTTCCTTCAAATAATCTTCAAAGAATACTTTTATGTGGACAGAGGGAGATGGCATTGCTTTACAAACTGGCTCATTAAGTTGGCATCTTCATGAGGTGGTGGGTGAGAGGACTGCTGAGCTGAGTTTACATTTAGACAGTTTAGGTCTTGCTCTGCACTCCCATACTTTCCCATCTCCAATTTAATCTGAGCCTGGATCTGCTCCTGAGAGTCACCTCTGGATAATGGGTAAGTTTAGCTCACAGGCTTCCATCTCACCCATGAGACTGCTTTGTTTCTGTGCTGTTCTGCTGCTGACCCCACTGAGACAAAATGTACAGGAGAAATGCTTCTGCAGCCTGGAAGCAGCTCATCAGGATGCAGGTTGCCATGGGTGTTTGCTGTGCCTCCAAACTGCTACTGATTGTTCAGCCTTCCATGAGGCAGCCTGGACAAAAATCACAAGACACAAGGACAGGGTCTGAGATAATATTGCTGGCACATTTCTTCAGCCAGTACTGGGCTGCACCCTAAAAACCCGACACTGCAAAGGATGTGGCCATGAACCTGATTGCCTGCTTTAAACAGGGCTGCTGAAATAAGATGGACTATGCACAGGCTTAGAGATACATGTTTCTTAGATAACTTGCTGGAAATCATCACAATGAAATGTGTGGAAGTGCATGCACTCATTAAAAAGAAATTTTCCGTATGGGCTTCCATATGCATACATATCCATGTAATATATCAGACTTTATAAACCACAGCATCTGCAGAATGGGGGAAAATATTGTTTACCTCTTGCCAATGCATTTTTCTCTCCCATCCCAGGCCAAATGACTATAAATGACTGTATTTATTATTTTAGGGAGCGTGGAAAGGAACCATTCCATTATTCTGACCCCAATCAGAGTTGTAAACACTGCTGAGAGAAACTAGCAAAAATTCTTCTGCAATCTATGTAGGTCAAAATATGCATATATTTGTGCTTAACCTCTTCACTGAAGCCCACACAAACCCCAAACTACTGAACAACCCAGCTACATGCTCAAGTACTTGGCTTTGGAAATACTGGACGTCATTTCCTCCAGTGTAACATTAGTAATTTTCCTGGTAGTGCAACATCAGCAGAATCCAAAAGTCAGCTCAGATCTGGGACATGTGAGCTGGCACTGCATCATACTGGTTTAAATATTGCCTTTTGGGCTTTCAGTTTCCAGCTCTTTCTGTAGGCTTCAACATTAAGTAATGTTGTACAAGACATTTATACTAAATTGAAGGAATATAAAATGATAAATATATTAGATATGGTTTTTTACTGTCTCGGATGTTAAGCTAAGCTTACAAATATAGTATATATGCCTACTTATGTGCAGTCTTTTTACTGTTCTGTCAGAAATGTGCAGAAAATTCAAGCTAATCTAAGCAAATGAAAACTATTTCTGCCAATTCGCAGTGCAACTGAACCTTTTCAGCTTCATTTGACTTCTTCTACAAACTAAAAGCAATTTTCAGAGGAGATAAATGATTTTCACTGCAGGAATGACAAAGTTTCTCAAATAAAACAGGCAACATTTGCTGGAGACAAGTGTACAAAAAATAATGCTGTTTATTGTACCACAAAAATTATCAATTTAAACACCTTTTCACAGATTAAAATGTAAAATCTTTTATATATTTATGAGAAAAGATTGTGAGAGATATGTTTGTTACCGGGCTGATAAAATAATGTGACAGCTTCTAGAAACACTTTCTGAGTGTAAAAGGTATATAAAAGATAGAGTAGTCATATGGAAAAACTGTCCCTTCACTTACACGCCATCAGTAGAGAGTAGGAAGAGAGTGGAAAGTGTCATGTCCCAAATGGGCTCTTTAGATGAAGCTTTTCAGGGAGCAAGGAGAGACAATTCACAGGAAGGGAGATGGGTGCACACTGCATCCAGCACATCAGAACCAAAAAAACATGCAGTTCATACACCATGGTGCCTTACCATTTATAAGCAGGAAGGACAGAAGTTCCTATTCCAAGTGAAAACTGCAAAACTACATGCTGTTTTTTTATTTGAATAATTATTTTTTATTTTAAAACAATAAATTCAACCTTGATACTGTTATTCTGTTATTTTTAGTTAAAAATCTATTTTGATTCCAGCGAAAACACCTTTTAACTAATTACTTTAAATGTAATAAATATTATTGGTGTTTATATGTGTATAAAAATCTGATTTATGCATTTAATTTTGCTATGTTATTAGCCACAGTAGTAATTTCAAACTCACTATAACAGTACAGATTAACCTCTAAAAAAAAAAAAAGTGATTTTGCATTCTTAGAAGCAGAGAAATCTCTCTAGCACTAAAGCTTAAATCATCTTTGAGACTTATATGTTCTGGATCAGGAGAAACATAACTACTAAAAGTAATGTTATTGACATAACTTTGCACATTAAAGCTAAAGTCAGTCATAGCTGGTTTTTTTCTGTTGGTCAATTGCAGATCTTTGGACTTCACGTGATGGTGATTACAAGAGTAAAGAGTGCTTCTGATTGATTACAAACACACATAATTTCCTTTCAAACATTATATATAACACACTCATTCACTAAGTTGCTCAGTAAGGAAAAAGACATTGCCTTTTCCTAATAAAACATGGCACAGGGAAAAGACTGGGGATTCTGGAAAATAAGGTGAAGAATGGTTTGAACACTGGATGATTTCCTTAGTGCAGTATTTTTTAAAAATACTCTGATTTCTCATTTCTGTTGGCATAACAACAGTTTCTTAGTTCATACTCAGATTATGTCAAATCCTTTCAAAATTAGCCTAACAATGCAGTTATTATTCAATGGAGGAAAAATGTGATACTAAAAGAAAGTTACAGGAGTTGTTATTATTGTTATCATTATTAATAATAATATCCTGCAATACACCAGGAGTCCTAGGAATTATTGAATCCTATTTTACACTCTAGTTCGGAGTCACACTCATCTCATGTTTTCTCCTCCCACACATTTTCAGCTAAAGTGGCTCTCATATACAAGAGATACAAAGGGTTTTATTTTACTTAGGTGATTTACCAAGTACAAAGTCCTGGTCCTGGGATGGACACACCCAAAAAGCCCAGCACAAGCTGGGATCTGTATGGCTGAGAGCAGCCTTGCCGACCTGGGGGGCAAGAAGCTGAACTTGAGGCAGCTTTTGAGCTGCACCAACAAAGGCAAACAGGATCCCAGACTGCATCCACAGGGGCGTTACTGGCAGGGATCCTCTCTACTCAGTGCTGGTCAAGTCCCCCACACCTCAAGAAAGATGCAGACAAACTGGGGAAGGTACAGAGGAAGGCTGTGAAGATGATCAAAGGGCTGGAGTACCTGCCCTACAAGGAAAGACTTGAAGGGGTGATGCCTTTCATCCCTGCAGAACGGAGTGGGGAGCTCATAGCACTTAAAGTAGTCCAGAACTTAGAAGATGACTACAAAAAGGACAGAGGTTTTCCCTCCACAAGGAGCTACATGGAGAAGACAAGAGGCAACAGGCACAAATTGTACTGAGAGAGGTTTCATCTTGATGTAAGAAAATTTTTCTGCAGTGACACAATCAGTTTCTGAAATAACTTCCTCAGAGATTTGGTAGAGCCCCACCGCTGGAGGTTTCAAGATGCAGCAGGACTGGGTAATAGATAATCTTACCTATGCTCTCTTTCCCATGAAAGATTAGTGGACCAGATGATTTGCTGAGGTCACCTGAGCCTGGGTTGTTTTATGATTCTGTAAGGCATTTCTTTCCTGAAGGTCTAAGAATAACTACAGTGCATAATAAGGGGCTGAATCAGAACACACAAAGATTGGTGTTGGAAGACACCTCTGAAGGTTATTATCTGTGCCAAACTGGTATTGAAGGCATGGCTAATGCTGGGTTTCTCAGAACTTTTTACAGGTAAGGTTTGAAAATCTCAAAAGAAAACAACTTCCGTTGCCTTGCCATGCTAAACTGGAGCACTCCATTGTTTTCCCCCTTATGACTAATGGGGATTTCTTTTGCTGTAGCTTATGAACACTGCCGCATTCTTCCAGTGTGTATCTCTGAGAAGACACTGACTTAATCTTCTCAACAACTTCTTTCTAGAAGCACAAAGACAGTAAGTAATATTCCCGGACACTAGGTTAAAGAAACCCAGCTCCTCTAGCTTCTATTTGTAAGACATATACACCATGACCCTAAACATCCTGGTGCATGTGTGCTGGACTCTCTTGTTTGTTGATATTCTGCTTGTACTGAGGACTAGAGATCAATAACAGGATGTACATAAAGCCTTAGCACAGTGCCAGGCTAATCACTTACCTCAAACTGCTCTTATGCTGCAGCCAGTGCAGCCCAATGTGCTTTTAGCTTTCCTTGCAGGAGCACAGTGCTGGCTTGTGTTCAGTGGCACAAATAGGTTCAACCTTTCTGGCTTGAATAGTATAGCTGCAGTCCTAATCATATTTGGAACCTGCCAGCACCTGATTTAGAGCTAGCTTAGAGTGTTTTCAAAAGTAGAAGTCACAGAGCATACGTTTAGCCCAAGTTTCAGGCAACAATCGCTTCCTTGGTAAAAATGAGTGGAGAAAGGCAGCACGAGTGATCCAGATGATGGACAGCCTCTTGGGAAAAGACCACACTGTATGTTAATCAACATTGAGAGTGCTGAGGACTGTTGTTGAGGGACACTGGGCAAAGTGAGACAGTTCTGTTTCCTTCCTTGACAAGCTCATTCAATCCACATCCTTGCCCCAAGGCAGGCTCAGGCAATGCTGGCTCCATCACACTAGGCTAATGTTTGTCTCACTCACAGTCAAAAACCTCCCACCTGGCAGGTTCTCCAGGCAACTACATCCTTGCTGCCTTGCCCTTACAGTTAGAAACAAATTCCTGATATCTAACCTGATACTGAGCTGTCATTTTAGGCTTCCAGAAAAAGACAACACACATCTGCAAGATGCGATTTAAGAGCAGCTGGCCCTGCCTTAGACCAGCTTAGACAGACTGAGTGACATCTTGGGGGCCTTTCCAGTCCCATGTGCCATGTTTTCTCTGGTTATCTTGCTGCTTTCAGGAAAAATATTTGACAGCTAAATCATCTGAAAGCTGTCTTTCAACATGAGGCTGGAGGGAGTATTAAAGGACATCAGTATTAAAGGACATCACAAGCAAATACCATACTGATGCAACTAAGGTTAAAAACATGCTATAACATATCCTTCTTATGATATGATTTTATATCCCCCTAGATACTGCAACAGTTCTATTGCGGATGATCTGCTCTTTAAACAAAAAAAAAAAAAAACACCACAGTTTGAAATTATAAAGCAATTTATGCATAGAAAAAACAATTTTAGCAAGCCAACTTTGTTTTTAATCTAAAAACAGCTCTACAATTAACGCAGAAAGAGTGCATTAGTCATAAAAGCGTTTTGGAGGGAAGAATGTAGTGGTGTCCCTAGTCTAACAGAGAAAATCTGGTTTTTTTTTTTTTAGTTTCATTGCTGTCTCTGGACAAAGTTCATGAAATTGGATTTCATCTCTGCCTAAATCTCTGCCTAAACTCCTGCTACATCATATATACTGTAGCTCTGAGATAAATCCTTGCTGAGTTTTGAACTAAACTCAGAGAAACTCACAGAGCACTCAGATTTTAAATGAAATAATATATTCTTCTTACTCTTAGCTCCCTATCAGAAACTTAAAATGTTTCTTTTCCTTCACAAAATCAGTATTACATACACACTCACTAATATCCCTGTTTGGTTTCTCAGACTTGTAATGGATGATACAACAGCCTGCAGAAACAGATCCTGTTGTTTTTAAACTATATGAACCATCTAGGAGATGAAGGAGGTGAATGACCAGTGAGTTTGAATGCTACCATCTTTTCTGTTTTTCCCTGGCCACATGCCACCAGACACACAGAGACACCAAGAACTGTGAGTGAGGCTGAATGAGATGTGCAAAGAAATCCTTTGATGATTTGAAATTTAGGGCTTTATACAAACCTCAGTACCACATTAGCAGAATACCAATGTTTCCTTTGTTCTGACCTTTCCTTCCTTCAGTTGCTTAAATAGGTGAAACCTTGTGAGTAGAAACTGACTGCTCATCTATATTTATGTATCATTGGAAGGCAATGATTCTCACGTAGCAAAAAAACAGCAGTTGCAGGTGGCAATTCATCTGCCCTGTGCTAAAAAATTTCCAGTGTCTAAAAATCCCACTGAGCACACTGCCAAGGCTGTCTGGATGTACAATGGCCAAGTGGAGCCATCACCCTGCTCAGGCACATGAGGAAGGGCAGAAGCTCTTCAAATAAAACAAAAGATTATGTCTCCTATGATGTAGGTCTACTGGCATTTGTTGCCCAATTTCTTTTCCAAATAATGTTGCAATGCAAAAACGGAAATGGAGGCACCAGTGCACTACTTTCTTGATCACAACTCCCATTTCATAGTCTTAATTGCTACTTATGAGGCCCTGGGTATCTCAGTCACCTTAGAAAGCTAATGGTTCGTATAATTTAAATTAATTAAGCAACATTAAACATTCATAGCCAGGATTTTTAATATTGTAGCCTTAAAACAGGGATTGTACTAACAGATTTTTTTAACTGCTAAGAAGTCAGTGCAGGATGCAAGACCTTGATAGTGACTCTTACTCAGCTACCAGATTGTTCATACTGCAGTCTGTCAGAGCAGATTGCCAGTGCCAACCAGATATTGAAAGTTCTATTTAATTTATAGATTTCTTCTAGGTAGCAAAAAGCATGCCTCAGCATGCACATAGGGCAGAAAATAAGAGAATAACAAGACAAGCCTTTAAATCTGTATAATTTTGCAATCTTTCTCTGTTTAAGAATTGCATAACAAGAAGTTGATATTTCAGAACCAGTATTGGACATGCGAAGAACAAGCTGGCAAATAAAGTAATTTTCTGTCATGTAAATGCAATACTTAAAGCAGAAATAGATTTTTCTAAACTAAGTAACTTTGAAGGCTACATGCTTAAGTGAGTAATGAACTACTTAATTCTGAGGGCATAGGTTCTTTTGGAAATGACAATAGTTTGCATTTAAATTATCTTTAAGCAGATAATCTTGATGTTCTTTACAATTAGTAAGCAAACTGTAAATACCTTATCAGGACAGTTAAATGATAATTAGATCCATTTGTAAAACATCTAAATTAAAGGCCAAGGAAGGTTAGCTTAATTCCCTGTTTATGCTCAAGGGCAAATGTTGAAACCGTAGATGAAAGATTGGTCAGATTAGAAGGGAAAGGAAACATATTAAATACTTGAAATTTAAGAAAGTTTATGTGAAGGCTGGATCCAAAGTCCACCTCCTCCTGGACGAATAGAAATTTTTAACAGCCCCTTGTAATAGAGTTTTTCTCTTCCACTTCTGCTGAAGCATCATTTAACTTGAACATTATCAATGGTCTTTTCTTTAAGTTTTCTTCATCCAAATCTCCAGCCCATTCTTGTTTTTCACTGATCAGACAAGTAGGGTACTGGATATATATTTGTTGATGGCTTAAGGATTGTTACTGGTGCACCCACAGCTATGTAAGTACTCTAGTTATTTGAAAGTTATATATGTAAGTATTCTAGTTATTTGCTCAAAACAGAATATCAAAAACTCACAATTTTGAAAAGCAACCCCACGTACACTCCATTGGAAGGAGGCAGAAGAACATTTAATCCATTATTAGAAGAAGAAGCAACATAAGTTGTTGGAGGAAGCACAGAAAACCAGGAATTCTGGAAAAGGGAAGAGCTTCAAGTTCCAAAGATGTGAAATGAGGAGAATCAAGAAATACTAGGGGGAGAAAAGGAGACAAGCAAAGGGAATTGAGAATGATGCAAAACCAGAAAATAAAAAGGCTGAAAAGAACTTTTCTTCACCCAAATAAACAATGATTTAGAAATACAGGGACACAGAGAAATGATTAAGGGATAAAGGAAAACTGAACAAAAAGAATGACTGGGAAAGAGAAGGGAGGCAAAAAAGAAAGAGAATGAGATATGGATTGGATAGAGATAGGAGGGAGCAAGAGCAATGAAAAAAACCCACATTCTGTGTTTAGATAGTGATATATATTTTAGTGCAAGTTTAATCCTTTGTGGCAGCCATAATTATGCAAAATAGCAATCTGCATCCTAAATATCTAGCAACAGAAGGAGTAGTGGTTTACAGTCTTTCTGTGAACACAAACCGTGTGTCAGAAATTATGACATTTTTCACCATGATAGCTGTCATCATCAGTCTGTTCAGAAACTTAGTGATTAAGATAAGATCGTGTAATTTTTATAGCACTTACGTGGCAATGTTCTTGTTCTGACATGATGATTTTTAAATAAGTGTCTGACACTTGATGATATCCTGAAATCAATAAGCTGAGACATAAACCAGGAGGTATAAAAAGAATAAGTTTGTTCTCTAGTGGGTTGCAATCACTGCTACATCCTCTCAAATAATGCTTTATGCATCATGCCATCTCTCTTAGCAGGAGAATAAGGTGTGAATGAAAACTGGTACCCTATAAGGCTTTGAAGTCTAAAATAGCAGGGTTAAAACCAGCTGTACTTGCAGGAGAAGTCTGACTAAGAGAAAGCCATTGATTCTCTAATGCTTTCACAGTTTCTTTTTTCCAAAGTTTGGTGGTTTATTTGTTGTTGCAGTAAGGAATCATCCCAGAGTTCTCTTTGGACATTACTTAAAACACGATACATTGAACTAGTAACTCCAGAAGAAATAAAACAACACTTTACTGTCCTGAAATTGTTAAACCCCATGACACATGCTGGGAATTAAATTGGCTGGGCTATTCCATTCAGTACCAGAATTGAAAAGATCGTGAAAGTAGCAGCAGCTATTTACAGCTAGCAGACTCAATTTTAAGCAGGACAAACCCTAAGCCAAACATCCCCAAAAGCTGGATTAGAAACAAGCTGTATGGAAAATAAAATGTACATTTTAGCTACAGGAGCTAAGCAAAACCAAAGAAATAGCATAGGAAAGTAGCATCTTTTTCTTCAAAAGGGTATCTTGATTCTAGTATTGTGTCGATTATTCTAATCATGTATCACGTTGGCTTGATCAAATAGTTATTGGTATGTAGATATTCAACATCCAGATGTAGAACAAATCCTTTTTGCCAAAAAATAACCACAAGTCAATAATGATATCAAAACATGTATGGTTTCTCTAAAGAAGGATTTAGATAAACATCTTCTAAAATTCAGCTAATATTATATTCAAACAAATTATGATGACTTTCTCCCCCAAGATGAATAAATAACATGGTAATCTATTTAGAAATAATCCATTCCTTTTTAATTCTCTGCAGATGAATATAAAATATTCTGGTTTGTTGAGATGTGCTAGACATTTCCCAAATATTTAAGTAAAAGGGCTTCATTCATGATTGGTTACGTCGGGCACATGAGTATTGCTAAAATGGTAACACTATAGATTTTTTTTGTCTGCACTAAGCTTCTCAATCCTCTCTTCAAACATTTGAATAGTGCGATTAGCATCTTCATTTGGCAAGGGAAAATGTTAAAATTCAGATGGAACTCATCTAATTTTAAGCATTATGGAAATTAATATGCAGCTTCCTATAGAATTGAGTTAATCAAGCTCTTATTATTGTGATTTCTGCATATATTTAATTATAACTAGTTCCACTTTGCTTTTCATGGAGAAGTTTGTAAGGGCATGCAGAGCATGGCCATTGTCTTTAATGGAGGAATCTTCATCTGAACATTGTAGTCTTTTGCACAGGACTCTAAAATCAGGAATCAGTTTGCTAGCTGAAATAAAGGTTCCTTTCAAAACAAGTAAAAGTATCCAGAACTTTAAAATAAAAATATTCTTTACACTGATGATTAATTTTATGGTTGTCTAGCCTACTATCAAACTGCTTTCTTATTGCTGCCGCCCTATTATCAGGTTGCTTGGCCCAAGTTTGGATACTCGTTCTGTTGTGGGTGAGGTTTTTTCCCATATGGCAAGCCTGACAGCTGCTGTTTTGTGGAAAGTTTACTCATTTAAAATTACCACTAGTACTGTGCTGTCGCTCTGCTGCAGACTCAGTGGAATGGAAAGGAAGGCGAAGAGCTTCTCAAAACAAACAGAAAGCTGACATCATTGCTTGTGCAGCAGCTTCCACTGAAAAACAAAAAGGGTGCTTGCAATCCATCAGCGTGGTTGTGGTCTATGACCTGGAGCAAATTTAGAGCCTCAGGACAGCTGGCCAAGCCTTGCTGTCACAGAGGCAAAGAGCTGGGCTTCCCTTTGGTGCAACCAGCATTTTGGGATTGGTAGCTCTCTTTCTCCTAAGGATAACATGTCAAAGAGGAAGATTACCTGTTGTGAAAATTTACAGTCGCACTCATAAATGCTAAAAACAAGGTTTAGACAAGACTTTTCTCCTCACACTTTTTCATAAGCTTTTTTTTTCCCCTGCCTGTTTTTGAGGTGTTTATTTCAGTGGTTTGGAGGTTTTGTGGGAAGGGTGGAGGGGCAGGGATGGAGGAGAGGAGGCAGAATAACAGAGATCCAGTAGCTCAAAAAAACAGCAGACAAATACAACAGCAGATAAAAAAAGAAAACTGTACCATTAGCCTGTGAAAGGGAATGAGTGAGTATGCTTTTTTGCATGCTCCCTTAGAAGACAAATATGCAGAAGCAGAGAGATTCAGGTCATAAAAACAATTTTGAACTTCTGCCTTAAGGCAGGGCTGCTGGCAGGAAACAGAAGCAGAAACATGCCTTTCCAGCTCCTTGAGTAACTCCCATGTCACTTTGATGACCCAACAGAAGATTAAGTTAAACATGGATGGTCTCATGACTCCAGAAGAGCTTACGGTGCTGTTTGAGACAGATCTCTGGAAAAGAAAAATGTCTGCTCCACTGAGGAATATGTGCATTCCTCTTCATCTATGCCACATAAATCTGGAATTAAAGATGACGAAAAGTACATAATGCAAAGCCTACATCACTGTTGACATTAAAGTGAGCAGCTGAACTGTTGAAAAAATAACAACCCTAAATATAAAATTCAGCTGTCATATTGATGAATTGCATTAATTTATGTGCATACATATCTCAAGAAACAACAGGAAAATCAGACAAGAATAAAACAGTACAGTGATTATATAGGACCTCATAGTATGCTGAGAACTATCCACCATAGATATTGAGTTTATTTATTCAAAAGATTGTTGCATTTTTCCAAATATTTCAGTTCCTCTGTGTCAGATACTTCATACAGGAATAGTTTCTTAAGGTACAATGAGTCAATGGAACTCTGTGAATAAAGCAAAGCAAGAGACCTGTATACCTGCTGTACAAATTGCACAGAATTCAGCTGTGTTGCAGATGTAATAAAATTCATAGACAGATAAAAATGTAACTGTGATATTATAGTACATGGGCCATAAAACATGTTATAACTTCTTTTGCCTTTGCTATCGAACATTTGTTGTGATGGACATCTGCAGTGAATAGGTTGACTAATAAATATTATATCCAATGCACCTGCCAGTTTTGGATGTTAAGATACTGGAGACCCATTTCAAATGCTGTAGTATTAGGTACCTGACATCTTGTAGGTGAGTATTTATCTGAACACTTCAGTGAAGAATTTGATTTTACTATATTCATTTAATAATAAATAATTTTAGGTCCTTTCTGAAGAAAAGTGATTCATTATTTCAGTTATTATTAAGGGATTTCCAAAAAAATAGTATTATTACAGCTGAAAGCTTCCTTTTTGACCTTCCCAAGGCAGATAAATTCCACACATTTTCCTGCAGACAGGACAGAAAACCCAACAGATTTCACTTACAGAGCGAGTCTTCCTTCCCTTTCTTTGTTTTGTTATGCAAAGTTAGTCAGTTGCATGGAGGAGAGGAGCAAGCTTGATCAGTTGGTCTTAAAAAAAAAAAATTGAGATACAACAAATCCCTTCCCCAGAGATGCTGTTACCTCCTCAGAGTTCAAAAGATTATTCAGAAACAGATTTTGGGACCACTGCCTGCTAACCCTGAACAGGTGCTACCTGTAAGGAACAAGAAATAGCCAACTTCTACTGTAAATCTCTGCATTCTTCCAGGTTTTCTAACAGAAAGCTCCAGAGATATCCTTAGGATGTCATCAAAGGATGTCTTACAGATCTCTGAGCAGACTGGCATTTTTCAATTCTGTTTAAAAAAAATAAAACAACAACACAGTAAATCTCTTTACTGAAAATTTAGCTAGCAACTTCAACACTTATAAAGATTTGGTCAAGTTCTGTGAAAAGTTTGCTCTTTAAATTAAATGTTGTATTGTGTCTGGTTTAGATGGAGCTCATTTTCCCACAGCAGCCCACACAGTGTTGTGCCTTGTGTTGGTAGCCAGAAAAGCATTGATAACTCACTCAGTGATTTGGCTGCTGCTGAGCAGTGCTGGCATCATTGCTGTCTCTCAACATTCCCCCTCTATCAAGGGTCTGGGAGGGGGAAGACCACAGGGAATGGGAGTGATAGAGCAGCTTGGTGAGCACCTGGCCGCCAGCCATGGTCAACCCACCACAAATGTCTACAGAGAAGAAGGAAACCATTAAATTAAAAAATAGTAGAAACAGCTGTGTACTTCATTACAACTTTTGCATACCCTGGTGTCTTCTTTCTCAGATGGATTATTAGAATAGCAAAACATTATTGATGGGTGCTCAGTAACTTGTGGTATATTAATAGCTGATAACTTCTCAAGTTCATAAAGTTTCTAGTAACACTATAGACCACTGGCAATCAAAGAAGAGAAGAAAAGTTTTATGGAAAAGATTGGCTAGAAAAAGGTTAGAGCACAGATATCACAAAGAAGCCAAGTTTCGTGGTTTATTTAGCTCACACTTAAAAAATAGCACTAAATTATGGAGCAGAATAAACTACATCCAAAAAGGTAGCTTTTCAGAAAGACACATACCATGACTCAATAGTGCAGTTTTATTGAAACAAAATATTGTAAAACTCTATCAAGTGGGAAACATCAGTACTAAGACTAAGCAAATATTTGGAAAGATGATTTATATCAGGCAACCATACTGAAATCCTGTTATGAAAAAGCAGTTCAGAAATTAAAAAGCAATGTTTTGTTCCACAGGCTCACTCCTGCACATTTCTGAGATTTCTTGGCCACACATGAAGTTCAAGCTTCATTAAAGAAGTCTAGGAGCCACTCCTAAAGTACATCATGACTGTCTAGAAAACAAAAAGAAGGATATTGCTGACTTTAAGTGCTTTCCTTGACATAAAATATTGCACTGGGCTGTGATTTAGAAAATATGGGGCAGAGCTCCAAGGGTCCAAGCTTTAGCACTTGTTTAAACTTGGGTTACAATTATTGGGATAAGACCACTGTGCTTCAGTGAAGACAATATCTTCCAACACATCTCCATCCACTTCACAAAGTATTTCAACCTTGTTTTTGTCTTGACAGAAATTAAGATGGACTGCCTTATTATTTTTTCTTTGTACATTGCCAAAGGCTTATTGATAGTTGATGGGTCCTGTTTAAAAAAATAATTGGCAAGATGAGGCATATTATAAAGTCAGTTATTATTAAAGTCATTTATTAATAAAATCAGTTCTTATTATTATTAAAGAAGATGGAGAAGGAGAAGGAGAAGGAGAAGGAGAAGGAGAAGGAGAAGGAGAAGGAGAAGGAGAAGGAGAAGGAGAAGGAGA
>JANRGV010000001.1:100696115-100711757 GCA_024734035.1 Alethe castanea | reverse complement strand
GTTTAAGCCTGCCTTGTCTCTACTCCTAAATCCTATCCCTAAAAGAAATTGAATATATTAAAATTGGCAAACCCCAGCCACACTGTGACACTAGTCAAAGTTAGTTGTTTAAGGAAAGGTTGCTTTAGGCTCTTCTAAATCCAAAAGCACTTGCAAATTTTCAGTCTGAAGCAGATCTGAGTTTCAATAAAACAGTAAAGAAAGGAAGAGAAAAAATATTTCCGCACAAGAGACACAGTACCTGTTATCATTGCAATCATTTGAACTGATTTAGCAGGAAGCAAAAATCATGGTTTATATCTGTTGAGTCCTTGCCATATCCTAAAATCTGTCCAAAAAACAAGTTGATAATCACTGGACATGTATACCTATGATTTTTACCTTGATTAGGAGAACAGAAGATTGTCTTGCCATGGAGGACAGATGTGCTCTTTAATGATGGATACTGACAGCCTGAAACAAGAATAATTTTTCTTTAATGTAATTGAATTCACTGCAATTACCTTGATAATTCGTTCTTGTTGCCATTGTTGTAATTTAAAATAAAAAACATTTCTATTTGCTTTATATTATGAATAACACACAGACTCAGAATCCCCTGTGTGCAAGATTTAGGCACATAGTATCTGCTAGGCTAAAGCCTGGATGTTGGGATTGCACAGGGAAGTTGTTTACACTATATATTTTCTGCTGATAGCTCTATAAAAGTTCCTGATGCATTACGAATGTTGCTGTTGGAAAGAGGAACAGCCTATTGATCAGATCCCAAGAGATTCACAGAACTTGCTATATTTTAATGGGAGTCAGTGGGATGCAGGTATCCTGCAAATGTTTATTATCACTCAGGGTGTGTACAAAATTAAAGACAAGATGCAACAAGAAATACTGACTAATGCTGGCAAAAAGGAAGATGAAATGCAGAACCAAAGATTTCCCTGGAGGTTGTAAAATAGATATGGGAAAATCTATGTCAGTATCTAGGACTGGAATTTGTTATCTGTCCAATGAAATGATCAGAAAGGCAGCTGAACTTTGTGTTAAAGGAATTCCTGTGCAGAAATGAAACCAGTGGGTGATACTTCAGATAGCCAGGCCAAGGGGGGGAAATCAAAGGTCCTTATGCTCTATCTGTTCTTGCTTCCAAAATTGTCCTATGGGTTGTAGGCAGCTGGAGCTGAGTTACAGCAATCTGAAATTATTCTCACTCATTATTTAGAGCTGGAGAGCTGTGGAGTTCAGCTGTATTTTCTCTTCTCACCCTCCAAACACCTGCTATGATTTTAGCTTTATTGGTCCCAAGAGTGGTGACTAACATTGAATCCTCTAGTGACACAGCTTGGCCTCAAGAGGAGCTGTAGGCTGAAATTGTGTCCCTTGTCAAACAAGCCACCACTGAGATCAGGAGGCTGAATGTGGGACACAGAACTGGGCAGGACCTATAAGGGTGGGTGAAGAGCTGCCCAGAGCTATCCAAGCATTACTCCAGGTCCTGTGGAGAGGGCATCTCATTCAAAAAAGCTCTTAGGAGAATAGTACATTTTGTCCTTGCTATGGTTATCATAGAAATCATTAGGAATGTTAAGAATTACTCTCTTTCCTAAATTTTCTGTCCACTGCTTCCTTATATTTATTCATTTCATTAATGAAAGCTTGCCTTCCTGCCTTCACTTCTATTTCATCAAGGGTTTTTGCAGTTCTATATTTCTAGGGCATCTGAATGACAGCTGAGGTAACATGCATTTTCCCAAGTCTCTGTCACATCACCTCACGTGGACACTATTTCAGTATGAGATGGTGCCGATATTTATCTCATCTTTTTATGTAAAGATGAGATTTCTAGAGCTGTAATTTTTCTGTCAGAACTGATGGGCTGCTTCTGTCTCTTTTGGGTTTGCTTTTGATGCAGTGACAAAAATTCTGTATAGACTACTCATTTCAAAAATGTGCCAATAATTTCTGCAATGGCACTGCCTTTACTGCTTTCTGTGCTTCTCTTTATGCAGCTCACTATTAGCTTAATAATATAGCCTAGTATTCTCTCCAGCAAATCTCTGAAGATACAAAGACACGCTGTTAGAGATTTTCAGCAATTTTTGAAAACGCTTTTTCATTTAAACTAATCAAGTTCAAAATCGCTCCTCAGCATCCACTGAATTATACATGTTCAAATGGAGTTTCCCTGGCCATTTAGTCAGGGCTCATTAATTAATTTGGTAAAACCAACTGGCAAAGAGCACACACAGCTCTCCTCACTGGTCAATTATTTGTCTCATGTCTACAGGAGGAGCCAGGAGTCTGAGGTTACAACCTGACAACTAAGATACTTAAATCTTGATTAATTTGGCATGCTCTCCTATAAAGCCATTCAGTTTTTCTCTTTTGTTAGAAGTTCTTGCCTTAATTGAAGATAATAACATGATTGATAAACTAGGGAAAGACTAAATGCTATACTCTGATATTTAACATGCAAATGTCCTGATAAATACATGCCTTAAAATGCCATCAACTATTAAATTGTATATTAAAATTAATTTTCTTCTAGATACACAATAGCATGCATTTTTAACAATTGCTCGCATTAAAACCATTTTATTGACTGTTTATACTCATGAATATAAGTAAAGTTCTTGGACAATGCTTATCAATGTACTACTTACTCCTTCAGCATCTGTTGCGGAAGAATGGCTACAGTCACATTTCATAATGCTTAGGCCTTTTGGAAACTTCTCCATAAAACTCACAATGGAAGCAAGGAAAAATGCTGATCCTTCTGAAGTTTTATCATGGACTTCAATTAATTTAGGATTCACTTCTTATGTGACTGCCAATTAAAAAACAGAAAGTAACTTCCTCATGGAGATTCACTATGTGAAAACAAGAAAATATTACATCTCCCAATATGCTTTCTTTATGTTTATTATTACAGGTTTGGCTAGTTTGTACTATGGATAGAATCCACCAGTTGCTCACAATATTATATTTCGTCTGTTATTTTATTAAAAAAGAATACATAGTTACAGATCCATATCCACAAAATGATGTAGCAGGGCTAATTTACTTAAAGAACAGTTAAACAGGTTAAAGAACTACACAAATTTGTATTTCAGAACCTCGCTCAAATCAAAACTAGTCTTGCTGTAGAGTTGACAGCCTACCCTAAGGTCCCTTTAAAAATCCTTGATCTGTGATGAACAATGTTCGAATGGCCACAGTTCTACAGATACCCTCACACTTCAGTTTTGTGTCATCAGAGGAGACTTTGAATTTGAACAGATTTTTGTGAAGCAGCCATCTTCCACAGAATATTTAGCTTCCCATTTCATTCAATGTCTCTACGTTAACAGAAGCTTAAAGTATGAATGTTACCCTTTGAAGATGGCTTACCTGTTATTCACTACACATTTCCTGTAAGCTTTTTCAAAAAAAAAAAAATCATCACAGCTAGAGCTTGTTAATACATCTGGCACAAAACATGTATACTTGGGATTAATGGGCTTTTTAGCAGCAAAGTACCGGTAATACCATATGACTGATCTGGTAGTCTTGTGATTATCACCCCATGATACTTCTTAGCCCATTTTTCTACTTAGGTCAGCAACTGGTAGAAAATACTGTAGAAAATACTACAGACAATATTTGTCCAGAATGCAGTTGGTCACCAAGATGGGTTCATTGAGCTAAAAGCTCCAAACAATTCTTTCTTGGCCAAAAAGTAATTAATGCTGCTTAAAGCTTTGTAAAGAAAGAGAAAAGCAGAGAACTGTGTGGCCCGTGCTTTTTCCAGAGGGAGTTATTTGGTGCTGGAAGGTGAAGAGTTATTACATATTTTGTAATACCATGGCAGCATTGATACCAGTGTACTCTCCTTACCACAGCGCAGCATTCACAAACAAAGTTTTGTTTGAAGAGACAGACATTAGTCTGATTTAATGCAAGCTTGTTGCATACAGAATAGGATGGGGTTTTTTAGGTTCACACACTGGACACATTACACATTTCTCATTTACTCTTGTGTTTTCACATCTGCCAACAAGACTGACAGTACTTGAGTTAAATGCATGTCTTCCCCACCTGTGCAGAAACACATGTAGCTCACACAGCACCTGTCGTGCACCTGTGACTGAGAGCTCATGGGAAGCTCCAAACACTTCAATATATGCTTGAAAATCAGTCTGCTTTTCTCCAGGTTTATTGTCCCTTTTTCCTGAGTTCCAAATAAAAAACCTTTAGAAATTTCACTGTGGCAATAGAACCCCTTTATCTGTAAAACTGCTCCATTTAATCTTAAAGCTGTGATTGTGAGTGCCAGGCTGTGTTCATTTTCCAAAGAAACAAAAGATTTCTGCTCCCTTTGAAAGTATTTTCTTTCCTTTTTTTTTTGGTCTGTAAAATGAAATGCCATGTTACACTGTCAGATGAATGAATTCTGATTACTGTATTTATATCAAAGCTGTCTACAATTGCTTCTTCAGAGATTAAACTGCAGATATTACAACACTCTTAATAACCAATGGGACCCTTTACAAGCATAATCTTTCCTTCACAGACCTGAGAGAACTGGAACATGATCTCCAAAATGGTTGAAATTTATGCACTTTTGGTGGGTATCATAGACAGGTATATATCGGTCTTAATCTCACAATAATACTTGTAGGAAGGGGCCTTGGGAGGAGTCGGACTCAAAGCAGGATTAGCTGTGAGATCCAACGAGGTTGCCCAGGGCTTTGTCCATTTGGGGCATATAAACCTCCAAGGACAAAGACTGCACAGCCTCCCTGGCAGCCTGTACCCCTGCCTGTCTGTCCTCATAATGCCAGCCAGAGGTTTATACACAGAATCACGAGCAGGACGGAACTGCTGTGGAGCCCATCTCGAGCTGCTTTATTATTATTTTTTCTTTCCTTCCATGTATCAGTCTTATTACAAGGTTGGGACAGCAGGAAGATGCCAGCAGCTCACATCCTCAGCAACAGCCAGAGAATGTGATGTTACAACACACTTTGGAAGTTTTTTGACCAATCACAAAAAGCAAGAACATATTGGCAGTAGTTCCAACCACTATAAGTACACACACCTTTGGTTAAACAATGCTTGCTTATTTTGAATACAATACCTGCTTGTAAGCCTTAAAATACAATGCACAGAGCTCCATTATTAAGCTTAGACCTTCCTAATATCTTGCTAGATATACTTTTCTGCAGCTTAGAGAGTTATTCTAACCAAGCTGTGTTAATACACAGACCATTTTCTACTTGTCCTTGCTTTCTACATCTCACAGAACTTTTCTGCTGACATGCTTTATGCTTTCTGCTTAGCTCTAATTGTAGTCTGCTGTCTCTGAGGTCTGCTTTTTTTCAACTTTCCCAAGACCCTCTGATTTTAAGGATTCCGACATCCTCAGGCTGAAAACTTTCCTTAAATCCAGTCTGAGCCCCTCTAGCTCCCATTATGCCTGTTGTGTCTCACACTGCCCACCGTGTGCCTCTCTGATGAGTTTGCTTTTGTCTTCTGGGTCACCCAGTGTGTACCAGGAGCTGCCCCTACTTTGGGTGCCCCCAAAATCTCCTGGCTGAACCAGCCCCAGCCCCTCAACCTCATGCTACAGGACAAGTGCTCGAGTTCCAGCCATCCCAATGGCCCTACATCCAGACTGTGATAGCTCAGCTTGTATAAAAGGACACAGGAGAAGAAAGTGCCAAAAGCTCTGTTCAAGTGACAGTAAATCACATCTGCTGCCCACCCATCATCCATCCAGACTGTTGTTGTATCACCAAGGGCAGTCAGGCCACTCAGCTGGCATCCACCCTCAGCAGAGCCATGAATTCTCCTCCTCCTCATTTTCTTCTCCTTTAGATGTCCAGACTTCATTCACAATTAGCATTTCTGACAACTTTTATGAAAACTAAAAAATTTGGAAGTTAGAAAATTTTATTCAACATTTTTGCAAGGGAAATTAATTAAATACACTGCACACTCTGTGTGCAGACCTATTTAAATATTTTTCGTTAAATGAAACATCTAAAACCAGAAATTCTCTAAAGTAAGACTGTATAATTCATATATATTCACTAGAGGAAGTTTTCATCTAAAATGAAAAATGTGTGAACCATATCTTACTCTAATAGTTCTTTCCTGGTCTGAAAATCCAATCCCTATTCCAGCATATTAAAACTTTATTTAGCTTATTGGTCTTATGCTTCAGAAATAGTTGTTGAAGATGAAATATAGTCTTAATTCTGTAGATCATTGATATAGATATTACTCAAATGGATTACAGAGTTTTAATAATTTATGAAAAATAATTTATACAAAAATATTTAGTTAAATAAATCTATTTTATTATGGTATTTCCTAATAATAGCTATTAAAAAAGCAATGCAATACATATGAAGATTAGTGATACTAGGAGTTTCCATATATATTACATCATCTTGTGTTTCTGATGTCAGTTGTTCTTATGTGCCATGTTGTGAACATCCAGATGTAGTTTAGTAATTGGACACATTTTTTTTCCCCCAGTAATTTCATCAGAAAGCTGTAAGTCCAAAGAACATTTTAATGTTATTTACAAAATTGCATTTCCTGAAAAAGCAATATTTACAAGTAGATAACCGGCCAGTTAACTGATTCATGCCTTCATAATCCTTCCAGCTTCTGGCTATTTTCTTCCTTCTTCTTCTGCATTTTCACCAGACATCGTCATCCCTTATGCAGTCCAGTCACAGAAAGGCTAAATTTTTAAAGTTGTCAGAATTCTTAATATTATTTTCCAGTGTGTGCTCTTTTTCTTCCCATTTGCTTTTCATGTCCTGACTTCTACTGAACACCACTGAGGCCATGAGCATGAAATCCAGCTTATATACGTCCAGAATGGCAAATAGTCAGCAAACCAAAGTTGATTGAAAGTATAACCTAATTTAGAGGGGAAAAAGAGGTACTTCAATAGGGAAAAAATTCCATGAAATTTGGAATAAAAAATATCCCCAGGGATTTAACAAAAAATTAAAGAGGCTTCAAAAACAACATGGAAGAGGTTTCCAGCAGCAGGACTGATCTAATCTTACATGGAAGTATATAAATTAAGAAATAATTTCAGAAATTTCTAAAACTCAAGTTTTCCTTTTCACATGTGACCAACCTAAACAACAGGTTGACACCTTGCTCTGACTCTAATCAGTTTGTATTCATGGTCAAGTGAATCAACTGTGATGATTAGAGCATATTTCTCAGTAAGTGAATGTTCACATCTTCTTGGAGTAGACACATTCGTAGTTTCATAACATTCTGAATAATCAAAATTCAGCTCTGCTTATGGTTGTAGCAGCTGCTCATCTAGTTGGCTACTTAGCATTCAAAGTTTAGCTGGGATGACATAAAGAAAGTAATCTAATAAATTAGAGAGACTAACTAAAATTGGAATTATTAAATATTTGCAGTCTACATAATGTTTATCTTGTGTAAATAACAGAAGTCACAAATCTGATTTTATTGCAGGCTCTTCAATAAAATGTGTCATATCTACTTAGAAACATTTAACTAGCATAATATCTTCTCATGTATGTTTAGCCCAAGTGTGTTTGAATAAATTACTCCAAATCAACCTTAGATTTGGTGTCAATTTACAAATAATGATTGCCTTTGACTAATAAACGACCGTGTGGGTGCTATATAAAATGGAAATGCTTTATATTACCTGTCAAATATGGAAAACCTGAAAGAGATGAAAAATTTCCTATCACATACCAAGTGAAAAAATCTTATCTGTGTCAAAAGGAGTTTCATATATCTCATGTAAAGGTTGGAGATGGTAGTCTGAATACAGCCTCTCTAGGGCTGAGGAGAAGGCTAAGATCACCTTCCTCAACCATTATTACTTAGAATCAACTATAAATTAATTATATTTTTTAAGTTCTCACATTTTACTAACACAGCTTTAGAAATTAGGACAGTTATTTCACCAAGCTCTTTACAACTCTAAAAATTGTTTTAATAGTCTAAAATAGTGCAGACTATAGAAGAAGATTAGATAATCAGATATTAACTTCTTCACAAGTCATATAATTCCCCTAATGAATAGCCTGTAACTCAAGAAAAGTGACTGTGCAATGATGACAGTATAAAATCAAATAATTTAATTGTTTGTAAGTGTCCTCTTATAGCAACATTTTTTTTGTTGAATGGAAAAGAATCTGAAAAACTGTTTTTCTTATTAAGAACTCCAAAATAAACTCAGCTACTTCCATTAAAAATGAGAAATTTTTTAATAGAGTTTTTCCCTTTAAGTAAGATATTTTTAAAAATGGAACTTAGAATGCTTGTGGGGTGAGAAATGAAATTATAGAAAACAGTGATTGTGAGAAGTTCTGGGTAATGACCTCAGAATTTCCCTAGTTACTTGATTGTCTCTATAATGAAGGGATGTTTTAGCCGTGTAAACAGGGATGGAGACATGAAAGTAAGGAATTTACTTACAAACTGCTCAGTGAGCAGCAGCTGATTGTGTTTCAAGATGACCATCGAAACCGGAGAAGTTTCAAAATGCGCTGAAAGATGCAGGAATTGGGAAACAACATTTCTAATAAGTATGTAAGGACTTTAGTTCATTCAGATGTGCAAGAAGACCACAAAGAACTTGACCAGTGTGTTTAAGCACAGGAACAAATACAGGGTCATAAGGGCCTGATGAGCTGATGCCCAGCTGCTTCTGCTAGAATCTGTGGAATCTCATCTGGTGTAATAATCATCTTGTGTAAGCATGGAGAGTGATGAATGGGCTGTCACTAATAATTCTTACCATGAAACAGCACAGTTTTTAGAAATACTTTCAAGGTGCTGTTTATTTGGGCATAGAAGCACACATTTTCCAACCTCTGTGTAAGAAATATCTCAGGCAAGAGCTGAGACAAACAGTAATTCTGGTCTACTGAGGCTTGAAATGAGGGGCTCTGAGTTCATATGTTCACCCAACTTCTTTGGAGCTCCTAACCTCCTCCTGACATTGGTAGGTTTTTGTTAAAACCAGTATTATAACTAAACCTCAAGTTCCAAAGTTTCATTCAGCATCTTGACAAAACTAAAGTGTGATTTTGTCCCACTGCATCACTTCTGTTTTGCTTGTTTCTTTTATTAGCTTTTTCTTGTGGCATCAGATAAGCTGGCCAACTCTAAAGACAGGCTAAGGTGGATGCCCGCTGGCCTGAGACAGCACAAAGAATTCATACAAGAACATTTGTCATTTCCTGAACTACTTGCCATCTGCTTTGATCTTATTACTTTAATTGAACATTTAATGTGTGAATAGTTAAGTAAACACTGTTAGCAGACAATACCCATTTTTGCTGCTGTAGTTCAAAGCATCTTGGTCAGTATTTCCTGTGTTTTGGCTGCTATTTCTTCTTCCTGCTGCTTTTGATTCTGTACAATGTAGAAAGGCTTTGAGGTTACTCTTAAACTCTGTTCCTATCAAGTAGCATTTTCCAGTTTTCTCAATTTCTTGCTGTGATTTAGTGCAGTGGTCACACCAGTTATTCACTGACTCTGGGCTCTAACTCACTTTCTTTCCCCCTGAGCATGGCACTGTATAGATTCTATTTGTGAAGATAATTCTGGAGCTAGCTACCATGTTAGTGGCTAAGGCATGCCAATATGTGCCATTAAGATTTTATTTATCTTCACTGAGAAATATGTTGTATATATTTTCACTTTAAAGATATGCATAGGCAATGTGAGCATATGTATTTTTCTGACAATTGTGCCTTTTATAAATGTAGGATTCAGAGAAGTGGTTAAATTGCCAGATGTGCTTGTTATATCAGTGTTTTCTTAGATTTTTTTCTCACCTTTATAATCTAGACCCTATTTTCCCTATTTCTTCTTCATATCACTAGAGATGAAAATCAATATAGTCTTTTAAAGTACTTGGAATTTCTTTTCTGACTCACTATTCCATGATGTTTAAATATTTATAACTCAAAGGAAAGAAAAAACTCAATGAAATAATAAAAACTTTTCTGCTTGTGTGATGCCATAGTTACAGAAATAGAAATTAAATATTGCTTGATTGTAGGAAAAAAGTATATTTATAGTCCTCATGGCAAATTGTTGCAGGTTTCTTCAGGAAACAAGAAACTAGAAGTAAAGCTGGTATTAAACCGTTCCTTGTCTGAAGTCCTCGAACAGAGGAAATGTGTAAATCTGTCAAAAAAGAGAGGCATTGGGTGAGCTCTGATACACTCCACAATCTCCATTTTAAAGCTCATTTCAAATGCATAATCCCAGAGCTACTGAGCTTTGTGACACAATTGCTGATGATTAGGCCCAGCTATGGACAGCTGTGACTGTCTAAAAGTGTATTTTATCCTCCCTTTTGTCAGTGGTTGTGCAGAGGGAAGAGGGAGCATCTGTTTTGAGGGGAGGGCTGCTGTACCAGTGCAGTGCATGAAATTAACTTCATGAACACTCCTGAAATTCATTAATGAATTTCATTGCAGGAATATACCCATGCATATTAAATAAGTCCTGTTCACAACACGTGACTATTCTGATCCCATGGCTCTACATTTTTGAGTGCCATTGAGGGAACAAGGTTGTTACTCCTCATCCAAGGATGCATAATTTCTTTTCCAGAAAACTGAGATTTAGCTGATGAGCAGCTTTTGAAAATATCTTCTGAGAATATTTTTCTGACGAGCATGTACTGCAGTGTCTTTGTCGTCTAATTAGATATGTGCTATCTGCTTCACTTCTTGCCAAAAGAAGAGTAATTTATCAGACAGTAAAAGAGATTTGACTTACCACACCTACTGTCAGAATATTATTACATCAGTTCAATTCTTCTGTCCTAAAGCCACCTCACAATCTTTAGTCAGCTTTTGAAACATCCAGTAGGTCAATGCTCAATGTAAAAATGTGAATGAATTTTAAAGGAAAGAAGATTCCACTGCTGAGGAAGTCATTTCCTGAACAGTGTGATATTTTGGGAACTCATTTTTAGTGCTATCCTTTCTTCATTGAATTTTTGTTGAAGTTGTCTTGCATATGGAAATTGATACTTGATAGAAAAGAAAGGAAGACTACTAGACATGAATGTATGGTTTAAAAATATTCTGTCTTGGTAATGGCTGGTTGGCCACCATCTCGAATTTAAATGAGGAAAACAGATATTTCTTTCAAAAAACCTGGTGAGAAAAGGCAGGTACAGGAGCAGTAACTGAAAACAGAAGACCAATACTGTGTTCAAGTGATTGAGGTTTCTGAATTGGGAAAAGTGGACTCTTTAGTAGAAAGACAACATCAGAGCATTAGTCACTACAATTGATAATAACCTATACAACAAGACTGTGTTTGACCCAAACCGTCTTCCATTCAGATTCTCAAAGGTGTTGAATCACCTAAATATGCAGAAAGTAGGCATTTTTCTTAAGACTTTTCAGAAACCACCAAATATTAAGCGCAAGGAAATTAAAAGAGGAACAAGAAAATGCCTCTGGGTACCCTCTGTATAAGTAGGGCACAACTGCAGCCCTACAATATCATTAGAATGTAACTCTTTGAGGAATTGCCATGAGCTCTCCACAGTGCAAAGATATACCAGGAGTGTTCAGCAGCTCTGCAGAACTGAAACTCTAATACCATATTCACTCACAGGAGGAAAGTGTAAGCATTATTTCATTATCCTTTTATTTGACATTCATTTTCTTCCATCAGTAAAAAATTCTTCATAATGGTGATGACTAGCTCTTGCTTCTTAATAAAGCATGAAGGATATTTCATTGAATTTTATAATTAAATGTATCTTCAAACATATTCAAAAGAGGCCAGCGCTATTTAACCAAGTAGATCATAATAATCGTCACCAATGACAGGAGTGCTCCTCACACCAACCCCCACTTCTCTGCTGAAACTGCAAACAATTCCAGCATGTGGTTTTGGGAACTTTTTCAAAACCCAAAAACTTTCAGTTTTCTGTTATTACATATGACCTTGGTAAGGGCAAGATTTTATTTTTTTTTTCCACTTTCACTACCTAACTCTCATACAGGTGCCACCTACAAAAATGAAGTCATACAGAATAGCCCCACACAGTCCTGGATGTTTTGTGACCATTAATGCCAGAGCAGCTTTCTATACTTGACCAAGCTCAGTTTCATAAAAGTATGTGTTACAGCTGATGAGAAAAAACAGCATTGTCCAATTTACAGCTGGACAGTCTGATTCTACCATTTCAGTATAATTTCAGAATTTAATGTGGTCAGACATGAGCACAAGCCAGGACACAGTTTCAACTCTTGTAGCTTAGTGGCAATGCAAATGTGATAGTGACAAGACCAGTGATTTGTATTAACAAGATAAAAATTTCCACTAGTGACTGCTTTTCATTCTCTTGCTCATTAGTGGACCATCTGTGACATCTTGCTGCAGGTAAAGCAAGGGACCATCTTGTCTGTGCAGTGTTGGGCACTGGAGGTCACTGCAAGGTAGAGGGGACAGCAGAGGATGGCCAGGGCCATTCTAGGTGGCTTACCCACAGCTTTTCATCAAGGGAGCTCTTGGGTTTAAACGGGCAAGTTCAACACTGAGGTCAATCTAAATTTCAAGCATAATCCCAATGTAGCTTTAAAGAGGTTGGTGTAAAAGTATTTTCAATTTATTGAGCTCTCTAGGTTTTAAAGGGAGAATCTGTCAGTGTAAATAATTAAAGTAAATGCTGGAACAACTATCCAGGAGAAGGTGAGTACCAAGTACTCAAGCTGCAACCAGCTACTGTGGTCATACCACATTCTCACAAACACACCTCAAAGGGCACCCTCCCAAAGCTCGAAGATTCCTCTGAAATAATTTCCAAACATCCAGTTCAGACAGAATATCAATTACTTAATGCCTAAGAAAAGCAAAATGCTAGACAATAATACTAGCTTAAAAGCTTTTGAAGCCCCAGCTGATGCAACTGAAAAGATAAGCAAAGAAGATGTTACAGGACCAGTGATGTAGATATTTTTGATAATTTCTGAGGGTTTGTACATTTCATAGAGTTCAGGTATCAAATCCCATCAAAAAATGGACTTTTTTGAAAGGTTACAGCAGGTCCTGTTGCCTCTGATGGAAATAAAATTCAAGCAATATATCACTGATAATGTTTTCCTTCATTTGCTGCTTATTTTATACTGTTCGCAAGGATAGATCACAGAAGTTCTTAATTCTTTCTACTCTTTCTATTCTTTAATATCTACACCAGTTCCAGATGTTCATGTATATGTACAGATTTTTCATGTACTACGTACGTGAAGATTCTTTGCTTAAACAAAATTTCTTACACTTCTGATTCATTGACTTTGTTCATAGAAATGCATTAGTTATGCAGTTCCTAGGACCTGTAGTTCCAGTGTTGCTGGACTCCTTCCATAGAGTCCCAGAGGACTTCTACACAGGGGGAAAAAAAGTTTAAAGCAGCAATCAAGATGTCAAAGCCCAATCTCATTTATCAGTATTATCAGTACCTTTTACAAGATAAGGCTGGATTTGTCTCTCTGTAAAAGGGCAAATTTGACTAGCCTCATGGAGCCCATAAGGGAAAAAGAAAAAGAGTTAGGAAAAACATTTAAAAAGGACCATGAAAAAGAATATATGTATCATAAACACAAAGTAAAGAGTCCTCTCACCTCAATTTTCCCAGGGCTGCTTTAAGGTCCTGCCCAGAGAGTCTTCAATTGTTTCCTTTAGCTGTGCCTAAGGCTGTCGGTCTATGTAGGATTTTGGTACTCAGCACACAACCTTTTCACATTTTAATACAACCCTCATCTCCTTTGTTCCTGTTGCCAGATAAACTGTAGATCAGCACTGACGTTAGGAACAAATTGAAGCAATTTATTACCTGAGAGCTGCATACCGCTGAAGAGAATACCAAACACTTATGAATGTGTCTACTCTACTATAAATCCTGACGTGAGGAATATAGCTTAGGAAATTATCAGTAAATACACTTTTAGCACACCAGTCTTATGAGTGTATTGTCTAATTTACCCTCACTACCACAGTTAGCCTGTAAGGGGTAATGACAAAACACTACATTTGTTTCTAACATTTTATTTCTGCCAGCACTCTGCAAGCAAGCAACAGACCACCAAAGTAGCTCTTTTTACAATATAGGACTGCAGGGGGGCTCAGAACTCGTCAGTTTATCTACAAAGCTTTGAAATGAATCCTGCTTGTTGAGTCTTTTTCTTGTCAGTGCCTGTTGACATAATTTATTGCTAACGAGCCAGGTGTGATGACAAACACCTGGGAACATGATGACCTTCATAATTAAAAGCTAAGAAAATGCTGCTCATTGTAAGGCCTATCATCATAGGAAATACCTTCTGTTAAATAAACTGACATAAGGTTGAGAGTGCTGTTCAGTGTGATATCCCCATCTCCTTAGGTTATAGTGAAGCAAATAGGGAAGGTTGGATAACTTGTAATACAATGCAGGCTTCAATAGAAAAGAGTCTTAATCTGTGATGGGTACAGTTATTTGAACAAATGGAAATGTAAATATTTCTGAATTTGCTCTTATCTTGATCATTGCACATCAGTGGCTTTTAGCTGCTCAACTTGGAGAAAGACAGTTTTCACAAAGGTATGAAAGACACTTACTAAGTGGAAATTTTTGATGACGTTAAACTGGCTGTGACCTTCATGATCATAAAACAAAACCAAAAATAAATAATAACAAAAGACCCAAACAAATCAAACCAAACCAAACCAAAGAAAACCAACTAAAAACCCAACCCTACTACCACTAGATGGCATTGATTCAGCATCCAAACTTAGAAACTTATTTCAGCTTTACCACTGTTAAAGCTCATTCTAGTGACAGCTTTAATATTAAAAACTCTCATAGTCATTGTTTGTCACTTTCCCTAATGTGTATATTATCCATCTCATAATTCTATTATCTACCTATCTATCTATCATCTATCTATCTATCTATCTATCTATCTCACATATTAACATTGGCGTGCATTGTCGAACTGTGTTACTGCTGAAATGGATACATTTTAAAGGTGGATGTCAGAGAAAATTTTCATTTGATGCTATTTGAACACTGCTACCACCTGTAGAGTTTGGGTGAAACCTCTGAGATTGTCAGTTTACACCAAAATCCAGCACAGTGTGCAATGAACTTCGTCAGCAACTGCGAGATGTTGGAGTTGTGTTGTTTTGGAATCAATAACTCCAAGAGCTCCTGTTCTGGTTGTCTCGGTCAACCTCAGATTTTTACAACCACCTGCTTCAATCACTAAAGAATTACTTTTCATGGGCTTGAGGAGACTCCTCTTTCTCTAGACAAGAAGCCAGTACCGGGGATTTAGTCCCAGTCTTCCTCATCTTTCCCACTGTCATTCTGGAGGCATGTATCAGGCCTTACTGCTGCCTCCTGTAAGAGCTCTGATGTGAAGCAAGAAGTTTTTTTCATTCTGTGTCTGTGATTTAAGAAGTGGAAGCACAGTGCCTGCTGCTGACACCACTCCTGGTGTCATGTTTGGTACTTGGTCAACCAAACACACCTTGGTGTAGGGGAGTCATATGTAAATAGTGAGAAAAACTGAATTCCAAATTATACAACTGCCAGCAGTTGCTGTAATCATGTCAGGGTTATGA
>JANRGV010000001.1:100663385-100690264 GCA_024734035.1 Alethe castanea | reverse complement strand
ACCCAGAAGATTTTACCGATGCTATTTACTGGAAAAACCTTTTTTATTTTTTTGTTTTTTTTTTTTTTACGAGTTGAATACAAAAACCATATAAACTTTTTCTGGGTAAAATTTGAGAACATCTACAAAATTATGGACAATACTGCCTCCTACTTTAGCTTCAGTGATGCAGCTCTTTGCATGTACAGATACTTGTGTCCCTACTTTGGTCCTGCTTACCTTACCAGCACTGGATTTTATAAGGCATAGTGATAGTATCTACTCTCAGTGCCTTGTTGTCATTACATGTCTCGCACATCCAGGATTCCAGAATGGTAGAGAATTTTCCACATTGCCTTTCTGCCACGGATAAACAGCATTTAAGTCTCAGTTTCAGCCCACAGAGAGCTTGCAAACAAGATTGGGTAAAACAACTTTGCTTGAAGGGGATGCCTTTGAAACACAAATATCCTGTCAGTATCCTTTTCATCTCTCAGCTCACTTCTTTCAGCTCCTTATTCTGCCCTCTTCACCTTAACATGAAAATCCTGGACAAAAACTGTTGCTTCACAAAAATTAGCCTGATAATGAGAATCACCACAAGAAGTGATCCAGACAGATCTTGGTGCTGTGACAATTTGTGTGTGCAGAAGGCAAACATTCAAATCCCAACTTCCTTTCAGCATTTCCTCAGTAAGCCACTGGCACCTGGAGTATTTTGACTCCTCCTTATTTTTGCATGCAACGTTTTAAAATCACATGCACAGTGACCTAGCATAAAATATTTTCCATAAGACCCTTCTCCACACACTGGAGTATGAATTTCCTGCTGCTCATCCACATCTCTGCTGCATGTCAGAAGACATATGGCACTCATGCTGCTTTTTGCCTGGGTAGCATTTTCCAAAATTGCCTATTTATCTTTGCTCTGCACAATGTTTCTTATTTCTTATACATGTGAAGGGAATTCAATACTTCCAAATTTCCAGGTTTGAATCAATGCTGCATTTTGCAAGGGTTTAAGCAGATTTTTTTTTTTATCATCTTGGCCTGCTAAAAAGGAAAGGTGGCTTAAACAATTATCTCCTTTCCCTTCTTTTCTTTATCTGCTTTTCTATTATTAGGTTTCTGTTACTTGAATGCCTGCTTCTTGGTATTTTTTCCTAACCTTTCCCACTTCTCCTCCTCCAAAAGGAAGAAAAAGCCCTTTTCACTAAATCCATTAAGTCTCACTGTTTTTGTCACCACTTTTTCCTGGTTAGTTACTTCATACCCCTGCTCTAATGTCTTCTTTCAGGTTCTTATTTTGCAGTTTTCTTTTTGGACCAACCATAGCATCTTAGTCAAAAATCTTCGCTTCCTATTTGCCTGCAGTGCTATGGCTTGTTCTTCAAATTCCATTACTACTTTTGGTCTTGGCCTTTAGCTCTCTTTCAAAGCCCACCTTCACTCTGACTTGCAAATCACTTTTCTCCTCCTCTTCTCCTCATGAGAAACTGTTCTTCACAGAAAATTCAATTCCTGTTAAGCAAGGAAAAGAAGCTGTGGATAATATGGTGGTCCCTATGAGTAATAATGAAGGAAGGTTACACCCTTTCACACATACAGGGAAACTACAGGGCCAAACATAATGGAAAATTATGACATTTGCTACTCCAGAAAAAATACAGTGAAGGCAGAGAAAAAGATGAGGTGGAATTTTCCCAAGGTTTGAGTGAGAAGGGATTAGCATGTATGCATTTTTGCATATGGCAGTATTTGTACATATAGCTCTAGCTCTTCCCCTAGTGGCCTGCAAGGTGTCTTTTTTCTCTATGTGTCTCAGTTTACAGAGCAATTTGAATTTTTACTTTTACAAAGCACAAAGGCAAGAGTGGTGAAGACATAAGGTTTTTCAACCTACCAATCTAATTAAAACAAGCTCTAAGACATGCAATAAACATGTTGTAGTTTCATTATAGCAGAATTTGAAATAAAATGCAGGATTAAGGTGCAGAGGAAAACGGAAATATTTCTAAGGTTTCTTGGCATTTTTAGCAGAAACTGAACATGGGGCGAAAGAGCTCTTTCTGGTTTAACATTAAAGGCGTTGAATGTTCAAACTACAATTAAGAAGAGAAATCACAGTGAGGAGGTACATGAGAAATTATGGCTCTGAATTGCCATACTATGTTGAATATTAATAATAATGACAATTAATTCATATATGTTCATGCATATAGGTACATAAGTGTGCATGTTCACACTTGGCCTTGATTGGTTGGTGGCTTATTGAAATGACTACTGCATTTTTATAACCAAAATTTCAAATATGGGAGCCAAAGGAGGTACTGAATCACAGTCTGTGGGAAAAATTAGTTTTGCTGTTTTGCAGGTTTTCCTTCAGTTTTGTTGAACCCAGTTTAGTTCATGTTGCTGTTATGAGGAAATGATTGTTTATATCTCTCATTTTGTGTATTGGAAAATTGGCAGCACTACCTTGTAATTCATCACTTATTGTGAGCCAGGGGACAATGTATTTTCAACTTCAGGGCAAAAGATTATACAGAGTCATAAAAGTAAAATACCACATCCCTCTGAGCTGAATCAACCTAATAACAGAGGTCTTACACGAACTTTGCGATGATATGCAGCAGAATTAGCGGGTTCTCATAGCCATTAAGTTGTATAAAAGATTTTTTTTCTCTTATATGTTTAGATTTTATTCAGCCAGCTGATGAGTCATGATCAGAAACATCCCCTGTGAAAAGGAGGCTTTCTGAGAGAGCAGTGCTTGGTGATGGGAAATGCAACTAGCTTAGCTATTTTCTACTGTAAGTTGCTATGTGTTTACATTCAGCTCCACACAGTGACAAAGCCAAGATAGAGTTTGCAGCAATGACATTACTCTTTAAAATTCACAGAGCAATTACACAGTATTTGTATTACCTGCAAAATACACAGTGGTAATGCAGTCAAGGTTTCACTCTGTCTATGTAATTCCCCTACTCAAGAGCAAGGGTTTTTAACTTTGCAAAGCCCAGTTGCCAGTTTGTCAATGCATTACCTATCACATAATTTTCATAAACTTGAAAATATTTCAAGTCCCTAAGGGAAGTTGATATTAAGACACACCAAGCAGTCCCTCTTGAACCTTGAATTTTCTATCTCGGCATGTGTGACCAGATGTTTTGGGAAGCACGGAACTCACTACTCCCTCATCTGAATAGCATATTAATGCTGTAAATTACTCAATTATGTGCCATAAGCTAATTATAGTCTACTGAAGTAGATGTCAGTTGCTTAATAAATGTGAATTCTATTCAATTTAATGTTATTATTTAATATTAAATATTCCATTTTGATTGTCAATTGTTTAAAGGAAAGAACAATATCTTTCTACAATATTTATGCTGCAAATCATTAGTAGGTGCTAGCAAATACCAACAGTTCAAATGAATGAAGGTGCTGAGATATGAATAGTTACAATTCAAGCTAATGGCAATTATGACTCAGGAAATGTGTAATACAGGCAAACTTTAAGCTTTCTCTTTAATGATGCATATGAAAAGAGAAACAATATTATTACTTATCTCTGACAAATCTATTAAGAATCTAATGTCTGGAAAATAAATTATACAACTCCTCTTCATATTGTTTCCTTTAGGTGAAGGAAACAAGTTTAATTCTTTTCTATTCTTTTTTTTTCTCTCACTTTCTATGCTAAGTGGAAATAGAAATTACCAGACCTGTTTTCTTCCTGCAAACATGGTATACCATTTCTTACTTCACATGTTGGTAGTGTGAGTAGAAGAAATCCAACATCCTCTCCACCAGCATGCAAAGCAAGTCTTTCTTTTTCATTCACTGTCCCTGCCAAGCTGATTGGAAAGGATAGAAATACATATTTTTAAAAAATCCCTAAACTTTCATTGTGTAACATTTTCCAGCAGATCTAGTCACATACGTGTAACAAAGAAGTTACTTATTTTTTATAATTTTTTATAATTTTTATAATTAATTATTATCTTTTTTGATTTACTTTTGAAACCATTGTTGTTCTTAGTAGAGTTTTGGAGGTTCTGGCAAAAGATTTTATCTCTCTTTCACCCATACCTGACATTAATAGGAATGTTTAAAGAAGTAGGGGACAAAGGAGTACCCTGGCTCCCTGCTGCTCTCTATGTTGCTCTTGTCAGTGCTTTCTGAGCCTCTATTAAGAAACAGCTGAACTTAGCTAAACTTGCAGCTACTAACAAGGTTTTAGCAGCCTCTTTCTTGGAATTAGTCATTAAACTGAGGAAGATGTTGGCCACTGGGGAGAAATAACAACCTCTGTGTATACATACCTATGTGCTCCTGTGCATAATAAAGAACTTGGCATAAAAAACCCCTCCACATGTGTCCTCTATCTCTCAAGTGCAAGCAAAGCTATCTCTGAGAGAGAAAGTCTCTAGGCTGCATTAATGTGTTTAAGTCATCCTGTTCACTAATGGAAAAGAAACAGCCAAGCAAAGGCCTCTCCTGTTTTGTCACAAAAGCACAAGGCACTGAGTATGCTGGTGGAAATTACCATAACGGCATATTACTGAGCCAAAAATAACAGAAACTCTCCATTTTACATCCCATCTGACTTTAATATAAGCAGCTCGGGTTTCTGTAGGGATTATACTTTGTTTAGTCTCTAATAGAAAGCTAGTATTTAAGTAAATAGTAACCAGAAGGATGTCAATCAGTTTTGCCATTAAATAGTGCATGTCAAGCCAAATCAGGAAATTCTTTGCTGCTCACTGAAAACCCTGGCCTACTTTTTGTAATTTCTCTCGTTAATAAAGTGGTGATTGAAATAATCTTGTGTTCGATTAACTGTAACATCACAAAAGACCCTTAATAAAAGCAAGAAGAACAAGGAGTACCATATTAAAGATCATAAGTTTTCAAATATAGGTACTTATATGTGAGCATTAAGTGTCTGTTGCCATGCTCCTCTGAGATCATAAGCCTGTGTACACATGCTCTTCTGTAAAGAGCAGAGGACATTTTGCAGCACAAATTTGTATTAGTCTGTCTATAAAAACAGAGCTATTTTATAATGCTTGTTTGTGTTGCCCAACACAAATTACACTCTAATGTTTCTTTAACAAGGTTCAGAGGGTTTCTCACCCTTTTCTGTTTGCCTCTTTGATTCCAGTGAGTGCTGGAGCCCTTGGACAGACAAGTGTCACAGCAGCTGCAGTACCAAGGGGATGAGGGCAATGCAGGAAGGTAGGTGGGGAAAGCTTTTTTTAAGGTTATTTTTAAGGCATGAAACATGTGGGCCATTAACTGTGCTAGCAGCAAGGAAAGAGTTCATTATAGGAAGTAGGAGGGCTTAGACCTGGACTGGTTTTAATCTTACAGCATTAATGACAAAACATTTTACCTATGGACGCTTCTTTTGGAGCTCTGCTGCTTATTTCTACAAGGCTCACATTGGTTACGGCTACACACAAAGTATCTTCACAAGTATTACTTCAGCTCACTGGTTTGTGTCCACCAGTCAGACCATAAAAATCTTAAATTCTCACTACAAACTCCCTACAACTCTCCTGGCAAAACCCATGGAGTTTCCAGCGGAAGCAGTGTCAGTATTAGAAGAGCTTGGTACAAGGTCTGAAGGAAGGCTGGCCCCACTGGTCCTGCAGCCATGGATAATTCATTGAGGAGGGAGCACATGTCACATCAGCCAAGGCCAAGAGGAGAAGGAAGGTGAGAGATCAGACTTTATCTGGCCAACATGAACTGAATAACTAATAAGAGAGCTGAGTTAGCCAGCTGCTCACAGGTGAGAATAAACCTGAGCCTCTACCTCTCTGGGATGCAAAGTAACCCTGCAACACTATTATTTCTCACAACTCATATTTACAGGGCCTGTGTACCCACATTTTACAGATGATGGAAGGCTGAGGAGCACAGCCACAAGCAAGCAATCATTTTCAGCATACAGAGATTTGGTTTGAGCTCTGATAATAGATGGCATAGCTCCTATTAGGACATTCTCCTGGAAGGTAGTGAGGCACTCAGAATTATTTCTGGAGCCTGTGCACGACATGGGATGTACTTGAACAGATCTAAGAAGTCCCCAGCAGAATGAAGTGCATCTATATTCTACTGTCTGAAGTTCATGGGAGCAAGAAAAACAGAAGGCAAATTCTTTCTTAAAAGTGTCAGGATGTAGGTCTCATAGTCTCTCTTGTGGAAGCTGTCCCAGGACTGTGTTGCTTTCCTCACTCCCAGTCTGAAATCTGAGTAACCCTCTCTGCAAAATCTTTGTTGAATCTAAACCAATACCCCTAGCTTCTGCTAAAGATTATTCTTGGTAGAATAAATAGGCTGTGATGCAAGTATCAGAATGCCATTTCATAAATATTTTTTTGCTTGAACCATGTCTGTTTTATAATGATCTTTGAATAAACGAAGAATAATTATCTTTGTTTTTCAGCATAACACTCAAACATGTAAAACATTGCTCAAGTTACAAATTAGGTACAGTGGGTTCTGCAGCACTCAAGAGGCCAAGGTTGCTGCATGTAACTTCTGAAATTAAATCAGGAAGGAAATCTGCAGTTTCACCCTGAGAGAGAAGAGGACTCTCTCATGTTGTGTCTGGGCTTTGGAAACAAGAGTTGGGATGTTACAGAACTGTGTTGAAAAGAAATTAAACCTTAAATATAGACCATTCTCCATAAGAGATCAACTTTATGTGCCATGAAAGAGCTTGCTGTTAAATGCAGAGTCTGAAACACTTCTGAGCTAAAGAACTGCTTGCTGTTGAAACTATTTTATATTAAATGACCATGTACCTGCATATAATTAAAGTCACGAATTGCAAGATGGATAATATTTTGGTAATGAGTAAATAAGCTTGGTAGAAATATTATCATGTAAAAGGATATGTAGAATATGTCTCAGTATTTCCTTGCAAACCAATATACATAACTTTCATGCAATTATGAGGCAACAATACAAACATTGTAAGTTTTATAGGCTGTAAATGTTAGTTTCAGCTTTCATTTCCCAATCTGTTCTTCAGAGGTATTTGCAGTGTAACAGTGTTTTGCCTGGAACACAGGGTAAAATTTCTGCTATTACAAAAGCTAGTAAATTCTTTGTAGGACTATCCTGCAATTATTTTTCAAGTTTTTAATTTCAAAAATCAGTTTCTATAAGTAAAGTCTAAGGTTTTTTACTTTGAAAAAAGTAAAAAGAGTGAAAGACTGAAATAATCAAGTTACATGATTTATCAAGACTGCCTTAATATTGCCCCTTCATCATTTTACCATTGCTTAATGCCATTTGCCAACAATTTCCACTTAGAAGATAGTGACAAAGACTTCTGGAGCTGACTGTGATTGTGGAGACTATTTTGTGTTACTACATTAACAAGTGGCTTCAGCAGTTGTCACCTCCTTGGAAACACTAGACTGCAAAAACAGCTGAATCTTTTGCGTTGTTCCAGCTCCGCCTTATCCAGGATTTCCTTCCACGACAGACTCCAAGTCGGTCATTTGCCTCATGGGACTTTTTAGCAAAAAAAATATACAGGAACCTACAAGGCCTTCTGATGATAACTTGATCAAGAAACTTCCCCTGGTAGCATCCAATAGTTTTGTCATTCCGTTTTCTCAGCTGAAGGGAATCTGTTTGAATAGAAATGTGCGTGCTTCTATGATTCTCACATAGGTTCTAAGCATAGAAAGTCGTGACAAAGCTGCCTGCGGAAAACATATTTGACATTGGTTCCTGTTGTGTAGCCATGCTCTTGGTTGCAGAAATCTTGCCCCCTAGTTACGAGTCTTACCTGCTTTCACATGGCTATGCAAATACATGAAATCTAAAGAAATACTGAGCTGAATGAGAGAAAAGAACCATCTAGAGTGCACAGTTGGGAAAAAGTAGAAAGGCAAGGCACACACAGCAAGGCCTGCCTACTTGCAGCTTTCAGCCAGCAGCACTCTTCAGACTTCCAAGGCAGAGTCTGCATTGAGAAGGTGTATTTAACCTCTTTTGAAACACCCGGGATCCAGCAGAAGTCCTGATTCAAGTAGCTCCTCTCCTTGTTAACTGACTCCATAATAAACTCTTGAGACTCATGAGATTGTGTCACTGAACAGAAGAGAAGCCGTAATGTTACTTAAAATCAATTTTTTTACAAAAAAAACCAATGAGATTGATGGAAGCACAAGAGAATTTGTGTCATCATGGCTGGTATAAAATAATACGTTCATTCATCTATCTTTATCTGTACCTTCACAAAAGTAAGGATTATCACCTACTGCTGGCATCACACAGGCAATACACTCATTTAGCATTTACGCTTCACACCTATTTTTTCAACAGAATATGGAGGATCCTTGTGTGGAAAGAAATCTAGGGACACTTCACATTTGCTTTTGCAAATAGATTAGCAATAATCATTTTCATCTCCTTTCAGAATGTTAGTTTTTGACAGTACATGGCCAATGATTGTGTTAAAATTAATGTTCTTTTTTATAACTTATCACATTAAACTGAAATATTTAATTATGGATATGTTTAATATGCCAGGAGTTATTATGCAGTAATTTATTTCATAATATTAATTCTTACATTCCTTCATTAAGTATAATTATACCCGTTAACAGGGGATAATAAGTCTTTCCTTTTGTGAAGGACAGCTGTCTCGTATTTTCACCTCTTCTGTGCTGATGTTTAAAGGTTGCAGATTAGTCCATACAATAACAACACCGTCAGCATGCTAAGAACAGTAGCTATTCTTTAAAGCTTATCCGGTCTGTCTACTTAAGGGTTGAATAACAGCAATTTTAGCCTTATGTAGACATTTAAAAAGCAACAGAACAATATTTCAGAGGTGCGTCTAAAGAAATTAAGGTATTTCAGTAGGGAAAATAAAATACTGTCAACTGCACAGGTAACTTGTTAGATTGGAATGGACATTTAGTAACAGTGACCAGATGTTATCTCAATTACCAATCTATCTTCACGACATCATTATAGTCTAAAATAATGCACCTTAATCTTTAATAATTAATTATAAGCATCTTGAATTTTTAAAAATAAATAAATACATACATACACACATGCATGCATAATACAAAGATTGCTGAAAGAGCCTAGCACTGCAAACTGTCTATAGCTTTCCTAACAGGTTAACATAAAAATGCCATGAATGGAAGAGTCCATGTCATTTCACTTTTTTAAAGACCTGATCTAAAGCTCAATAGTCTTTGAAAGTTATCTTAGAACATTCCAAATATTAATTTATATTAAATACTAAGTTACACTCCAAATACTAAGTTATATTAGCAGTTATTTTGGTTAATAGATCAAGTTTAAAAATTCAAGTTAATACTTGCCATTGATAGCATTTATATTATATAAATATGATGTTTATCCATCTGTGGCTAAAAGTTATTCTACATTAAAGCTTCTCCAGTAAACCCTTACTTTTCAAATATTTCTTTTCAGAAAGGGCAAGGGACTTAAAAATCAGCCAACACACCTGAGCACACTGAAACACACATATATTAACTCATATACATACACAAATCATTACTGCATCTTCAGTGCTTTGGTATACCATAGGATTGTTGTCATGCAAGCCTCAGTGAATAATGACAGAATAAGTAATGACAGCCTGAGTTAATCACTTAATTTCTTGATTAGCTATTGAACATCCTTGTAATAAGGATGAGAAAATGAGTAATTAATGCATCAGAACAATCTCCTGCTTTGCTTCTTTCCATGTCACTATAAACACCTCTAATTTCTGCAGAAAAAAATGGTTCTTGTAAGAGTCTTGTTAGTCATCAAATCTAAGCTCTTATGAATAGATTTGTGTTATGTATATTCATATATGTTCACTTTAAAATTCAGTCTAATTCATAATATCAATGCACATTGATTAGAAAATTAATCTAAACATTTCCATTAGCATCACCTCCTGCAGAGCATATTTGTCCCATCCAACAGAAAACCTAACTTACAGTTACACCAGGTTAAATTGTACGTTGCATTGCTAAAACATAATGGGCCTGTGCTTTATGCAATCTTTCTAATACTATTTGGTTTGAATACCATTTTAAATGTGCATGCTTTCAATACTGTGATAATCCTTTGAATTTTACATGCTATTAGTGACAATTGTCCAGCACTCATCAATAAGTACTAAGAACTCTCAGGCCTCTTGTTACTTACTTGGCCACTTCCAAGCCAGATAATTATTTTTCTCATAGCTCAAATACTCAGAAATTTTCTACCTAGTTTCTTCTAGGAGCTCCTTAGGAAAGTAACAATCAATAGCTGGCTGGCAATCAGAGGCACCTGTCTGTCACACAGAGCAGCTAATGGTTCCCCCTTGACTGCAGCCGCCTGAGCTGTGGATTACATTTCCTTCACAGCTCCTGTAATAGGAGCTTTATTGGGGTTTTTCCTGACTGTTGCAGTTTAGGAATGGTATTTAGTACCCCCTCCACCAGGACTCCAAAGCCACAGTGCCTCTCGATTATTTCCTCTCCCCCTCTCTTCTGCCCATGGGTGGCCACTGGATGCACAAAAGGCAAAGATGACCAGTTGAGATAAGAGCAATTTACTAGAAACAGCAAGGAGATAAGAAGAGAAACAGTAACAGCAACAAGTTAATAACAAAAGCATACAAAAGGCAGAGTTTGGAGCTCAACCCACCCACAGCCACGCCACCCAAACTGCTCCCTCTGGCTGGGACCAGCATTACCACTAGCTCCATCCACCAGGCTTGCTGCCCTGGAAAGGAATGCCCTGGCAGTGATATGAAATGGCACTGAATAACATTTGGGTCTTGGCCACACCCACACTGTTCCAGGCTCCTCCCTCTCTCAGGTACTGCAAAAAATTAACCCTTTCCATGGGTAAAGACCTTGACAATGACTAAGCTCTGTTGGGAAGTATCAGATTAAAAAGCATGTACTAGGTTAAAAAAATACTACTCTTCTTACCTGCATACATCCTGTGAGTTTAAAAGGGAAATTAAGCCTACACTTAATTGACTGTTCCTTGATTGTCAAACTTGCACATGTTATGTTTCAATTTCCGGTAATCATAATTTAAAATTTAGCGTGCCTTGTTCCTGCATCAGTAACACAGATTTACTAATGCCTGCATTATACAACTTGTACCACATTTAATTAGGAAATTCTATCTGGTTGTTAGCACAGTGCATTATGTAAAGAGCACTGCACATTGAACAATTGAGTTCCTATTCAACAACCCATCTAGAAATGTTCCATTCAATGTTACAAAATTTACGACTGCAATAAGTGACTAGAAAGAGTCGTTAAAAGGCTGTAGATTTCAAAGCTGTGAATGCACTCACACTGCAAAGTATGAAATATATGTTCTGGAAGTTCTGAAACAAATGTACATTTCCTCTGAAATCATTATAGTATTTTTCTTTCATAGCTGTTGCAACTATAGAAGATCTATTAATCTCCAAGAAATTAGGTAGGAGAGGGGAATCCTGGTCAGTGTCTGATGAAGGAAAGATTTTGTGCAACATGAGAAAAAAACCCATATTTTTTATAAAAGCTAAATAGATTATTTTAATACTCTTCCAAAGCAGGAATATGTATTTTTTAAGTAAGTCCAGACATGAGAACCTATAATTATACTTAATTATATCTCTTATTGCACATAAGTGATAAAGTTTTCAGATAGAGAATATTGCGATCTTAATCCACTAAAGATTAATCATGTAATATGTATCTGGGCTGTGAGTTAAAAGCCTTTGTAGTCAGTGTAATTTACTTTAATGAGACATTGGTGGGTTTAAAATCAAGGTAAACCTGCTAATAGGATTATTAAGGACAATGAAGTTATCCCAGACTTCAAGAAAACTGTGTACTTAATGAGTTGGCCGACTCATCTATATCATCATATTCTACACTGAAAATTGATATTAAATTGGACTCCTGTACGCATTTTGTCAGTGTCTCTCGAGGGTTTATGTATATGTTAAAATTATTACAATTAGAAATTACTGTAGTTTGGAGGCATAAAACAACTTGCCCTAATAAAGGCAAAGAACATTTGTAGAGTCCTCCAATTGTACATGGCCATTATATTGCAACAGATTTTTCTTTTTAAAAATGGTCCAAATTTAATGATATTTTCTATATTTTTTTCCAAAAATATATTATTTTCCTTTCAGCATGAAAACCACTATTGATATATTGCAGCTGTGTTTCCACTTTTACATGAATATTCTTCTATGCCTTTTTTTATTCTTTTAGATTTTTAAAAATCCCTTGTTACTGCAGCTATGTGAGGAAGGGAGTGTTTCTTGGGGCTGGGGTGTTTTTTTTAAAGCTATGCTTCATTCCTTACTATGAGAGGGAAAGTCTTGGAAGCACTAATTTCAATTCCAAAACTAATGGAGATGAGAAGAAGAATCTTTGTTTCTTTGAGACCATGCTATGGAGATAGCAGCATGGCCTCCTGTGCCGCAATGGCAGCTTCAGCAAGGGCAGAGGAAGGAGACACACTAACAGGAAACTGTGAAGAAAAAGAGAAAAGGCATAAGGATTAATAATTAGGCAAGATGCAAGACTTAGGAGTCAATAAATGGAGGTGATGCTCAAAGTCTTGCACTTCCTTCTTTCATGACTAGAAGGGAAACCACCAAGTGAATAGAATGTTGATAGCTAGCAAGGAGAAACTGCCGTGCACTCCAGCACATCCAAGGCAGAACACATCTTTCCTGGAAGCCTAAACAGACTTAGCCTGAGATACTGGAGTTATTAAAAGTATCACTGCACAAGTTGACAGCTGGGTAACAGCTTTATAGCCAGACTGGCAGAGCTGGCCCAGGGCTTCACAGAAAATGTGGAAAGCTATGAAGGCAGAATTCACATCCTGACAAAGAGCAAGGGAAAATCCAGTATTTCTGACAATTTTTACCAAAGTAAATTTGTTTCTTTGAAAAAAGCTTTCCTTTTAAGTAAGGCTGGACAGCAAGAGAGAAACAGCACTGTGGATTCTGAAACACACAAGTCTCTTTAGATACCTGCAAGTCAGTAATGAGCCCAGTCATTCTACAAAGTTTTATTATCCCTCCTCTTGTGGGGAAAGCCCCACAAAAACTAAATCTGCAGAGTGAGTTTCTTACTAAGGATATGCTCAAGTCCCCCAATACAGGCCAAGCAATAGTATGAGTAATTACTTGTTCCCTAGGAATTTGAGATGAGGATTCTTTCAGTAAAAGTAATGAGCTTTTCCCGCAATGTAAGTGTTCACAGGACATAATAAGGGTCATTTACTTTTCAAAGTTAATTTTAAAGTGTTACATTGTAATTTAAACTCAGTTTTTCTCTCAGTTATGCTAACCTGTTCCAAGTCAGATAGTGCTGTTTAAGAATAATCCCGTTTCTGCTCCTCTTCATTAAGATTTACATATGTATGTTGAGAAATATAAAATAATTTAATGAAGTTATTTTATTTACTTACATTCATTAGAGTCAGTACAACATTGTGCTAATAAAACAGCAAGGAGAACAAGAAAGCTTCTGATGCAGTTAGTTCGGAAACATTGATAAACATGCCATAGCTAATGGTTAAAATTTACTCTGTAATTAAGAAATTTACATTCCACAATAGGTCAAATAAACAAGACATCCCAAATTCACAGGAATGTCTTGTGGCCTAGCAGGTTGAACAGGCAGGCCTTCAGAAACATCTCACAATCACAGCAAACTGTGTTCCTTCAAATTGATGACCATCGAATAGCTCACAGTCAGTTGAGATTTATAATCAAATACCTTTCCAAACAAAGAAAAAGAGCTCTATATCCATTGTTAACAGGATGAAAGCTGGGTAACCTAACCAGACTCCTTCAAGAGAAGAACATAATTTAGACACAAAGGTGAAATCAAGCTGTGATCAAGATTAGTGAAGTGTGACTGGGTATATGGACTAGACAAGAAAGCATTTCAAGTTGAATCCAGGTTGTAACTTACTTTTAAATTACTTGGCATTTCTTCATCTGATTTTGCCCTGATGCTTTTTTTTATAGTAGAAACTGCAAGAAAACAATAGACAGAAGCCTTTTGTTTCAACACAACAAATTTTCTTCTTATATGCCAGGAAGGACTTTATATTTTGTGTATTCTTAAGACTGATTGTATTTTCAAGGCTTTGAATGTTTTGATTTGTAAAAGTTTTTCAAAATGGCAAGGTCTGTGATGCTCTAAAAGAACTGATGATGACCATGGTGACACATTTCTGAAAGGAAGAGATTGGATGAAAAGTATTTCTGGAACACGAGAAATTCAGATTGATCATCTCCCAACCTGTGCTGGTATTTGGGGTTATTCCTTCCTATGTGCAGGACTCTGCACTTGTCATTGTTGAACCTTATTATGCTTCTCTCTGCCTGTCAAGGTCCCACTGAATGGCAACACAGCCTTCAGGTGTATCAGCCACTCCCCAGTTTTGTATCAGCAGCAGCCTTGCTGAGGGTGCACTCAATCCCTTTGTCCAGGTCATCAATAAACATGTTGAATAAGACAGGGCCTGGTATTGATCCCTGGGGAATGCCACAGACTACAGGCCTTAAACAGGATTCTGCTCAACTTACCACAATCCTCTCAGCTCTGATCTTGACCCTCTGAGTTTGGCATTATTTCTTGATCTGCCTCACCTGGTCCATTCATTTCCTGAGCTTGCCTATGAGGATGTTCTGACAGACAGTGTCAAAAGCCCTGCTGAAGTCAAGGCAGACAACATCCACTGCCCTTCCTTCATTGTCCCATGCTGCCACGTCATCAGAGGGTATCAGATTGGTCAAGCATCACTTCCCCTTGGTGAATCCATGCTGACTACACCTAATTGCCTTCTTCTAGGTGCTCAGTAATGATCTCCAGAATGACCTGTTCCATTACTTTTCCAGGATTGGAGCCGGGGCTGACTAGACAGTAGTTTCCCTTGTCCTCCTTCTAGCTCTTCTTGAAGATGGAAGAAGCACTGTCCTTCCTCTAGTCCTCAGACACCTCCCATGTTTTCTGTGATTTTTCAAAGGTGATGGAGAGAGGCAGAGCAACAACATCTGCCAGCTCTCTTAGGTGCATCCCAACAGAGCCCACAGATTTATCAGTGTTTAGTCTGCTTAGTTGACCTCTAACCCAGCCCTCTATTACCAAGGGGAAATTTTTCTTTCTCCAGCCTTCTTCTCTTACTTCTGAGGTCTGGGACTGCTGAGTCATCCTCAGAAGTAAAGATTGAGGCAAAGAAGGTGTTCAGTAATTCCACCTTCTCTGTGTCTTCTATTTCCAGAGCACCCACCTGATTCAGCAGCACCTCAACATTACCCCTAACCTTCCTTTTGCTGCTGATATACTTGTAAAAACTCTTTTTGTTGTCCTTGAGGTGCTTTGCCACTCTCAATTCCAGGTGGATCTTGGCCTTCCTCATTGCATCCCTGCATATTTTGACAATATTCCCATAGTCCTCCTTCATGGCCTGTCCCTTTTTCTACATCCCACAGATTTCTTTCTTGCCTTTGAGGTATACTAGGAGCTCTCTGCTTATCCATGTAGTCTCCTGCTCCTTTTATCTGATTACTTTATCATGAAGATACACTGGTCTTGACCTTAGAGAAAGGTTCTTAAATATTGGTCATGTCTCTTGGACACGCTTCTCTTCTAGAGCCATAACCATGGGATTCCTCTTAGCAGGTCCTTGAAGAGGCCAAAGTTAGCTCTTTGGAAGTTTAGGGTTCTATTCCTTATTGATTTGCTTCCCCTGTGCAGGATCCTGAGTTCCACCATCTCATGGTCACTTTAGGTAGCTTGTAATAAACACCCACAAGTGTCACCCATATTAGCCTATCCCTTAATTTTCACCCATGAACCCTCAAATAATGTGTTTTTGCTTGAGTAGATCTCAATATATTCCACTTTCCCTTTCACATAAACAGCTACTCCACCATCTCACCCCTCTGACTTGTCCTTTCCAAAAGTACATAGTCATCCATGACAATATTCCAGTCATGCGAGCTGTCCCACCCTGTCTCCGTAATTGCAACAAGATCCTGGCCCTGTGACAGCTGACAACAGCACATAGGTTTTCAGTTATTCTTGTTTATTCCCCATGTTGTGTGCATTTGTGTACAGGCACTTCAGAAAGGTAATCAAGCAACCAAGTTCCCTAGAAGGGAATATAATAATACCAGAACTTTTCCTGCTGTTTTCCTTTGAAATCAAGTTCTGCGGAAATTTACCTCACTCCATGAAGCATTTGCTTCTTAACAGATTTACTTTTTATAAAAACTAGCATATGGAGTTAGACCAAAAAAGCCATTTGCCTCAATATCCTGTCTTAGACAGTGATTGGTATGCTTAGGGAGGTATATATGAGATGGAGAATGCATAAAGGATAATGCTTCCCCTGGTACTCCATCTGAATTTTCAGCAATTAGGTAGTGACTTCCTGATCTGGAGATCGTATCTAGACCATCATTCTCCATCACAACTGAAACAAATACCACTCAAGAAGTCATCCAGTCAATTTCTGTTGAGTCAGGGTGGTTTTAATATACAGGAATTGGTGCTAAAGGAGCACAGTTTGTGGCCTCATACACCCTACATCCAAAGACACTGGTTCCACACACAAAACAATTCTTCCAGTTCATGCACTTTTTCATGAGTCATGAAGAAACAGAGCAATGTAAAAGCCTGTGAAAAGGAAGGTTGAAAGAAGGAGCTAAGAAAGTTAAATTCTTACAGGTGAGTTGTGTATTGTATTGCAGTAGGAATGGCTTAAATAAGGATGAAAGCAAGACAGAATGGGAAGGAAAGATATTTGCTAGAAACAGGAAAACATCTTTCAAATTTCTGAAATCATGCATGTTCTAGTTAATATAACAATGACGTTAATAAAAATTCATATCAAATGAAAAGAAAACCAGTGCAGACTAAACCAGAATTTGAAGCTAATACTAAGAATATAAAATGAAAACTAGTACTGAATCCTTCACACACATCAGAAGCAGCCCACAGATTTTAGGTAGGGAGAGCTGATCATCAGGATATAATACTACACAAATTATTTGCCTTGACACTCACTGTGGACACAAGAGAAATTCTCCTTCTTTTATCTTCTTGTAGTGGACTCACCAAAGGGCCTGTCTGAAACTGAAGTGGTTGCAGGGGGGACATGGAACAAAGCAACAAAACAAACACTGTAAGATCACCAGACCTAGATCATATGACCCCAAGAGCTCTAAGAGATCTCAAGGATGAAACAGCTAAATTACAGCACCATCTAACTTCTGTTTTAAGGTTCCCATGGCACCTGAGGACTGGAGTGTAGCATCTGTGGTATCACAGATGTGATATATTTTAAAGTTCCTTTGGGATCAAGAAACCTCTAAGTCTGCCTTCTTTACTGAGGAAATGACTACAAGTATAAACCAAGTGTACAATTAGTGGATACCTTGAGAAATACAGCCTGGGAAAGCTAGTGTGGCTTCACTAAGAGTGAATATTTACCAATTCGTTGATCAATATTCATACATACCAGAACTAAACATCTAGTTTGCATTTATCCTTAAAAAAAGAAACAAACAAACCACCACAGCAGAAGAAAATTGATATAAACAAAATAAGTTTGAACACCTTCTCAGTATCTAAGAGTCAGAAAAAATATTTTCCCATAAAATATAGTATACTTTTAATGTGTTTTTATATTTTAATGAAATAAAATTTTTAAAAGCTTTTAGAAAAGTAAAGTTTCCAACTGTAGGCAAAATAAACAATCAGATTATTTTCTTTCCCAAGATATGACCTCATGAAGTTCAGCAAGGGGAAGTGCCAAGTCCTTCACTTGGGATAGAACAGCCTGAGGCAGCAGGAGATGCTGGGGGCCATCCTACTGAGAAGTTGACTATGAACCAGCAATGTGTCCTTGCTGTAAAGAAGGCCATCCTGGGCTGAATTAGCCAAAGTATTGCCAGCAGTTTTGGGGGAGGTGATCCTTTCCCTCTGCTCAGCACAGGTGAGGTCCCTCCCTGTGGACACAGCTGAAGGCTCGTGGGGAACCTAATTTGGTTTTTTTGCAGGCTGTTGACTTTTTTCAGCTCCAGCCTGGATCTTTCCCAGGGTGGGGATCTTTCTTAGAGACAAAACAAGAGAAGGTAGAAAGAAAACACAGATAGACACGTGGTGTTGACCACTGAGCTGCGTGAGTGTCTCGTGATATTTTGCAGAAAGCATGTTTTCAAAGAGGTGTTGCCTTCTTTGACCAATGAGTCTTTTCTACTTTGTTTTTCACGATTTCCCTTGTATAAATACCTTGGCTTTTCAATAAATCGCTTCTTCTTGCTGCTTGAAAGAGGAGTCATGTTGCTGTATTCTTTCACCGTCTCCTAGCCCCACAGCGACACCTCCCTAGGGTGCAGCATCCAGGTGTGGGCTCCTCAGTGTGTGACACACATGGACATGGTCCAGCAAGGGGCATCAAAGGTAATTAAGGGTCTCCAGCACCTCATGTGAGGAAAGGCTGAGAGAGGATGGACCCTTCAGCCTGGGTAGGAGAAGGCTCAAGGGGATCTTATTGATGTGTACAAACATCTCAGGACAGGGTGCAGAGGACAGAACTAAACTCTTCAGTTGTGTCCAGTGACAGAGACAGAGGCAATGGGACAACCTGCAACACAGGAGGGTCCCTCTGAAAACCAGGAAACCCTTCTTTACTGCGAGAGTGACAGCACTGGCACAGGCTTCTCAGAGAGGTTGTGGAGTCTCCATTCCTAGAGATACTCAAAACCTCTCTGGGCAACTGGCTCTGGGTGGCTGTGCTTGAGCAGGAGAGGTTGCACCAAATGGATTTCAGAGGTCCATTCCCACCTCAGATATTCTGTGATTCTCTGATATCCTTAATGCCAGAAGAAAAGGAGAATGGAAAAGATGCAGAGGGATGATTAACTTCCCAAACCACAAACTTCTTCAGCCCTGGATAAATTGGTATACATTAGTCTACTTTTTAATTGTTATAAGAAACAATTCCACTCTGAAGGCTGCCAGGCCAGCTTTGGACTGGTATTCTTTCTCTCTCCCTCTTCTTTCTCTTTTGATCGTTCTCTTCCTGTCCTGGCATCATAAGCAGAGCTATCACAGTTTTCCTGAGAAACCTCAGTCTCAAGACTGAGGCCTGCTATAAGAGCCTTTCCAATTTTTGGGTTAAGAAATTCCTCACCCTTTTCTCCACACTTTATCTTTCTGATTAAAACTTCAGAGTCTTCTTTCATTGAGGTGGCCTGAATCTATATAGGTGCACAGGTCACGCATATTTTTTTCGTTACCTCTCTGTACTCTAGTGGTTTCCTGCCAGTAAGAACTTGCAGGGGAAAATTGGCAGTGCATCACTTTAAAACATGGAAACTTCATGCTATTACTCAACATTTGTACCAATCTAACTCATCTCTGATCAATCTGCCATTACATACTTTTTACTTACTTACTTACTTGCATTTATTGTTCTTTCTTTTACACAGCCAAGTTTTATGCTTATCTGACATTTTTAAACAAGTTTACAGAGGAAATGCAACTCTAGTTCACAGCTTTGGTGGGGTACTTTTCATTTTTATCCAGGAAATCTGACTTGAGCTGTTACAATTCCACCTCACAGTTTAATTACCTTGGCTTTAAGAATGTAGAATAACTATCCTGTGTTTCTGCTTTCCTGAAGCATTCAGCTGGAGTGAGCTGTTGTAGTTGTGGTGCCTCTCGTCGGCAGCAGCCCTCCAGCTGAACTAGGCTGGCCAAGAGGAAATAACTTGAAAGAATTCATAACTAGGATCTGTTTGGCTGATAAATAAAATGTTTTGTTTCTAGTTTCTTTTAAGGTCTCTTTTCAGGAGTAGCCTTCTTGCAATTCTCTAACTATGATTTTAAACAACTTTTCAGACTTGAATCCTATTGTGTTATTCTTAACACCCTTGTGCCTCCCTGTGCATGGGCCAGGGATAGAGCTGTCTGTACTTTGTGGCCAAAATCCCTTTCTTCTTCATAGGTGTTACCTGGATCAAACTCTAGAAATAAAAGGGAGCAGCAAAGACCTGCAGCAGAACAGAGCTGCTCTAAAGTCCCTTCCAGCTCAGCATATTCTGTAATTCTGTGATCAGACCCCAGAACCTGACAGATACATCAGGAGGGGAGCCAGGCAGAGGGTTCTCAGGTTGTGGGGAAGCAAAAAAAGAGGGGAATTTCTCATAGGGTTTCTGCAGCCATTCTACAAGGTTTGCCCCTTACAAACAGTCGGATATTGAGGTGTACAGAGACCTGTGAAGATTTATTGATCCCTTTTCTGAAAGCTTAATAATATGATGACACTTACTATTAAGATGCCTTTTTTGTACCTACTGGTCTTGCCAATTGATAAACACAAGCATTTTCTTTAAAGTACTGTAAGTGCAAGGAATTTTATTTTTTATAGCTTTTCACTCTCCAAAATGTGGGATTTTTAACCCAAATAAACTCTGTGCATTCCTAACAATAGCTGAATGCCACAATTTAGAGAAGCCCTGTGTAAACATTTGTTTTGGCAAAGTTAGTTGCCTGCTCAGTCTGCAGGGAGTAGATTAAGTCCAGGTAATGAATAGAGCAGTTCCCTGGGAGGGAAAGCAAGAAAGAGTAAAGATTTTGCATTGGGTGTTCTCATAAATTTATAGAAACAGTGTGTGTGAGACTGGTTTTCTCAATGGGTAGAAGTACATTCAGAGAGAGTGAAAATCTCAGCAAAGATTTTGGCTGCTGTGCTGGACTGACTAACCTTACCAACTCACACTGAATATTGCCATCTGTTGTTTGCAGCAGTCTGCATGTTGCTGCTGACTGTATCACACATTCATACCCAGCATACTTACCCAGGATTCACAAACACTGCAGGCTTTCTCTCAACTCTAGTAAATCAAATGCAGACAGTATCTTTGGCCCAATCCAGAAGGAGACCATTAATACACTGTTTTGATCAATGATAGCATAACCTCATTTCCTTTATCTAATCCAGATAAAGGGAGATAGGCAGATTACACAAACAACTTCAAGAACAATTTAGTGCTGCTAGAGAAAGCAGGCAGGATATTTGTTCTAAAACCTAGGTTTTAAGCTTCTTTTTTGGCAATAATTTTATGTCCTTCTGAAGGCTCACACTGCTAAAAGCCCATGATAGGCTACATTTTATTAGCTCTGTTGATTATCATAGCACTGGAAAGCTCAAAGGGATCACACTCTCTTACTGCTTCTGTCACCCTGGACCGTGTGGGTGGTTTCTCCCTTACCTCTGTTTCTCATAAAACACAAGCTGCTAGAACAGCTTTGTTTTGTCCTTCTGTTGTCCTTCACCAGCATAACTTCATTTAACTGAAATTTCCTGTGGTGCTTGTTAAGCATTAAGGATCTTCATAAAATAACCATGAAGATTCCAAAGGGAATTCAAAGCCATCTCGATATAATAAAAGTTCAAAACTTCTTCACTCTGTGTCCAAGGAATTGTGTGAAATTATTTGTGAGTGTAAACTCCAGCCTGAAGAGTAGAACCATAAAATGCAAAATCAGTAACGTTGGGGAACTACCAGAAAGTTGCAGATTAAAACTACCAACTATATTAGAATTAGGAATGCTAACATCTTTCTAATTAAAGGGACTCATTTGGTTAGACAGTAAAATGAACTGGATCATTATTTTTGATCACTAGAAGACAGTTTACAGTAATGGGATTGGATAATGGTTTTGCTGAAAGCAAGGAGAAGACACTTATAAATGATTCTCCAAAGTTGCATTTGTATGATCCAGTACTGTACCATCCACAGTGTTTGCATAAAGATGTAAACAGGCTTGGTTTTGTCCCATTATTTTTCTGCTCCAAAGCAGTTGCCAGTGGATTTACACAAAGAACTTCTGCTGCAGGCAACTTCAGTGACTTTGTCTAAGGAAAACAGGGAAGTTGGCTTATTAGCCTCATTAAGTATAAACTGTTAAATAGCAGCCACAGCACAAACTTGCAACACTAAACATTAGAATATGATCATATTTGTATCAGCTACAAGAACAGGACACTAACGTGAAGAAGAGTGACAGGTTCAGTGCTAAAGGACGTGAGCAGGTATAAAGAGAGGTACTCTGCTGTGCTAGTTATGGTGATTTGTCTGCAGTTATGTCTGTTGAAGACAGCTAGACAGAAAGATTTATGTATTTTAATATTATTCATCTGAGAGAACTTATATTTGCAGACATATAAAAAACCTCCAGTATACTCCTTAATGTGCTCATTATGGTTAATCTCTTTTGCAGACCTCTGAAGTCTAGGTTCACTTATATCAACCAAGATAAATTTGACAACTAAAAATAGAAATTATTTCTAGATTCCGAAGTCAGTCTTCTGCAAAACCCTTAAAATGCATGAAAAAAAAATCATTGGTTCTAGAAACTTTGCCGTAAATAAATATTATGTAAAGGATCACAGCAATAAATACGGTTTCTAGAACCAAAGGTTTAGACAATGGAGCATTTCCAGGTTTTTTTCTTTTTAAGCAGTTTTTCCTTCCTATATTAAAGAATATTATTGACTTGCAAAACTGACAACACTTCATAGCTCTGTAAGTAATTATTAATTATTCATTATTAATACTGTTTATATATTTTTTTATTTGAGGAAGAATTTAAGATTAATGGATGACTTGAGGAAAAAAATAGTCTATCCTTACTCTACTGATTGCATTCTTATTCTTCTCAAATGAGACTATCTTCTACTCTAAACGAAGAATAACACTGGAAGACATTAAGTAGGATCAGCCTGTTGAGACAAATATTGAGAATATAAATAATTACTCAGTCCCTACTGTGTTTGTGAATTTCGTGGTTGTCTTTCGGTTTTGTCAACTGTACAACCTTGCCTAACAAAGCACAGTTTTCTGATTGTTTCCCCAACAGGGAGCACCAGGACTTGACTTTACCACCACTCATACATGAGACTAGGAGATGATTGAGCTGTTCAAGAGCCACTCTGACATCATACAGGCATAACCATGTCCTTAACTATTTTCAGCACAACAGCACTTCATAAGAGAACTTTGAAATTTTGTTGGCCCCAAGGTTTTGGCCCACATTTACTTGCTTGTCTGCATGGCATGTCAAACCAGGATCCACAGGACATCATCACATGAAACCCAGAAGAAGCTTTGCCAAATTTCAGGACATAAATACTTTTAAAGCCTCTTTTCCCCTTCCATCCATGCATCCACGGTCCAGATGAAGTGCATCTTCTGAGTGGTTATATCTGGGTTTTAGAGATATTTGGAAGCTTGAATATATTGTTGTGCTGAAAATAAAACCCAGTCTTAAAGGTATTAACCAGAAAAAAAGTCACCTAAGTAGTTACTGATATATTCCTTGAAAATAACTACAAAATGTAAATAATAGACATATCTGTACTTGTAAGCTATGAAAAAATAGTAGAATGACAATTTTCAAAGCTATTTAATTCCAATTAATGAGTAGGGCCAGCTTAGGAAAACACTTTTTTTTTTTTTCCAAATATATATTCTTGGCTTCTAATAATTGACAGAGCAGAAGACTTGATGCCACTGCTCTCTGAAATAATTCAGAAACTTTATCTAAATGTTATTTTCTCAATTTTTCAGTATTATCTGAATTATTAGTGTAATGATAATGATGTTGTCATAAATAAATCCTGAATGTTTTTATTATATTGCATATTGTTTGCTAGAATTTTTCCTAGCATAACTAAACACCAGGTTGGATTCCTCTACATGTGAACACTAAATACATCCTCTTTTATTTCTTAAGTCTGTAATCACAGAAAACACCACATACTGTGTATAGTTACATGGAAAATCTTATTCCAGAAACTTGCACTTATTACAAATAAAGCTTTATACTGTTATTACTGACTTGCTGAGATAAGACTGTAACAGATTTCTCATCTATCTACCTATCTGGCAATATCATTTCATGAGATTAAATATTTTGATTTGTTTTGCAGATGTGTATCAGCAGCAATTACTAAAAGGGATGCTTTAACCAGAAGCTTAAAGACACATTTCCTTGCAAAGCCAGAAGGAACATAAGCTGCATAAGCTTTACAGAACAACTTTTTATTGGATTATACACAAATATATGCTATTTGTTTCTTCACACACTACTAGCATTCTGTCTAATCATAGAATCAGAGAATCACAGAATGGTTTGGGTTGGAAAGGACCTAAAAGATCATCTAGTTCCAGCCCTCTGCCACGGGCACTAACACCTTCCACTAGACCAGGTTGCTCAAGCCCCATTCAGGTTGTCCTGGTCAGGTTAACAAGAATAAAGAACAAGGTTTACTGATTTTTAAGAAGGTCTTTTTAGTTGTCCTGAAGGCAATGCTGACAGCCTCAGGGCCCTGCTGTCATATATTCTGTGTCTAGTTTGGATTCGAGCTTTCTTATTCTACCTTTCTGAATTCTGGAGTGGGAAATTTATGGAGAAGCCTGTTCAAAGAGCAAGCGACTCCTTGATGAAGAAGTTGGCATATGCATTCACCAGGATTTCTTCCAAATTTGTTTTTTAATCCTTATTCATACAATTTAGCATGCTATTGCTGCACTCATTAGAGATTGCGTTTTCTTTACACTTGTAAGCTTTCTCACACCAGCAAAGCCCATCAACCAAATGTTCACATTGAGGCTTTTATAAAAAACATAAGGTAATTATATAAAAATTTTTGAACTGTAAAATGGGACAAAGCTAGTATACATTAGAAAAAAATCCCCAGCAAAAAAAAAAAAAAACAAAAAAAAACCAACCACTAAAAACCACTCCTTATTTTTGTCCTCTGGGTGTCTCTCTTTTAATTTTAATGACCCCTTACACAGTCCAGTTTTAGTCACAGAAGGATGAGGATTTATTTCTCTAGTGAAAGGAGTTTATTCTGAAGGTTCTCAAACTGTACCAGGCCTTTCTGTGAACAACTTTCTTTTTTCAAGGCCTTATAATTAATATACAAAAAGGATAATTGTGTACAAATTAGGATAAATACCATAGTAATCAAAAAGATACAGTAATTTGTCACAGATTTGGCAATATTACACATTTAAATTAATAGTCTTGACAGTAGGAGAAAGAAGTTTTTCACATTAAGTCTCTATGGGGTCCAAGCAAGCTAGAAGACAAAATATGAGTTCAAAATGTTATTATTATATTTTTCAATAAAGAAATCACATTGCAAGAGGTCTACTTAGTTACAGAAATAGAGATACAGAAAGAATTCAGGTAAAAAAGGCCCTGTGGCTCACATGGAACACAAGCTGGACAGAGATAAACTGTGTTATATTCTTGAAAGGAAAACAGAAGTGGGAAAGACCAAATCAGAATCTAGAAAATATATTATTCTCTACAAGACTTAGGAATCTATGCTTTCTCTTGCTTCTATAAGAGAGAAGTCATAGGTTAAATAACACAGCAAAGGGATCAACTAGGTGATCAAAATTCCTTTTAGATCTGTTACTGCTGCTATTGGTATGTTTTTGATCACAGGAACTATTGTGTGTCCTAGTGGAAAATCTGCCTGGCCAATGTCAGACAACTAACAAATCATACCACGCTTTCTAAAGTCTGTCTGTGCTACAGTAAATGTGGCAAAATGTTTTTACATGTAGCACATGTCATGTTCAATAAGCCCTTGGGAATCAGGAGGCAGGCACTTAGTAACCAGATTTGTCAGTGGTGGTGCTCTGCCGCTTTTATGAACTGTTCAAAAACTAAGATTGGATCAGTCAGTAGAGTCTAAGCTCAGATTTCTGGAAGCACATAGTTTATTTGTATCAAAGAGAGTTAATTTTATAGATGTTTACCTAAACTCACTTGTCTGATTAAAGATGTGCCAATGCATTGCTTATCATACTAATTGAGTTGATGAGAATTTAGTTCCCACCATGCTTACATAGACTTGGCAATACTGGTGATTTTGAGTAACTCTGTGCCTAAGGGTCATGGCAGAGCTGCTGCCTGCAGTGATTTTCCTGGCAGGGGCTGCGTTCTCTTATTGCCTTATCTGTGCCTTGCAGAACTGCAGTTTTACCTTTTCTGCTTCCATCAGCAGTTGCCTGAGAATTCTCAGATATATCACCTATTGCTTGTACTTTTATCTTCACTTGACCTCTCATTGCTCAAAATATGTCTCTAAAAGATAAGACTGTGGTAGTCTGATTTGTTAAACTGATTTTTTGCCTCTTGCTTTTCTCTTCCTCATTGAAAATCTGTCTCAAGGCTTCTGTCCGTCTTTATGGTTCCTAATGCATGTTGTACCTTCTTTGTTATAACTTTATTGTCTGCTAACTTCATTGTGTGCAAACTCCAAGTTTTGTATGATTTCTTTTTAGTGTATTTTGGGTCTAGTAGTAATAATAATACTGATAATTTTTAAAAATGCAAAATACTTGAATAATATATGAAATAAACAAGAATTTTTTCATGTTCTCACACTGTACTTAGATTTACTGAAGAGAATTCTATCTCTGGATGTTACGTACTGCCACAGGAAATCTGAGCTAATTTTTAAACTGAAAGTATTATTATAATCTGTGTGCATCACTCAGACTCATTTTGTCTTTGCAAATGCAATCAGCAACTATATCGAGATGCAGGTTCTCCTTTCTCATTCATAAAGTTCTTCGCTTTCACCTTTTATCACAATTTGCCTTTATTCTGATGATTGGAGGAATTTTTTTTTTTCTTTTTGTGAGAAAAGGATTACTGGAATAAATTGCATTTTAGAATTCAGAAAATAACAAAATATATAAAATAAGATCTCTGCATAATGAACATTTTTTGGCACTTATAGTAAATTCAGTTTTA
>JANRGV010000001.1:100640140-100657618 GCA_024734035.1 Alethe castanea | reverse complement strand
CATCTATTTAATCTTATTAGACAATGCAAAGATGTGTGATGGAAGAAGGAATATTTTAAAGACAGTTAGATTATACAAGTTTCACAAAGACTGTTACAGGACTAGAGAAGGGAAACACAATTAGTGGTCCTTCTGTGCAAAAGTGAACTCTTTAGCCTTCATGTTCTGCCTGCTGATGTGCCAGATGGAGCATAAGCTGCTGGCTAAGCTATGGCACATACCTCACAGACCACAACAGAATAAAGAGGGCAGCTAGAATTGCTTAGAAATTCTGACAGTTCTCAGAAAAGACGTAGAAGGATAGATCTGAAGGTATTGAGGCAGATTTCTGAGGCCAAGATATATGTACAAAGAACGTGAACTGATGGTAGAGAAAGCTAAATAGTTTGACTTTCTGTCATAAGAAGGCACAGGCTAATAAGCCATAGCAATAGATCAATGTTGTGCTTCCAGTTCTGCCACAGAGCTGTTGGGTGTCTCACCAGGTCAGTCAACTAATCAGTCAGTGCACCAGATTCCCATAAAATAGGGAAAAAATGCTTACTTTACAGGTTATAGAGAGGTCATTTGCTTTTGCTAGAAAGAGGCTTTGCAGCATTTAAAAAATCTATAGAAGTGCAAAGTGTACCTGAGTGGAACACAGAAGTGAACGAAGGCAGACATCACGTCATCCATTTAATGTAATGAATTGTCATTAGAGTTGGCCCAGGTTCATTTCTTATCAAAATTTATTCAGTGAAAATCTTCATATTAAACCACTGAGCATTAGGCTTTTCCTTTTTTTGTGTGCCTTGTTGTTCTTCAATTGTGGAAGCTTGCTGACCATCTCCTCTGACAAACAGGCCCTTGAGATAACCACCTGACACAGAGCCCAGCACAGCCTTCCCAGAAAAACCCTTCACCCATCCTTATCAGGATCTTCATGCAGTTTTGAGTATTTCTGCTTCACACAGATGGCACTCACAAATTCCTAGCACCCTTTTTTTTCATCTAAAACCAGCCATCATCCTGAAAGTAAAAGGTATCTTGCCTTTCCTTAAGGGAATCTTTGGGAGTACAGCTATTATATTCAAGAAGACACATGTTGTCTCTGGACCTCTCCTTTGGTGAAAGCTGATCTATTTGCTTCAACTCTCCTGTCCAAAGTTTTCCATGTCTGCATGAGGCTTACTTCTTGTGAAATCTTATTTAAATCCATGCTTTACCTTTTGGCTTCTTTGCACAATGTTAGCACCCTCAGTACTCACGACAGACCAACTGGCCACTCTGGTTTCTGCAGGATAGGTCTATCTGATTTTCAGGATATTGTAACCACAAATTAAAATGTGCTACATTATTATTATAATATGCAGCCTGAGAACAAGGCAAGATATTTTTTCAGAAGCAAATTCTATATATGGATATAGAGGCATTTAGGTGACAAGAGATGTCAGAGAAGAAAATGCAGGTGAAAATAATTAATTCAACCATTAGTTCACCAAAATACTATACTTGCCTCTCTTTTCCTGGACAGCTCATTACATTTCTGATCTCAAATAGACATATCCTCATTCATGCTTGACAAAAAAATTCTATGTTTGAAATACTTACAGTGGTATCATAAGAATATTAACAATGCATAGGTTCAGACAACTGGGGTACAGAGAATGAGAATTATGCTACATCCATGTAGGATCACCAAGGATCTTTAGTATGGTAACCACAGACAACTGTTGGCATGTGGTGTGGGGTGTAATTGAAGCTTTGTTAATAATTAGAGTAGTTTTACTGGAGTGCTTCCCTGCAGATTCTTGAGATTTTGTGAAGGTCATTCTTCATACTATTACAACTACCATAAATACCTTTGGTTGTCTTTCTAACTCTCAAATTAGCAGCTGCTATTCCCTTTCTAAAATGACCTTGTCCACTCCAGAGATGCCAGTACTTAAAATAGCAATATGGGTTAAAGAATTGAAATGGTTTACATTTGAATTTTTCCTTCTCAGTGACAAGGGTTTCTTATCTTGCAAATTTGGGTTTGCTATGGCCTTTGGTGCTTTCATCACATTTGGAATAGGCTGTAATTCTGTTACCTCATTCACCAAAATTTGGTAAAAAGCTATATTTGATGAAGATCCATTCAGAAAACTGCTATTTAAACCAACAAAGATCATTTCATGCAAATTAGCAATGTAAATCGCTTCTGGTCCCAGAGCAGCCTGACTTAATTCTTCCAGAATGGTCTGACAATTACAAAATAAGATTGATTACAGTAGGAAAAAATAAAAGCTGCAAAGTCTTGTCATTTCTTTTTTTTATAAGATGGGTAAACTAAGTTTGAAATATGGATCCTGTTAAATGCCACATCTCTTAGTACAGAACAGTAATATTGTTACATCAATTTACATTTTCATAATAGGCACTATATTTAACTTTCTTCATTTTATAGGTTATTCATATCACAACTTTTGTTGAGTTTGACATAGTTTGATTGATCTCTTCTACACTGAGAGCCATCTGCTCACATTGTTATAAGCAGCAGGACAGCAGAAATTGACCATTTGTTACTATTACAAATGGAAAACATTATGCTTTCATGATGTCTTGAAACCATACATGTCTACTTCTGTCCTCTTAGCATATCAAACTTAGCATATCAAACTTCAGTATTTATTATGTTCAGATCAACTATTTTCTGGTTTTATTAAAAGCTCCACTTTCTTTTCAGCCCAGGGATGTTGAAAAGTATATTAAGCTTCATATTTCATGCAAAACTAGGTTATATAATGGTTTCACATGTAAAGTAGGTGAACAGATGGATTTTTGCTCTTGTGATCTGAACTAGATTAAATTAGAGCTAGATTTAACTGGGTTAAATTGCATGGTCTTAATAAGGTCAATTTAAAACAAGAAAAAACATTAAATAATGGAATAATGAATTCCATTCAAAATATGTAAACAACATCAAGTTTTATATGAAGCAAAATAATTAGAACATTATAGCAATAAATTAAATTTATTTTTCTTAGTAGTACTAAAAGTTTAAGAACATACTCCGTGCTTGATAGGCTGTCTTCTAATGCTGGAATTTTCTGTTACAAGATTAATTTCTTCCATTCACATCTCGTATCATCTCTATGTGACAGAGGATTAGCAGCTGCTCATAAACAGATGCTTGTATTTGTCACAGGTATTTTGGACCACAGCCAGCAGTAGCCAGACAGGTGTTTTGTGGAAAACCCAAGTCAGCATCACAGGAAGAGGCTGGTGTCTAATGACTGCCTAATAGCTGATCCTCTCAGACAAAATCAGTATTAGAACCACATCTGCTACTTCTCTTGTGTCCCAGTAGCTGCATTTGAAACTCAACAACTTTCTAAGCTAGAGCAACTTTTCTTGATGAAATTCTTCAGCATTTTTTTTCATGCATCATGCAGCTGATTTGTCACACCGCATGATGCATGAACTAAGTTTTTCTGGATAAACTCATGGCTAACTGAGAACAGGATTTAAATAGTTAGGCAAATTTATATTTCATTAAATAGAGGTCAAAACATATTTCTTCATTCTTATTCTGAATAGGGATTTTGGTGGGAAGAATAATAAACCTTGGCAGTCCATAAACAGTGATTTGCATAGTCCAAGGGCTTAAAGATTAATTTTTCACACTGTAGCAAGCAATGAACAAGTACACAAGGACAGAATACATTCCTGAACAAGGTAAAATGCTTTGGCCCATGGCCAAATGTATTTCCCATCATTTTTCTCTTTAAATGTAGTCAGAAAATCTTCCAAAAATTAATGCTACTATTCTCAAAAATTCTGTAGATATGTAACAGGGGTGCATAAACTAAGAACTTCAGATTATAAAGTATTTTTTGCTATTATTATTTCTCCAAGAAACAAATTCTAACTTACTCAAACTCTATGACAGAATCTGGTAAGATTGATGGGAACTTAAGATACTCACAGTGAAACATGGGGAAGAGCAAAATAAAAAAGAATGTTCCCTCTTCTGAGGGAAAAATAGTTAAAGAAAGAAACAAGTAATGCTGAAATACCTTTTAGGAGCAGAGTAAACTGTTTTGGTTGACTTAGAGGAGAGTTTAGCAAAAATCCCAGAATCTTTAAAAGGAAGTTTTATCTCAGTTATATACTTTTCCAGTGGTGTTTTGGGGGATTTCTCTGTGGCAAGGAAATTCTGTTTTCATTGGGATGCTTGAAAACATTATCAAGAAGAAGAAGAACACAAAATCCTTGGAAAAGAAGTATTTCTAATTTTGAAAATATTTTTTTGATCTTATTGGGATATAAAGGGAGTCTCTCAAGTTGTAAGAGTAGGAAAAAAAAAAAGAAAGCTCTTAGGAAGAAGAGGAAAGATCATCTTTGGTATTTAATGCTTCAGATCAGTTCTTGAACCAGAATTATTTTGGTCAGAAAGGTGAGATGAAAAATCCCTGTTATGCCATGATTCATTTCCTCTTGCCTATAAAAGAACTATCTAGGCACAGTTTCATTTTTTGGGGGTGGGAGGGGGCTATTTTTATAAGGAACTTGAAAATCAGATGTTTTGAAGGTGTTTTAAGGAAAATATACCTATGAAAACACTTTTGTTTGCCAGTCTTTCACAACTTTGCAGTCTTTTTGACCTAATCCAGAAAAGACTAAGGGAGTCAAATTTTTATCACAGTATTTTTATCTTTAAATAGGATCTGAATGATCCCCTTTTGGAGACAATCAGATTTGAGGGTTACAGTCAAATTTTTAAAGCTATTTCAAATACTCAAGTGGATTCCACAATCTTATTTACTTCACAATTTCTTGCATTTTTTTAATGTTCACCTTCTTACTATTTAGAGTGGGCCTGTACAAAAATCTGTTCCAGTGTAAGTAAACAAAGGCAGTCACAATTATCTCAATTCTCCCCTTAGAAGGAAAAAAAAAAAAAAAAGATAAATTCCTTTTTTTTCCATGACTTGTTCTGCCTGTGTCTGGCAGCCTTTCTTGGAAGTTATATCTGCCAACTCTTGCTGGACCTAAAGTGGTAGGATGAGGTGGTAGGTTTTATTGCACAAGCAGAACCCATTGTGTAATGAATCTATGGTAACACTGTACTTATCAAGCAACAAAAAATAAGTTCAATTGCACTGCCAAGTACTTTATGTGCTGACACTATTTTCGTTTTTATCAAATTTCATGTCAGAAGGAATGGGGTTTGGATAGATGCTAGTAATGTATGTCACTTCTGAGTTCTGAAGGAGCGTAATCAAGTCTGTAAGTGGTCTAGAGACTGACACACCGTCCCATCAGCAAGCCTGTAATCTCTATGAATGCATCAGGGTATGGAGAAAACCAAAACCAGCAAGATATAACACATAAGGTCGATCTTTTATCATTCCGTATGTGTTTCAAATATTCCCACAGGTTTTAGTTAATATTTTTTAGGTTTGTGGCTTTATTTCTGATTCCATTTTCAAAGAAGTTCAGAAAACCTCATGAATTTGCACTATTTGCACACAAGTGCTTTTTGACAACTACAGGCTTTAAAACACTGTGTCAGTGATGCACCAATTGAAAACCTGTTCATTCCATGCCCAGTAGATGCACAGACTGGGACCTCTGAACTGCTCATTTCTTTCCACTCTATTCTAGATTGCCTGGAGCCCTTTAAGAGAGTAGCAAGGAAAAAGCATTCCTACATACTGAAGAACATGATCAGTGAAAAAAATCTTTGACATTTGGAGGGCAACAGTCTGTGCTAATAAATACAAGACTAGGTAGGATGTAGAAACCAAACCACAGTCCATTGCACAGACCCGGTGCACATTCAGGTTAAGTGTGAAAAAACTGTGAGCAAATTTCCCACAGTTGCCTTTTAAAGTTAGATTTCTCATAGCACTTTGCCAATTCACACTCTACCACCTTAGCTGCACAGTAGTTCTTAACAATAACAATATATAATAATGAGCTATGAAGTCCTGCAGCTTGTTTTTGGTGTGTGATACTGTACAGAATCAGAAATAATAGCTCGTAAGACTAAACAAAGTGAAATTATATAGACAAATAAAAGTAATTGTGAAGCCATAGTAAACCAAGAATATTAATAGAAGCATAAAAAAATTATCTGTCATACCTGCCAAGAATTATGTGCTGAACTTTTATCATTTTACTTCAGCAAGGTATTTGGCCCAGGAATGCTTAATGATAATCAGTGTTAGTTTCTGGTTTATGTTTAACCTCTGAATGTGCTAACCAGGAATGTAGGGAATCATTCTGATTTTGAAATACTACTGAGTAGTTATGTGGGAGGGACTGTACAGAGCTGTGGTCATAAGGTAGAAAACTGATAGGGAGTAGATTTTGCTCTGGAACTTTCCTTTAATGCCATCCAGGAATATCATTCATCTGTGCCATCACAAGCAAACCTAAAATCTGACAATAATGCTCAGGCAATGGATTCAGCAACAGAGAATACTGTATATGATGGACACAGTTTTAACTCATCCAGACTCAGCTTAGTTCTATTTCTTCCCCAGAAATGCTGTACACTGGGATTGTCCTTCTGGCACTGTCAGATCAGTCATGCAGGGCATCGTTCAAATGCTGCTGTTGAGCTGCTCTCTCACTGCAGGACAGGAGTAAAATCCCCTGTAATCTTTATATTTTAATAGATGCATAGTCTTGTTTCATTTCATTCCTTTTACAAATCACAGCTTTCTCTAACTGAGTAACATTACATTAATAGTCATTGTTTATATACTTTTCCTGCTTCCTGAAAGTCAGCTGTCATGTAAGAAGTTTTCAAATTAATAATACGTTTGGAAGTAGCAAATTCTTCAGCTTTGCAAAACCAGCAGGGCTCCAAAATGTATAAAAGCTTTAGTTTGCTAAGACTCAGCCTGGAATGCTGAAAAAAAAGGAAAGAAGATTCAAGAATAAGGTTCATTTCAGGACTTTTCAGTAATTCCCCATTTATTTACCAGAAAACCCAAACGAAGTTCCTCTTCAAAGTTGTTATGAGAGGTAGTTTGCTGGAAGACTTAAAGAGTGAAGGACTTTTATTTCTGTTCATTGTCTATATTATGATTGACACAGGAATGTGATATTAGACTCCTCACACATCTCTTTCAGCTGAAACATTCTTGTGGAACCCTCTGTGTTGTTTATGCTTAAAATGGCATTTCAGCTTCCAGGGCATCCTATGGTCAAGCCACAATCTACCAGTGCATTCTGATAATATTGTTTCTAAAATCAGATGACACATTGTGAATATTGGTTTCAAGGACTGGTTAAAACCCTCAAGGTTACACTCTCCTCGAATTTTTGAATTCCCAAATAGGAGGATTATTAAAAGAGCATGATCAAGGTCAGTGGCCCCTAAAATTAGATCTCACAGCTGTGTTTTGGCTTTACTGTCTGTGTATGAACACAAAGATCATCAGTGCATTTGAACTTCTTTTAAATAGAAGAAAAACCTTTTTTTCTTTCCAGACTACTGTGCCATTCACTAGAATGCAGGAACCTCAAGGTACAGTATTTGTATTTTACATATATTCGTATATCAGTTCATGTTGCATGCTAACTGATAACACAGACATGTAAGGAATTCCCTTAGAAAGCTTTTTGGAGGCAGGTAATCCAAACAGTCCCCTAATTTCAGATTTAGTAGATTTTTTCCCAGTTTAATTAATGTTAGATACCACTGTGAAAGGGCAACACATCCTGTTGTTGTGATGAAATTATACTTCTAGCTGAATTAGCTCTGAAAACCTAAAGAGATCAGTCATTCTTATCCTTGCTTATTTTTAATTTGAGCACTTACATGCCACTCTTCTGCTTTTACAACAGTTTCACTTTCTAGGAGGACATAAGGGTTGCTTTGAATTACAGTGAATTCTAATGACCCCCAAGGTTATCTAGAAACCGAGGAACTGCTATGCTGCATTTGCTCATTGCATCTGTGGTGCCCTCTCCAAGCCAAAATTGTGTATTTGGTGGTGGAGGCTGGTGATCCAGGACTGGGCTCAGGTAGCATTTGCTCAGCAAAGGGGATAGCATGCCCTCCACAGAGAGCTGGGCACCTGCCCTGATGGCAGAGCCTAGCTGAACCACTTCACACACTTTGATATCCAGAGGGGCTCTGCAATCAGTAAAGGTGAGTTAAAATTTTCAATTTTAAGCAAATAAAGTCAACAAATGCAAAATTTTATAAACTTGCGGGAAGAGGACAACCAAGTGACACAGCTTTTACTTCCACAAAGTAAATATTTTGTTCACCATATGCTGATCTGAAACTGAGGCAGCTGAGACCACTGTTGAGCTTTGGAAATGTTCTCCTCTCAAGGATGGTTAGCTTGAAGCCTGCAGTAGACAGCAGTCTAGATCATGGCCCTGAAATCCCTATAAGAGCTAAACCATTGTTGGTACCTTAATACTTTGCTACTTCACTTTTCCTAGAAGCCACCCAGCAACTGTCCCTAGATTCCTTTATTCTGTGCCAAAGGGAAATAATGTGGTGAAACAGGATTTACCAGGCTGGTTATATCTCTACATAAATGTTAGGAGAATTCAAATTTCAATTTCAGTGTGTGCTTTCCCTCGGGTAGACTGGGCTTTGCTGAGACCTTTGACTGCAGAGATTTTAAAGATGTTTCAAAAGCAGGAATCCTGTGTTCAAATATGAGCATATATAAATATCTAGTTGGGGGTTGTTGTTTTCTTCCAAAGGTCAGTAACATAAATAGTCATGTGAGAGAAGGAAGTGGTAAAAGGCACTAGACTGGAACTCCAGGCTGGGTTGAGCTCCTGGCTCTGTTTCAGCTTGTGACTGCAGGCAATTCTTGTAGGTATAGCATTTCACTGCCTCAGCAGGCAGCTATTAATTAATGTCTGTGTCTGAGGTCTGTGTTAAGAGGGATGAGAGCAGGGAGTCCCCTCTGTGAAGCAGCAACAGGGATGCTTTCTGTGCCCAAGGCACCTCTTTCAAAGTTGACACAGGTTTCTCAGCACGGCTCCCCACAGGTAGTCCAGGCAGTTACTTGCTTCCTGGGGCTGAGCTTCACTTCTTCTGTGCTCACTGCAGTTATAAAATTATCATTTCAGACTATAAGAATCAGTTACAGGTCTATGAAAATCAGTCATGGTGGGAAAGAAAAAGACCTCATAGTTTAAGAATGAGGGGATGGGTTTTTTTTCTCCAGAACATATGAATTCAATTTCAGAGAGGAATGAATCTCAGTCTGCAAGCACATGAAGAAACATATGAGGAGTCAGAACAAAGGGACTCTTAAATGACAATCAGTCATTCTATCAACCCATAACTGTAGCAAAACGTTTTTGCTGTAAAACAGTTTTCTGACACATGCTTGCAAACCTGCCAAAAAAGGATATCCCACCTAACCAGAACAGAATAAAATGGGGTTCCAGTTCAATATACCCCTGATTTTTCATAACTTTTGTTTAGCTTATGCAAATACCTAGAAAGTACTGTTAAAGTAAACAAGAGCACCACTGAAGTCCCTCTGTTTAAGCAGAAATGCTTGCACCACTGACACCACCAGTCCCACTGCAAACCATTCAGTCTGTATCTTGGCACAGCAGAGGAGGGAACAGGGCTGCTTCAAGCCCTTGGATGGGGATCCTGATGAGGGGCTCCCTCTCCTTGGGCACTGCTGTTTAAGTTGGGCTCACCATGATTTGCAGGGCTGCAAAAGCATCTGGTTAACTCAGGGCTAGTGGAGGCCCAGAGCCTTTCTGTGTGTGTGGAAAGGAGCTGAAAGGTCACTCCCTGCACGGTGGGAGAGACCTGACAGGAAGAGGAATGGAATCAGCCCAGGCAGCCCTTCAGCCCAGGAAAGACAAGGGTTGAGTATGTACTTTGCAAGCACCAGTGAAATTACTAAGAAAAACTAAATTATTCCAGTGGAAGCTTAAGGTATGCTAATGGCTATGCAAGTGGAACAGGAGCTGGCAAGCTGGGACTTCTAGAACATTAAGGGAAAAAGAAAACAAAAACCAAACCCTGAAATTATTTTTTCAATTACTTTAAAGCTAATCCATCCTAAGTGATAGGATAGCTTTCAATAATAAGAATTTATATTAATCCAAATGTTCTTATTCCACATATATAATTTACATGTTGACTGGAATTTTGAAAACTGAAAAGTTAATATGGAGCTAAATACAATAGAATTATGAAGTCTTTATTATGTTTCCACTCTTTGCAGAGGAAATATGAAACAAACTGTTCTCACTAGCAGTGATTCTTCAAAGTCAAAGAGGAAAGAATATATTCTGTTAGGTATATAAGGTAATTGATTGGTATAATTTCATTTAATCAAAGCAATATGCATGAGCATTGGTTGATAAGAGGAGCAAGAGAATGAGAACCTTTGAACATATATTTTACTTTATGTTTTATACAAAGTTCACTAACTTACATTGGAATCCTTGTATAAAACAACAAAGATTCATAATTTAAGGTCAATCATCAAAAATGTTACATGGGAGGGACAGGATGAAATAGGGATACAGTAACCTTTTGAAGACTGTTTTAAAAATGTATTGAAATCTATTTAAAAGAGCTCCCCGTTAGAGGGATAACATCTCAAAATACTTGGACTATATTGAAGCAAAAGTATTCAACCTTAACTAACTTGTTAGAATCCTTTGAAGATATTACGACCATGATAGATAAAGGGAATTCTAATTTAATTAGGTTTTCAGAGGATACTTAGCATTGCTCCACATCAAAGATTACTGGATAAAAGGTATAGAAAAAAGACTAAGAGCTAAAGTGGAATAAAAATAGTCTCTCAAAGAACAAAAGAGAACGATGTATAGCTATTTTTAAGATAGAAAAGAGATTATTACATATGGCAGGGTTAGTTGAAGCATAAGCTTTAAACAGTCTGAATTTTTTGAGGCATGTGATTTGAATGGGACTTTTATAAATCACTGGGCACAATTTCTGAAGCAGTATATCCACTTTGTCCCTCACAACTACCACAAATTTACCTGCCTCATGCAATATGACAGATGTTTCCAAGTTGATTAAAAATGAATGGACTAGGGGAAATTACAGATTTCTTCCAATATTCCCTTGTCCTGGCAATGATTACATGGGAAAAGCAAGACTGATGTGACGTCTCCATGCCAAACTAGTCAAAAAGCATGGCCACAGCAACTGTGGTTATCTAAAAGTTTATGAGAGCAGTTTTCAGGCTAATCTAAATTGGCACAAGAATTTTAAAACTCAGCAAAGTTGCAAAGCATACACAGCTATCAGACAAAAGCTGTGTGCTCACTGTCTGCACTGGCCTTTAAAATTACAGGCAAAGAGATTAGAGCTTCCCCAAGTTCAAAACTTAGAAGAAAGTGGGAAATGTTGCCATCACAACTACTTTATGCCAAGACTTTATGTAGTGCTAATGGAAAAAGTGCTGGAAATTAAAGACAAGTTCAGAATGAGTTAGAGGAGCAGAGGGAAAAAAGAAGGGAAGTGAGTTTCAGATAAACAAGGGCAGAAAGAAAATACCGGGCATGTTGAGTCGGACAGGCTTTTCCTGTCCTTGTGCTGAACATTTCTTATGCTGCCTTCTCTGTTTTCTAGTTGTACAGTCCAGGTGAAAGGGCATGCTGTGCTCTTGTGGAGTTGTTGTTTTATTTCATAAATATGATAACTGTTACTACTCTAAACCTTTCCTAAAAAGTATGTTAGCAGTATTAGACTAGAAAACAGTAACACAGTAAAAATTCATCATTCGAAGCAGCCAGAGAGCCAGAGCTGGAGACTATATACCAGTTTTGGGGACTGTGCCTCCCTCTTTGCACCTTTGTTGCACAGTGACAGCAAAACCTTTAGGGGATTACTTGCAACTTAAAATGGCACATATGTATCATAATTACACTGTATTCCAATAGAATCAGCACACCATTTGCAGTAAGAAATCGCTTTGATCCTCTCCACAAAGTCAGGTGACTGGATTTCTCTGACAGAAAGTCATTTTATTGAGTGATTTGATGAAGACAATCTCTCTTGGCTGGTGCAGTAATTGCAAAGAAAGAAGGTCTATGTAGCTATTCAGGATCATGAAAATATTTTAAAAATTATATTCTTTATCTTTAAGATAAAGAATATAATTTTCAACTTATTTTCAGCACATTGGCTGCAATAATTTTGCAGTCTAAATGAAGATACAGTTCTCAGACAAACAGTGGGTATCGGAGTTAGGTTAATTAGTAAAGGGCAAATTATAAAAGGTTCAGCAGCACCAAGGGTTGCTGCCACTGCAGAGAGTGCTGCCCTGTGTGTGTTACAGGGCAGACCACATTTGGATGGCTGCCCTCCTAGCTGCTGCAAGCACAAATACCCATTTTCATCAGCTTATGAAGGAAAAATTGGCTCCCATAGACACTTGTTACTAAGAGTGCAGGCTGCAGCACAGGAAATGCAGTCATGTTCAAGCCTTTTCCTCTGTTTAAGTCCACATGTTCAGTGTCCTGTATTGTTTGCTCTATACCCACTACCACTTTGATGTCTTTGGGGGTCCCCAAACTGACCTTTTCCTATTCTCCTGAAGAGAATCGTCCTATACAAAACTCACCACAGAGAGAGAATTAAGAACCAAAACAAGGCGCAGAGAGAAAATTAAGAATAAAAATGACAGAACCAATCTGCAACCTTGTCTATGGGGCTCAAAGAACCACTGGAGAGCTGGCAGAGGGCCAAGGGGCAAGGAGGGTGGTCTAACAAAGGACCAAAACTGCAGCAGAAGTTTAAGGGTAACAAAGTTTTGTGCAAATGAGCCTTTTCCTGAGCAATGCAGAACCTCAGAGCCACAACTCCGAGCACTCATCCTAACCCAGCCATTAAAAGCTGGAGCAGTTGCTTTGATCAAACATTTGTGCTAACATTGTTTGCAGTGACATAAATAAGGAGTACTTCTATTTTGGTCAGAGAAGTTTAGCCCAGAATAAAACTGCAGTGACATCAATATGAGACCACAAGGATCACAGTCTGCCAGTTTATGGAATAGTTATGATCCCACACAGACAATGTTTCCCGTGAACAGGAGTTTTCTATAATTTGTTACTAAACTTTTAAATCCTCAGAAGAGTAAATCCATTCTATTTATTGTTAGCTCAAGGTCAGCTTTGCTGAGTGTTTATCCTCTAGAATACTCTCACACATCAGATTGGACAAAACAACTGGTAAATAAACCATAAAAACATCATGTGCACCCTCAGTGCATCATGTGCACTCTCCAAAAACTCACAGTTTCATGGTTGCATTCACAGCTGCCCCATCATGATGCAGCTTTTCTGACTTTCTGTTTCTATACCACTGCCGTTAACTAAGTGCCTGAGATTAAGCTGATGGCTCTGCTGGTGGTTTTCTCTAAAACAGGAACAACCCTTTGTCATGGACTGACATCAAGGGATGTGGGATTCCCAAGCAGACATATTCCAGGCTGGCTAAATGGGCAGCACAAGACCCAGGTGGACAGCAGAGCTCAGGTCCAGCAGAGGTTTCAGCAGTCAGGAGAACACTAAAGGCTTTGCATTGCACCAAGATCTGCTAACACAGAGGGCATCCAGGAAACCATTGCTGACATGAATGCAGATTTGGGAATTTTTCATTAGCAGGATGATGACTGCAAGTTTTAGGGCTGTACTGCTAATGATAATGGGTGAGGAAGTCACTGTAATGTGTTATAAACAAGTCTTCATATTGCAGTAATTCTCCCATGAACTGAAACTCTTTTTAAGGAACATTATTGTTCCATATCATTCCTGGTGCTTTCTAACAGTGTTCAGAGGAAATGACTGGCTTTTTGAGTGCCAGATCCCAGGGTATAGAAACAATGGTGGGCCATAGTAAAATAAAAATTTAAAATAAAAAAAAGAAGTAACATTTTTCAGGCAGCCATCTGACTTGCTACAAAAACCCCTTCAACCCTCCTGATGTTCCTTGCTTGGGACTGGGATTTGTAATAATACCAGCCAAGTCAGAGCTTCTCAGACAAAAGTTCATCGCTGTTTTCAAACAAAATACTCACTGCATTCAGATCAGCCTTTTCATTTAGTTTTCTGCACTCTCTCCTCCTTGTTTCAAGCATATTTCTAGGTAGAGCCTTTTCCTGACCTTTCAAGTTATTCCTAGATTTTTCTTTCAAGGAGTGGGTGGCATTTCAGTAGACTGGGCTCACTCGCTCAGTCACAACAAAGGAAAATAAAAATAACCAGCTGAAAAACTGAAGTTGCTGGAATGTGTAATACTCAGCATTAAAATGGCACAAAGTGCCTGCCTATTTATAGCTCTTGTTTTGAGAAAGAGTGAGACACACTTTGGGCACAATTGGTCACCCAGGAAAACGCGTGGCCTTGCATTCTGCATGTGAAAGACTTTTTGTTTGTTGCAATACCAGTAATTTCCCAGGAAAATGAGGTTTATTCAGCATTTTGTTTATCTCTTTTATGCAAGCAAATGCCAGATTTGACATGCCAGTTTGGTTGCTGAGTAAAGACTCAGATGACTAAATAAAACTCTGTGTTTGCTGCAATTCAGATGTATCCACATATCTCCATCATCAAATCTTTTCTGAGATACATATGCTTAGCATGATTATACAAGAAATGTGTTTTTGTGTATTAAAAACCTGTAGTATCTCATTCATCAAATGATAAGACTTTGAGGAGGACAAAACATTCTCAATTTACCAATCAGTACCGGTATTTTTTTATGTACTTCTTGCTCCTTATTTGATCCATGCTGAACTATATTTAATAAATTATGAGCTTTTCTCTTTCTTTCAATTTTTTTTCCTAATTTTTTGTTTTGTGTTGCTGTTCCATAGAAGGTAGGAACAAACAAAATGTCAGAGAGCAAAACAACTGGAGAGAAATAACACAACTGCTGTTTGCAAGAAATAGAAGAAAGATTTGCTCCAAATAACATGCAGAAGACATATACAAAAAGACAGCACTCCCAGTAGCAGCCCAGAGATTTTTTTTTATGTGTTTAAAAGTAAGCCAAGCCTTACTGTGCACCACGTGGACAGACAGCAGACAAGCATAAATAGTAAGAGTACTTTAAATAACAAGCAAACAAGAGTTAATAAAAACTCATTCTGTGAGCTGGGGACCACAGGAAACTCCCTGTGGGGTCAGAAGGTCACTTCTGGTCAGGTCCATCTGTCTCAAAGCTCTGTCTCCAACAACAGCATTAGGACATGCAGGTTAGGAAGAGCACTTGAGCTGAGCCTTGCAGGCTTTTCTCCTCATACTCCCCAATATCCCCAATTCCTGGAGCAGAGGCCAAGAGGGCACTTTTCCATCTATTCCCTTCAGCATTTCCCCATGTGGTACTTTGGAAACAGACAGAGACACTGTCCATGCTTTCTGAGTCTGAAACCTGTAATCACAACAACAAGGGTAGGATCAAAAATGGGGGAAACTGCTGTAAAAAAATGAAGAGGAAAAGATTCTGAAAAGATTCTGAAGGGAGCACAGCCACTGCAACAAATAAAAAGAGAGAGAGAAAAAAAAGAGAAAGAAATTCTGAACAGAAGCCAAGTAATAAACACAGTCCTGTGGATCCATTAAGGTACATTAATGCTGCCACTTTCCCATCTGTTCCCTGAAGTTCCAAAGCAAAAACAAGTCATCTGCAGTCTTGGCTCCCTTATAGTGTGAAACATTAATCTATTAAATTAATCTGGAGAAAATGCATCTATTTCATCCCTGGTGGGACTTTTGTTTTGATAGGGTTGCATACCATGGATTGTAGCCCATTGAGGCCACAGATAAAAAACATGTGAATAAAAAAATAACAAATGAAACAAATAAATAATGGTTACATGCTACTTTTTTTTCCTCTAGCAGAAATGTCTTTCAAATAACAGCAATTTTTTTCTGTTGTGTTGAGAAGGCTAGCAATTTACTCTAACAAAATTGGCACAATAGCCCTGACAATCCTTATTTTTCCATGAACAATGTACAATGACAAAATTTAATGGGAAATTTCCATGTTCTTAAACTCTGATAAAACTCTCAACTATGAAACAAAATTCCTTGTGCCAGTATCACAGAGGGAAAAGCTCATGCCTGACCTTGTTAAGCAAAAATACCTAAAATGTTCTTTGCAATCTTGTGAGACAGTAATTCCCAGATCCTTGGTATTGCAAAATTCCCTTGTTACCCCCTAATTATGATAACTCATTTAGCTCACTATATTGATGCAACCACCTCCTTCCAGCAGTGACAAAATTTATTTCTAGTGCTTCTAAAACATATTTAAGATCACAGTGTTGAATACCCTGACATAAAAGTAACCTAGAAACACGAACTGTTGATATATTCAGCAAAGTTGTGTTCATGTATATGTTTCAACTTAGGGCTAATCTATATGATTTAATAACCATTAGGTGGAAAGCTCTCTAGTCTTCCTAGATACCCCACCAAAATTGACACATACCACCTGCAGAGAGTAAATCTCTAACTAGCCAGTTCCAGGGAAGATGTGCCATTTCTGTAGCTCACATGGTACGCTCTCCCTGTCTCCTGCTGTGGTTCTGTTTCTGTGGCTGATTAAATGTATCCTCTTTTTTACCCATTCCTTTACAAAAGTACTTCCCAAACTGTTGATTAATTAAGCTGCAACCTCACATGTGATTAGGGCACAGGACTCTGAGTCAGGCAGTTCCTTCTGTAGTTATGTCTAGCACCCAGCATTTTCCTGCAAAAGACAGTCACAGCACCACAGAATCACAGACTCAATCAGGCTGGAAAAGACCTCTGAGATCATCAAGTCCAACCTATGACCAAACATCACCCTGTCAACTGGACCAATGCACTGAGTGCAGTCTGTTCTTATAACACCCCTGTGGATGGTGGCCCCATCACCTCCCTGGGCAGCACATTCCAAAGTCTGATCACCCTTTCTGTGAAGAATTTCTGCCTAATGTCCAACCTAAACCTCCTCTGGCACAACTTTAGGCTTTGCCCCCTTGTCCTTTCCCTAGCTGCCTGGCAGAAGCAGCTCATCCCCACTTGGCTACAACCTACTTTCAGAGACTTGTGTCATGAATGAGTGTTTTAAGAGCACTTAAAGAATCATTGGGAAAGTTATCAATAAAAACAGGCTTAATACAAAAGCAACAGCACAACAAAATTTGTTGGTGAGGTTCACTCCACTACTATGCTGTTTATAAAGCTACAAGAGAGCGGACTTTAGTCAAAATAATGTTTCATCTGGGCCACCCTTGGGGTTGGAAAGTTTCTTTGGAAGTTTGAAAATTCCTCCCAGCCTTTCTCGTGGATGGATGTCATACTGGGCAACTTTCAGTCACCCGGGACCTCCTGATTTAGCCAGGACTGATGATGAATGATGGAAAGCAGTTCAGCGAGCTCTCCCACCACCCTAGGATGAATCCCACCTGATCCCATAGATCTGTGAGCATCTGAGTGGCACAGCAGGTCACTAACTATCTCCTCCTG
>JANRGV010000001.1:100536702-100639738 GCA_024734035.1 Alethe castanea | reverse complement strand
CTCCATCAGGTCAGTCCTCTTTCCTGCCAGCTGATGTTACAATGTCTCTATTCCTAAAACACTGAGTGCTCGTAAAGGGGTTTATGAAACATGCCTTTCCCACAGGTATCCTTAAGTTAGGAATGCTATAAAGTGAATGCACACCTTTGATAATATGACTTCAAAATGAAAATATATTTATATTAATAACGGTGCCATCCTGTGTTTTTCTGCTGCATGTTAAATTTATTTAGATATATTTAGTCTGCTTAATTTTATATTTGAAAACATCTTCTTCCTACTGTTCATAAATTATACAATTTGGGTTTAAATTTGTGACAAACTTTCAAGTAAATTATAGCATTAAATTTACTTATGGAGATCTTAATTGGATGTATTTGTACTTCCTCTTACTGAATATCTTTAGAGCTGCTGTAAATCAACATGCATCAATTTACTTTTGCAGCAGATCTAAATTTGAAGTTACTAACTTATAAAAATGTCTCTATCAAAAAAGCAAAATCCCTTTTGAATCTAACTCACCTAATTCTGCAATAACTTACCTAGCACAGGTATTACAGGGAAGTTCTGAGATATCATGTCTGCATGACCAATACAAGAATAAGATTTCCTCTGACAACCTTAATAACTATTTCCGTGGTGATATGGCAGTACTATGAAGAAATCAGCAGATAAGAAGAGTACTTTCTTCACTTTTGCATAGCAAAGGCAATAGTCAATTTAGTAACTTCAGGAATTCAAGTCATCAAGCCACAGAATGCAAAAGCAGGATGAAGATGCAAGCTAGGCTTTTTTGAAATACACCCCTCTTCTCTAGATGGGAAGGAGATTTTGAGGTTTCACCCCTTGGATGCAGATGTGGAAAATCCAGTTAATAGTGCTATTAGACTCTGTGATTTAAAAAAAAAAAAAAAAAAAAAAAAAAAAAAGCAGCTCTTGTTTTTAAAAAGGAGTAGAATGCAATCAAAACAAGATAGCTGACCTTGGTATGTCTGGCTATGTGCCCAATGAACTTTAGTGGTTCCTGTTAACACCTTTCTACCTTGCTTCATCAAGTTTCACACATATCTCTCAGAATGTAGCTCAAAGAATAGTTTAATTAACAGAGCAGTCTTCTGGTGAATATATAGCACAGTACAGCTTTCAAATGCACCAGCAGAGCTGTGGTCTACTGCTACTGCCTGGGAAACAGGCTCAGTTATGAAACGGCAAAATGGAAAAATCATTGGCAGGGTTATGGGGAAATACACACTGTACTTTACATAAAGCCATCCCTAGAAAATGTTGTAGTTTCAGGGTTAAGAATGTTACAAAAATGCTGAATACAAAGTTATTTATGACTATAAAAAGAAAGGGGAAACAGTCCTTTTCTTGTGTTCAGATATACTACCAAAGTTCTTCTGTAAGGGCAAAGGTAGATTCACAAATCATTACTAACTTTAAAAATTGCATTTGTCATTTGTAGCCTTAAAAAAAAAATAAAAAAATAAAGAATACCTTTCTTAAATGTTAAAATGGTGGTTAAAGGTGGAGGGTGGAGAAATGTAATGTGAATATGTACACATATCCTAAACAAATACATAAACATACATATACACACAGCTTCTTAGGAATTTGACTGGCCCCTGGAAAACAGCACTTTTTAAAATAATAGAGTTATAAATCTCTGTCTGGTTGGCTTTTTATACAAAAACCTACCATACTTTCTCATTTTTTATTACTTACCTTTTTGTATATGTAATCCGTACATATTTACAAATAAATATAATCTGAATATGAGACTCAACTTCCCTGTACCAAATTCAAATACCTAACCCAATTCTGCTCTTTCAGAGGTATCAGGACATAAACACATGTACTGAAAATGCTTATTGATGTCTGTCCACAATCATTTTTCCCTTTCCATGCTGCAGAACGCAATTCTAATTTTCAGCTTGTACTTAGAGGAACATTTCAAACAAGCAACCAGCCTCTCCCAGTTCTACTTTTCTTAACCACATTACCACTCCTTCATGTAATTTTAACTTATTGCCTTAGAACAAAAAAAAACAGACCACAGCATTCAGCTGTGGATGTCAGCTGTCCCAGCTGAAGTGGTTAGATCAACATGTCATGAAGGAGCATAAACCTCATGGATGAATGAAAGGATATGAGCTTTTTCTCAAAGTAAACCTCCAGAAAGCCCTGTTGTGGCAGACAGATTAAGGAAGTTTCCTTTTCTGAACATAATTAACACGGGTATAATATATGGGCGTTTTTATCTGAGCTAGGGAGAAACAACTTCTGAGCTCCTGGAAAATAAAAGAGGGTCATTGTTAAGCAAGAAACTACACAAAGTTGCCCAAAGAATTTTTTTTATATTTTAGTATCTTGTTTAGGACAAAAGAATCTATAGTAAATCAATTAAAACAAAAAAAAAATGACCATGTCAAAATTGACCAAAATGTGATATATATATTTAAATTTAGTCTGGAACTGAAAAATGTGAGGCTATATTTAACAAAGATGAATGTTTTGTTTCAGACTTTAATTACAAACCTTTGCAAAACCACCAGTTGCCACAATACCTGATTTCTATTTTCTCTACTTAAATAGCCTTGTTAATTAACCTGCTTTTAAAGGACAAGCAGCAGTTTTCTCAGTTGTTTCTGTTCTCAGTTTGAAAAGACAAAGCAGAATAACAAAGACTTTTCTCTAATTTTTTTATTTATTGATTTATGACATTTTCAGTGTTATAAAAGCAGTGGGTCTCACCCATGCCCCCACATTCCCAGCTGCCCACAGCAAAGCACACAAACACCTCACCTTTATAGTAGAAAAAAGAACTCTAATCCATCCAGCATCACCAGAATATAGGGTTCAGAGGCTAAATCAAGATTTAGAACTATCATTCATGACACATAAAATTATCTGAAAGGAAATGGACCTCAAGACACAGTGAAAATTCTCCTGACAAAAAGTCAGCCCCTTCTCAGACACTTTTTTAATATGAATTGGTACTGAGCAGTAGAAGATGTACACACCACTGCCCCTGGCTTTTATACAATATTGTGTCACTGGTGTCACAGTCACTCAGACTGTCCAGGTGCTTTTTACTGACACCAACTCTTTGGTGTGATGAGGCTCTCTGCTCCCCACCCCTCAAATGTCTTTCCATCCAAATGGAAAAGTAGAGATAAGTAAGAGAAGATATCCTTTGCCTGTTACCCCATCCCCACACTCCCCACCAGGGAACAACAAAAAAAAAAAGATTAAGAAATACAGTGGTTGTGGTTTTGGTTACTTGTTACTTTCACACAGACAAAATTTATTGCAGGAGGGATGAGGAAATTTAGACAGTGCTAGGATGGCATTTTTGTATGTATTACTCCACTCATTTTCCCTTGATTTAATCAGTGAAAAATGCTATGCTTTTAAAGCTCCCTTTTAAAGCTTAATCTAACCCAAGCTGAAATTAAACTGGTCCAAAATTAATTTCAGAGTTTTGCTAATTTTGTCTAACTTTGTCCTGGGTAATTTAAGCTGGAAAATAGCAATGAAATTTAATACTGAGAGATTTTTGTGTGATTTGTAATTCAAAGGGCAATCTTCCACTTTCCAGGGCTCTTTGGGTCTACTTTTTTAATATGATGGTGAACGCTCCCACCACGTCAGGATAAGAACACTTAGCTGACAAATCCCATTCCTTTAAGTAACAACACCCATTGAACTTGACCAGAAAAGGCTGCTTAAAATCTGTTTGAAAACATTATAACTTCTTTCCAAGCAATAGACATTAAATGTGCTATGCAAAGGTTGCCCATCATCTTGCTGCCAAGTGGTCATTAATTAACTCAATGTAAATACCAAATTGGTATTAATAACAATGACAGTTTCTTTTTCATTTCAGTAAACTTGAACTAGAGACTTTCTGTGTGTTTATAGTACTTATATATGGCAGTCACAGATATTCTTCAACAGCTGAAGCTGAAGGCTTGATCATACAAGTATATAGACAGTAACATTTCTGAAGAAACAGGTCAATAAAGATTTCTCACTCCTAGTTCTCCAATAATCTTCCACTAATCCTTATACAATTATTTTTAATTAATTATTTTGCCAAATGTGTGAAAGTGCAAAGCACTCCCCTTGATACAAGTACAATATAAAATTTGAAAGCACAAGCCCCTTGCCTACAAAACCCAAGACAGCTGCTCATGGGATCATGGGCCATAGACTCCCCACAGACTCTTCTCCTGCTGCAACTTCACTCTACTGCTTGCCACCAAAAGCATCCTCACAGTATTTTTTTCTCACTAAGATGGCATTTCCATAGTATTTGAAAGGTCTAAGAAGCTATTAACTATCTGAAAAAACAATTAGAAGTGTCACAGTCCTGAGTAGTTCACAATCTAGGATTCAAGGGAATCTTGCAGAAACACAAGCATGTTGGATTAAAATACTTTCCTATTTGCTTCTTTATAAACCAGGAAAATAAATTATGTTCCTCCATTGGGAGCAGAACAGATAGAACTGGAGTACAGCTCGTGTTGTCTCATACACTTTTCTTATGACTGTATCACTAGCCCAGCTAAAACTCTGTTTAGAGGCTGATGTGTGCCTAGTTGATTTTGCATATTTTTGAGGTTTCAGTAATATGCAGATGTCTAACCCCAAGAGCCATTAGGCATGAAAACATTTTTAGCTCTTGGTTTCATATATGTCTTTTGGCTGATCAGTTTTCAAAATATCTATTTGTACTTGTGCCAAATAGTCTTCCATTTCCATACAAACCTCCAGTTTGTGCACCAGCACTTTATAAATCTCCAAATAAAATCTTCCTTGTTTATTTTTCTTAGAGAGAAAATCCCATTTAATAAGTGTGGGCCTCCTTTATTTATATGTATTTTTCTATTGAGATGGTATCTGCATACTTTCGATGTCATTTCAGTGTTTGAGGGTTTTTATTATGGAAAGAGAAAATACAAATAACACTAAAAATATATTGCATTTCTACTGTGGGCTTTATCTACACAAAGCTTAAAGAACATAATCATCACTTTTTGGCTGATGCTACTGCAAAAAGGCTAGTGTTATGATAGAAAGGAGAGAAAAAAGTCTTTCCTGGAGTTAAGCCAATATTTTGTCAGCATCCTGATCTCCTAAAGGACACCCACTCCCTTTTTGATAGTGTTTGGTTCCTTCCACTGTGTGTGCTTTTTCAGGTGTTTACTTTCTTGAAGTAAACTGTGAAGAACATCCTTTAAAAGTGTCAGCAAATATTTTATAACATATATTTATCAATTTTTTGCTCTCGGATCCTGTTTGATACGCACATTTTGGCTGATTAATATTCAGAATGGCTATTTGGATTTGTGCCAAATATAAATTTCTATTAATTTACTCCTCCTCCACAGAGAAGGGGATTTCTCACCTTCTGGTCCAGGAAAGAAAATGTAACACCAGGATAGGAGTGAATACCCCAGTAACCACAGGACACTGGTCATTGCACTCACCCCAGCCATCACTGGTGGCACCAATGCCATGGGCAGCAAGAGAGACAGCTTAGAGCCTTCTATCTCTTCCAGAGATAGCTTAGAGCCTTCTCCTTCATTTCTATCATCTGTGTATGGCTGCACAGTGGCCCCCAGAAGGCCTCCATGCTGCCATGTAAGCAGCTGTGATTTTATCCTGGGCAACCTGGCCTTAAAATATTTAATCCAGGATATCTTAACAGCAGAGCAAGAGCAGGCTTAGAGGCTCTGTACGTTCAAATATTTATGCTTCCTGGGTGAGTCTGGCAAGAAGGGCTGCCAAGTGTACCTTTATCAGTGTCCTATGCTGGCTAATTTAAAATTAACTTGGGCACTGCCTACATGAGTTGCAGCAGCGTGTTTGACCGAAACCACTGTGTCCCTCCAGGCAGGATACCCAGTCCAGGGGGAATGTGGAGGTGAGAAGATCATTTTATGATTCAAAACCTGAGCTACTTCACCAGCTGGAGAGACTGACAGTGCAACACAGCAGTGTACAGTAGTGCTGGAGAGAGCAACCTCACTCAAGGGAGATGCAAAAAAGGAGACCAACAAGCACTTTGTAGAGAACCTGCGCTCAGGATGCTGCTGGCAGCTGTGACAAAGGTGCAGGCGGCTGGTCTTTCACACCTGTGCTCACAAGGTGCTCAGAGACTTGTGGCCCAATGAGTAAAATTAGGGACGTCCTTCACGTGATTTCATTGGCATGACAGTAGTTTTCAGGAATTGGCATTGATCAGAAAACTCTTCTTTTGAAAAAAGAAACCCAAACATGGAAGAAGTGTCAGAGGAAAACAAATGGATGTGCAAATTTTCTCACTTTGTCCTACAGAGTTTTCTCTGAGTATTATTCCAGAATTGGACCCTGATCTTTTTTCTTGATTGTCTCCTTTTGAGTGAAAAGCACTTAATTAATGTACAGAGATTGAGTTAAATAATTAAAAAAATATCAAGCATCTTGGTGTGTATTTATTTACAGGATTGCTCCAGATGAACACACACTGTTGTAAAAATAATTCACTCATTTTCCAGCGACTTCCTAATTATGTACACAGCCATATCGGGCAAAATGAAATCTTAATCTGTTTTCAGGAGACAGCAACTGCAGTTCCCCGCCGTAGAAATGATCCAGCATGTAGGAAATCACAGCTCCCGCTGCTTGGTGAGTTAAACGGAGCAGAGCCCACTCGGTTCTGCATCCCTTGTGAGACTCCCTGCTCCTCCAAACCATGTGCTGAGTCTGAGGAGCGCTCTCCACTCGGCACAACCAGCAGATCGCTTCACTTAGGCAAGACTCATTCAGGAGCAGGAGGAGTAGTAGGAATTTGCTGTTAAAAGGAAAGAAAAAAAAAAAAAAAAAGAAAAGAAAAAAGGAAGTGGAGAACTATTCGGGGAAGAAGTGTTCGGGGAGGAAGTGTTCCGTGCAGGATTGCAGGATTATCTCGGGTTTCTCGTTTCCTAGGAACGTAGTAACTTGCCGGCGGGTTGTTTTGTGGGCGGTGTTTTTGAATATATGCTAATTCAGCCGGGCTGACAGGGAGAGGAGCCGTGTGCCGGTGCCACAGCTCTCCTGACCTGACAGCCGGCGGTGGCGAGCGGCCGGGCCGGGCCGGGCCATGGGCTGGCGCTGGTGACAGGGCCACTCGCCCTCCCGCCGGGTCGCTCCTGTCACCCGCCGACATGTGCCTGTGACCATGGAGATGAAGGACTCGGGCAGCGTGGTGCTGACAGCCTACCATCCCCACAGCCCGGCCAGGATCCCGGCCGTGGAGCAGGGCTTTGTGCAGGATCTCCCGCCCAGCCATTCGCCCGCCAGCAGGTAAAGCCCGAGGGATGGGAGCGGTGCCGGGCCGGTGCTGGGCTGTCCTGCTGGCCTGGGCCAGCCCGAGGGAGGGGAGCGGTGCCGGGCCGGTGCTGGGCTGCTCTGCTGGCCTGGGCCGGCCCGAGGGAGGGGAGCGGTGCCGGGCCCCGGTGCTTTGCCCTTTTCCACTGCTGGACTGCTGTGCTGGCCTGGGAGCGCTCGGACACGCCGGAGCTCTTGGCTCTCACTCCGCTCCCCTCCGCCGGGAAAGTGATTCAGCCCAGGGTGCGCGCTGGGCTTGGGAGGGGGAAACACGAGTGCGTGTTTTAGATCGTGTAAGTCGACAGATCAGACCAGCTTCCTGCCCAGGATACTCAGCAAGACAATCCCTAGGAAAAAAGGCACGTGAATCAGGCTTCTGCTCGGGACTGTACTGCCAAACGAGTGAGGTGGCGGGACTGGCTGAGCTTGGCGCTCGGAAAGTTGATTCTGGCTTTGGTTGAGAGGATTATTCAATTCCTTCTCCGTTCACTCGCCGGCTCAGAACCAATACTTGTGCTTTTCTCTGTGAAATTGTGTGCTTTGCTTTGCACACCCACATACACACAATGGGAGACTGCATCGTTAAAGACTTAGTCTAAATACGAAAATTCCTTTGTGCTGCAGGAAACTGAGTATTGTCTTAATTAATGCAGTCGTGTGTATGTTTACCTTCCTGCCTCGTAAGAATGCATGTATTCTCACAGTTCAAAAATAAGTGGTTTGAGCAGTTTTACTATTTTAGAAAAGCTGATCTTTCTCCTAAAAATGCATATCTGAGTTTCGCAATTTTCTCCAAAAGTGTTATTAAATGTTCATACTGGAAAAAGTTGAAGAAAGTAGGAAATCTTGCATTATGGCTTGAATTAAAGATATTAACTAAAGTCTAAGAAAACAGAAGTTGGCATTATCCTCACGAATTAAGTCTGTGCCTTCTCTTAATAAAAATAATGATATTTACTTCATATTGTTTATTTATAGCCCAATCGCTATTTTGTTTTCAATGTCATTATTTAGATTAGCTGTATCTTCCTGTTCTTTGTGTGTTTCCCTGACTGTCTCATAAAGATAACTCCTTTGTTCTGGTAAACTGCTGTTTGAGAGCAGTACCGAAATACACAATTACATGTTGAGAAAAGAAACAGAGTCTGGGCTTTTAGACGCAGCAAGAATGGCATTTGCTACTCAAAACAGAGAGCAGTGGTTTGGCATTGGGTTACAGGGAAGAATGTTGTTTCTTCCCTGTGCCCTTCCCTTAGGAAGAGCACTAAACTCAATCTCCCTTTAAGTTTGTGAGCAACAGAAATTTGGTGGTTTGCTGTTTATCTTATAAGTGTGCTAATTGTTTTTAAATGCACTTGAAACTTAAGCTCAGAGTGTATGAGGGTTTAAATCATACACATAAATCACATGCATATCACCTACAAAAAGCAGAAGTGCCAATTACAGTTTCTGAAAGAAAAAAACTGAAGAGGATCCTGACATTTTGATGAAGAACATATTTTGGAAGCTCCTGCCATGAGGCAAAGCCATGTGTCTCCCTCTATGTCTACATATCCATAGGATTTTGGTGTTGTCCCCTCTTTTTTGTCCTCAACTTCCCACAGCTGTCTAATAGCAATAGCCCAAATCTGCCATATGGGCAGTCAGTGGCTGTCTGAGTTTCCAGTGCCTGTTCAAGGGAGGGATTTTATTAACCCAGCATGAAGTCCTATGGAATGCAAAACCCATGGAGGCAAATGCGCTGAGTGTTTTAGCAAATGGTAAAATAGGCTCTGGCTTAATCCCTACTTCATCTTCTAAGAACTCTTTCCTGGACTGCATTTTCTGTATAGTTTCCTCTGCCGCCATCCTAATGCAAGAGGTTTTATTATAGATTCTGTCTGGTGTTCCTTGATCCTAGGGCAGCTACCCATGGCATGTTAACTGTTTAACTCTTCAAGAAAATGATTCAAAAAGCATGAAAAGAACAGAGGTGTCACCTGTTCCTTGTTTGATAACCAAAACAGTTGGGACCTAGAACCTGGTTTTCGTCTGAAGTCTGCTGCTTAAGTTACATGTAGCTCTAATAGAGTCTGTACTTGAGATATTCATTAATGAGAATAGAATCTGTCTTGGATGTTAGCCTTTGATTTTGTAAACTGCTGACCAGTTCCCTCTCAGCTTAGCAATTAAGATACTTCATTTTCCTTCCTCTCCTCATAACATTTCGCTTGCTTTAAAGTGATGTCCTCTTCATATTAGAATAGCTCCACTCACCGGAGTCAGGTTTGGTGGTGTCTTCCAGCTTTTTTCTCTTGCAAAAACTTTCTCTTTGGAAACCTTCTAATCAGAGTTTTCTCACAAAAGGTCAACCTAATGCAACCTCGACAGCGTTTAACTGCACCGCTCCTCACCGTTTAAAAAGACACAGATAAAAAAAGAAGGGAAGGTTTAAGTAACCATCATGACCTGCTAAACAAATGAGTAATCTTAAGCACTCTTGACTACTCAGACACACAGCTGAGAAGCCCATGTGCATGAGAGGTAACACTAACAGATGCAGCAGACCACTTGGATCCATGTTCACACACAACTCTCACAGGCTGGCATCCTGCATGCATTTCTAAAACACACTGCCAGCATCAGGGTCAGCATGAAGGATAGCAGCTGCAAGTATTTCCTTTCCTAAGCCTAGTGGGTATATACCTATAAGCTAGAGGATGGTAGCTGGTGAGCTGTAAGGAGAGCAGGAGAAAATTTCCTTTAATTGCTTTGAATGGAGGATGCATCAGTGTGCAGTGAAGGAGGATGGAGAATACATAGAAGTAATGAAGAGGAGAGTGGGATGAAAGTTTGACTGCATAGTGATGCCATCACCAGTTTGCAAAGGAGAACTCTAGCTTCCAAATGTAGTGTTGGATAACATCAATAAAGTGGTTAAGAAAAGGGACCACAGATTCCATCCATCCTCCAGAGCAAGAGCTCATCCGGGGGACTAAAGACAGCGATACTTAAATTATCTTTGCTTCAGTTACACATATAGTTCAATTCTATCTTTCTCCATTTGTTGCATCTTGCTGACTTGTTTAACCAGTTCTATACATAAGCTGGGGTGAGCCCTGAAAACTGCATTGTTGAGCTTCCTAGAGCTCCAGGAGAATTCTCCAGACAAACCTTCCTTTAATTCTGCTAACGTTACTAGCAAGTTCATTTTCTGTTTTTCTCATGGGAGATTAAGGTCTCTTTCCTTAGCCTGCAGTCTGCTTTTATGTGCATTTTATAAGCATTTATAGTACTCATATCTTTTTACTATTTATTGCTTGTGAGAATGAGGTGTTGGGGAGATCTCTGTTTTGTTGGCTTGGCAGTCAGGCTAGCTCTACAGCATATGAGTATAGTGGGAAAGATTCCTGTTCTTATTACAACCCCATCCCTCTTTTTTGATCCTGTTTATTAGAAAACAGGTGTCACAAGTACCGGCACCAAAGAACCCAGAATATCACACTATCCCTGTCAATACAGATCCTGTCTCAGTGCAAAGGTGAAAGTGCTAATTTATGTTACATAATGGTCACCTTTGGCTTCCTCATTTCAGAGAATGAAGGACTTTGTAGTTGTGCACAAATACTGCTCCTGGATTATATAGAGGAAAAGTGGGGCCAAGGCCATATGTCTCTCTCACATCCCCTTTTTATCCTGTTAAGGGTAGCTAGGAGGAGTTATTCCTGTGCTCAGAGGAAACAGGCATGACCTCTACGCCAAATGGCCAGTGAGCTCTCTAAGGTAATTATGCAATTAGGGGAAGACAAAGCATTCCTAAGTGAGTCATGCTCCAGCTTTCCTTGACTCCAGTATGATAATTAGTGTGTTCCTCTGTTTGCTACCAGCACATCTACCAGCAAAGAACTCACCCTTTACTGCAAATCACAGCGTTTCACTGCAATGAGTGGCTGTCACTTACGTGTGCATGAAACAAGAATTAGGGGAAAGAAAAAGTACATTCATAGGGTTTACTCCTGCAGAATGGGGTGAGAGCAGCTTTTAAAGTGCACATCAAGCTTTTTATACATGGAGTGTAAAAGGAGCGAACCTTTTCAATCAATAATCATGCAAAGACCAGCATAAATACTACCAAACCTAGGATCTTGATACATAGGTTAAGAACAAAGTAGATGTCAGCACTATTGATCAACACAGCCAAAAGCCCTTCTTCCCTTGTCAACTGCAAGTCTGGTACTTCCAGTTGTTTCAGAGAAATGCCTTTCCAATCTCTTTGCATTCAGCATGTCTCCCTCCTCCTACTGTCAGGGGGGTGGCTTTCAGACAGACATCACTAAACCAAAGAGTCAGAAAATAACAGGAATATTTTCTATACTGGTTGAAAAATACTGTGTGAATTAAGTTACCTGCTGGCAACTTCCAGGATCCCTGCTCCCCAAGTCTAAGACTTGCAGATTTGGAGCTGATAGTGAAGTCATTACACTGAACAAGCATGTCACCAGATTGTTTTGTAGGATTCATTCCTCCTTGCAAGCCCCAAGATACTACAGATATATGTCAAGGTGAGGTAAAGTGTCCTGAAATAATTCCCTGGAAGGAATACAACTGCAGGAGGAGTCTCTATGCACCAAAACGTGTCTTGTGACAGGAGGAGCTGTGGGAACAGTTCAGGTTTTATCCCAACAGAAGCAGATTTTATCACATTGAAGTAAGGTCTGTATGCCCCAAGGCCAGGTGATCTGGGTTGGATTTCTGTCAGTGCTGATTGAGCAGCTCCCCTGCTCAGTTGTATACAAGTGATGTCAAGAATGTCTTCTTGGTGATGCAGGATAAACAACCTTAACTATTTTGGATGTTTATCTCACTCTATCATAAACTTCCCCAGAGACAAAAATAAAAATCTGGCTCCTTTTCCACAGTAAATCTTGACATGACTTGGGTCTTTCGCAGTAACTTGGACTCCAAAGCTATGAATTTAAAATTTTAAAGTGTACTAAATGTGGTAAAGAAAATCCCACAAATCAGTAGCCTAGGAAAAAACAGCATTGGCACCAGCTGCACAAAATATAAATTTTGTGTAAAAAATAACCCTTGTTACAACTTATAGAAGCTTTCTAAAATATGATTTTTAAAGTATATTTTTATAGATGCTAAGAATGATAATTCTTAATATTTACCAGGAGAATGAATATAAATAAGTCAGACAATAGTAGACATGCTTTTCCTGTAGGTTTTAGAAATACTTACAGCATGTCCTCTGGGAGCCACACTGAGGAATGTAGTATTTATAGCCAGCTCCTCATGTTATGGTTGAAACTAGAGTTGGCTTCTCTGGTTTCTTTTTAGTTTGGTGCTCCTGCTGCTCTCCCTGGTACCTCCATATGTAGAGCTAATGTAAAACATCTGGAGTTGTCCCTTTGATCATTTTGTTTGCTTGAGCATTTAGCCAGCTGCCCCATTCATTTTTAAGTAAGTCACTTATCTCTGATTACAGGAGGGTTGGAGCTGCCTGAAAAAAGAGTAGGACCTGAGAGCCCTGCATGCCCTACACAGACATGTTCAGATTGCATCTGGCAGCCTGACACCACTGGCATAACAAACTGCCAGGAATCCACTACCTTTGTGTTAGTTTTGCACAGGAGATCATAATAATTCAGTGCAAATGTGTGGAAAATGTGCAGAGGTAGCAACTGTAAGACATGACTGTGGAGTACTAGTAAAAGTATTTAGCTAGAACAAGATCTGAAAAGCATCTGGTTAGTCTATGCAAATATAGAATCACATCCTGAAATAGTGTGGGGTATCCACAGCAAACATTAAAGCTAACATTCTGGATTTCAGCTAACCACAGCAGAGCAGCTATTTGGCCCACTGTGATGCTTAGCTCCAGCTGGCCAGGCAGCACAGCAGAGCCAGCCCAGCTGGCAGCCCATCTGCCAGAGGGGCAGGACCATGCTCTGTGCAGCCTTCAGGTGCCACGATGGTGGGTGCATTCAAAGAGCACAGGAGAGGTACCAGAGAATAGTGCCCAGAGTCCCATCCCAAGGTGGTGACTGAAGTGAAGCATCCTACCTAGCATTTTGGCCCCCCTTTTCCTTCCTCCTGCTTTCTCTCTCAGTGGAAATCAACTCATACCATCTGGTCTTCCAAGTTCTCTCTGAGTGGTAAGGACTCAGGGAGGTGAAAAAAAGAATACAAGGCGGTGGGAAGAAGAGGGGAGCAAAAGAGGACAGGAGAAGGATCACATTCCTAGATGTATTGCCTGATTCACATCCTTGTGTGCAAATAAAAATATCTGGAGTCAGAGAAGAAATAACTCATAAATGTTGTTTTGTGGTGGGGAAATTTACAGCTGGGCCTCAAGTCCCACCAAACACATGGGGTTTGGAATGGCATTTAAGTAGTGATTTTGAAGTCAAAACATGAAATGGTTTAAAAGACAGGTTGTTTGAAAAAGTGTGCTATTACCCTGAATGACTATTTCAGCAGAGATCAGCAGAAGTGCTTGAGTTGGCATCCCTTGTAATTAATGCAAGGAAAAGATTGATGATCTGTGAGGGATCCCTCATTTCTGTAATTCATTTTTTCCCCTGCCATATCTTAACTTTCCAGACACTGTCAGAGTCTCTGAGGAGAGTGGAATAAACACTGGAGCAGGGAGCCTTTTATCAGCTTGTTCATTTAAAGGCAGTTATGTTGTCTTATTCAGGATGCTATGTGTAACACTCAGCCACTGTAAGTCTGGGAGATTTTCAGATGTGTAAAATCATCCAGTTTAGGATGGACATAAGTTGGATGCTTAGGCAGAAGGCAGCTGAACAAAGGAGAGACAGAAACCTCTCCTACTAAATGTTAATGAATTTTCACCTGAGAACTACACAAGCCTTTTTTAAAATCTCTTGTTGCAGTATGTCCTCTGAGCAGATAATGAGCAAGATAATGACCATAAGGCTTTTTGTGAAGGGTAGAAAAGCCCTACCAGAGAGAGTCAGAGGAGAACAAGTTTATATGGAGAAGAAATATCAGATGTAGAAGTCCAGCTGTGTTGACATCATTTGCCAGGTGAAAGACAAGTAAAGCAAGAGACAAGCCAGGGAACTGTGTTTTAAACATCTGTACATGAAACCTCAGGACATCAACCATCAGGTTACTCTCACAATATGCTACCAGAGATGGATGAAGCTCTAGAGCTCTAAGTCTTCGTAATTTACTAGAGCTAACAGAAAAACCCCTAGCTTTCAAATGTTCAGACTTGGGAAGGGCATAATAAATGTATAAAGGCCTGAATTTGACTCATGGAATTAATAGCTAATAAATTAGTTAATAATTTCCTAACTACACCCCTGCAGAGTCTGCAGATAGCCAGACTGATCTAATCAATGCAAAATACAGGCATGGCAGTGGAGAGCCTCCTCACCATCAGTTTCTGTTTCTCTGGCTAGTGAAAACTCAGAACAAAATATCATCCAACCTTGTTTTCTGGCCCAGTGATTATCATACCTTGTGGTCAAGCAGGAATTTAGAAGTGAGAATGACACATCCTTTTTAAGGTTAACCTTAGCATAAGAGAAGAACTGGATGGTTGTAGTATTCAAACTAACGTGAATTAGTCCCTTTTTTCGTTCTAATTTAATAAAAGATCGATAATAAATCATGCAGTGAAACATCAAGTGGGATATGAGTCTTGTTTGAACATATGGGCTGAGTTAATGGATACCTAGGTGTAGTAATAGAGGTTTTACCTCTGAATTTAGTGGAAATGGAATCAAGTCATCAGAATTTACATATTTTTGTGAATAATTTTGCTTACAGGGCATGATCCAATTGTGCTATCTCCTGTCTCAAGTCAGGCTGACTTCTTTAATAGTATTCTTGCAGAATAGGGCATAATTATGGTCTCAGATAATGAAAACATAGCAGCGAGTAGGCCTGTGTTCTTTTTGCAATACTTCCCTCCATTACTCAAATGTTTTGAAAACTCGAGTTCTAAATATTTGTCTGGATGTATCAGAGATGATTGTAACATCTTTGCTGTAAATGCAGATGAAACATGGAGCAGGTGGCCCTAGGGCATTCTCCAAAGATGTTTTCAGGCTTGGCCTTCCTTGGCTACTTCTGGGCCAGATGGTGCCCATGTCATGCATGTGCAAGGAAGTGAACAGAAACAGTGAGTTTATCCTGATGAACAGAGACAAGGGAAGCCTTTGGACTCAAGCTGCAGCAGGAATTTAAATTGCAAGTGCTCACTTTTGGATAGAGAGTGGGAAGAAGGATGCCAGGACAGCCTTCCAAGCAAAGAGGTCTTTTAAGTACATGGGAGTCTTGTCACCTGCTGAAACAATAGTGTCTGCCTCATATAAAGTCCTTCTTACATCTTCCACTCAGAGGATGCATTTCACCCTGTAAGACCCTGTGATCTGCTGCAATCCTTTGATGCTGCCTTGTTTGCTTGCTTTCTCCCCTCCTTCTTTCTTTCAATTAGCAAAAGCAGTTAACCCATGCAAATTTAACATTCCTGGCAATGTGAATTTTCTGGAAGTATTAATTTATTTTAATTTACCTTCGTGTGTAGAATATATGCAAGCCCATAGATGGAGCATGAAGTTTATGGTTACCCATGTGCCATTGAGAAATCACAGAGTATATGGCAAACATTAGAATTACTTGTCCCACAAGTCAAATATTAGCTGGAATTTTCTTCAAGCACATTTGGTCAAACCATCTGTTGCCTCTGACAAAGAGTAGCACTTAAAAATAAACAAACAAGAGAACCTATGTCAATTTTTGAAAAGCCTTCTTCTTCACACAGGACCTCCATGTTCTGTATTTAGGAAGCACACCACATATTTTTGGGAAAGATGTTGATTCTGCAGCTATTTTGTGTGGTCAAAATGCATTTCATCCTTAATGGGCTCCATCTCTTATGCCTTTTTTTAACCACTAAATTTGTTTTACAAGATTTAGCTAACCCTGGCCTGATGTTAAGTGTTCCACATTCAGCAATGCAGTGAGATCATGCAAGCCAAAACAGCTTGCTTCAGTCTACACTGAACACAAGTAAATCTGCAGTTAATTGCCTCTCATGTCATGCAGCAATGAATCACTAGTTTTAAGTAATCACCCATTTGTACATGGAGTTTAACACTTAGTGCTATCAAGAATTCTAAAAGATACAGTTAATTTGTAATTTTCAGAGGTAACCTCCTCCTCCTTACATGAAAGTTTCTGAAGTAAGAAAGATCGTATTGCTTTTTAGTTTCACAGTATTTTTTTTGCTCTCAGACACAGGACACTGGAATTTGTGTACTATCAGTATTTGAGCCCAGCTCTGATGTCTGTATTCTGCTGAAAATCTGCATTACAGGCAAAAAAGAACCAAATAAAGCAATGAAAAAAAAAAAGTAAAACCAAAGAGATTCAGTCTGACATCATATGGTCTAACAGCAAGGCAATAAATCTGTGGCTTTAGTGGATATCAAGATTACCACGTAATGACTGCACACAGGAATTCAGAACATACTTTCATGGGGTGACTGCAAGCAAATCTGTCCTCCTTCTGCCTGTGTCCAGGAGCTGTTGGGCCGCGTTAGCACAGGGATTTGACCAAGCCAAAAAACTGCCACACACTACCTCAGCCTCTGGCTCCTGGTCCTGGGCAGCCTGTGGCCAGCCCACTGACACGACTGCAGCAAACTTCAAGGATGGAATTCAAAGTGTTTGAACTAAGGCTTTGGGACTGATAAGGAAAATAAAAAAAGAGTATGTGTTTTTCTGAACAGGCCACTCTGCTGATTAGTAGGTTAGGCTGGGTATTTTCAGGTTGAGGTACATAAACAGGTATAAAGTTACACTGCATTTTTCTCAAATACGTTGCAGCCTGGAAGGGAAGCTTTACCCAACTTACTTGAACCATAGCAGAATATCTTGTTCTTTTGTGCAAATCAGATTCCTGCAAAGGAAAAGCTTCTGAAAAAGGAGTGCTGCTTGTGATACTCACTTAGACAAGCTTATTGGCAGCAATATGAAAGTATTCATCATCTGAATCCCTGTAGACTCCAGCAGAACAATCAAGGGTACAGCAGGGATCCAGCACTAGTTCTGATGAATAAATTTAAAGAAGATTTTACATTTTTATTAGGTTAGATTTTTTTTTCCCCTTTAACTTAGGTAATCCAACTGAAGAGTAGAGTTCTGATTTTCTGGGAGAGTAGAGCTTAAAAAATCTTCTATTTCTTAAACAAGACTGAGGCCAGTCAGCATCTGAATACCCGGTAGAATTTCCTTTCTAATTAAATTTCATCAGCTGGATCATAAATATGATGATGTTCAGAAACTGCATTGAGCCACATTCAAACACTGTAAATATAAGGTTTATAACCTTTTTTCTTGGGCTGTCAGTTCAGCCTTTGGTTTCTGGATCATTTTATGTCATTGATCCAGTGTTTCAGTTACGCTGAAAAAGACATTGACCACTGCAAAAGTGGGTGGAAAAACATCATTCAGCAGTCAGCTGGCTATATCTGCTGAAAGTATGTCTGTAATTTTGTGAAAGAGATGGTGTTACTAAGAACAGATTGGTTTCTGAGACTGCCCTGAACCCAGCCAGCTGTAGTTAAACCCTCCAAGGCTGACAAAGTGCATTCCTAATTATATCAGTGGAGTAGATGGCTAGATTAAGTTACTTCCTTTGAGACTATTGGTGATGAGTTTCTATCACTGGGATAGATTTCATATTTCATACAAACCTAGTGGACCTCAAGCTGGGCAATAATAGGAATGACCCAAATTCTGACATGAGACACCACCTGCAGGGTAACCCTAAAGCCCATAAATAGCCATATACCATTAATTCACTAGACATAATGATAATATTTGATAGGCAATCTTTGAAGACTTTAAACAAATTTAAACTTAGTATGGGATTAATCTTTGAAATTAAGTACATCAGTTTGCATCAGGCACCAGAAAAAGCAGGAAAATCATAGACAGTAAGAAAAGTTTCTCTGGTATCTTTAGAGAAACACATATTTATGACTTTGGCCACCTTCACAGGGTCTTTAAAGATTCACTGATGTCAGTATACTTAAGCAACTGGTATAGCTGAAGATAATAAACTCAGTATTTATTTTTCTGCATTTTTCTATGGTCTATATTTAGTTTAAAACTTAATACCATTTCCCATCATTTTTAACTACCTGTAAAATGAGTAATTCCCTATAATGTGGTTATAGCTGACCAAACTTACCATCTCCTGAAGATCACTTGAAAAGGATGAGTAGATCTCAGGGATAAGCAATGAATAACACATCCTTACGTACAGTGAGAGGAGTGACATATTCTTACAGAAGGGGAGGAAACCTTAATCTTCGATATCAATTTCGTATTTGATGAAAAGAGTTTGCTCACTTTGCAAGACTGCTGTTGTGCATTTTATGTTTGGGAGACATAAGGAAAATTCCTGTTTGCTTGAGCTGACATTTCTGCCCTTTCTCACACTTAAACTATGATATCTAAAGCCAGAGAGACAACAAAGTGCTCTGTCCATGACACCTGGAAAATCCTGTTTAGAGTTAGGTGCTCTGATGGGCTGATCAGATAAGTCACTCTGGAGAAGAGTACGTGTTTGTTTTAACTGTTGAACTGTGGAGGCTATACAGAGTTGAATCTTTGGATTACAAATGTAATCAACATCTCATCACACTGAAAGTCAGGTCTAGAACTCCTCCTGGTGACGGTAAGCTTTGGGCTTGCCTCTGAAGACCTAGATGTCCTGTGTCAGCAGTCTTTGACTGACTATATCTATGACGCATGTTGCAGTTCTTCTTTTTTGTCATTTATCCTATTCACTCCATTCTCTTATTTAGAAACTCGTAAATTCCACACAGGGATGAATCAGTTATTGAATTTCTCTGTAATTGCATTTCTATTCCATCCACTTTGTGCATTTATTGGACATTGATGAAAAACAATAAACTTCGCCAAAAACTACTGAGCTACACAGGAAAGATAATTGAGTGGGGCAGTTCTGTAATGGTCACTCATGATGGAAAAACTTAGCAAGTTCAGTCGGATATTTTTCCTTTTAGATTCATCACAGTCACTTTTTTGGATTGCTCTCAGAGAAATATACTTACAAATGGAAATATTATCACAAGTTAGCACTGGACCCAAAATCCAAACAAAACAATGAAGCAACACAGACTTTCCTTCCTATTCTGATTGCATCACTGGAACCACAGCCTAATAAAGGGATTTTGTTTGAAAAAACTTCCTTCTGTGTTTTTTTACAGTGCTGTGTGTCTGCATTCCTGTTCATTTGTATGCTTGATTAGCTGAAATCAAATACAATGATGCAGATCTCCAAGTGAGCAATAGTAATAGAAAAAGAATCTACATTGCAATCTTCATGGGAATTGCTGTGCAGAAAGCAAAAGAACCGACGCAAAATCATAATTTTCCTTCATCTTATTTTGTCATTTTGTAAGAGAACTTTGCTTTTAGTGGATTTCAAATAGTCTTGTGAACAGGTAACGAAGGACTTACTATTTGGGTCTCTGCCTCATGCACAGCTGTCCTCTGGCCAGCAGCTTGAAAGACACAGCTAGATTTTAAGAAATTCTGTAAGTATTAATTGTGGGATTTTTTTTTCTTTACCTGTGATATTCTGTGTGCTTTTGGTATTGCTTTTGACTTTTGCTGAGGTAGTCTTTTGTGATTTTGGAATGAGTCCTGTAGATTTTAAGAGCAGGGAATGTATTTCAGTTTTTGCAGGTGATGTTGTATCTACCTCATTATAGACATCAATTGAAATTAATAGAAATATACAGTTATATCATTTTTAGGTGCCTAAGATAAGAAGATTGGTGGAGATTTATGTCATCCTGTCTGTATATTCAGAATGTATCGCTCATGTAAAGATGAAAGAAAATAATATAGCATACATCTGAACTTTAAGAAAGAAAACTTCCAATCATTAATAGAATCTAAAGGAATTTAGGAGAAAACTCAAAAGTTAAAGGTAAAGTGGGAATTACTTAAGAAAATAAGAAATACGTAAGTAAAAAAGAGAACATACCTAAGACCTACTTTTATCTCACAAGTGCCTCTTGCTAGGTAGTTGAGGGATTTTTTTACATTTGCCTTGTTGTTGACAAAATCTTGGCTAGTCATTCTTTGAAAGTGGGTAATATTTGACATCATTGGAAGAGATCTTGCTGAGTAGATACACTTTTCCATTACTAAGTAGTAAAGTGAAGGATAGACTAAAACCATGATGAAAGTAGATGAAAGCTCATCAAAATTCTTGAGCCAAGGCTTATTCTTGAATTCAGTGTTTTGTTTTGATGCGGTGCTTTACTTAAATTACTGATTTAATCATGCACTTGTTGAAATTAAAGCTGCTGAAAAGTTCTGTGATTGGATTATGGGGAAAAGAAAGTTTGTGACTAAAATATGAAGAGGGATTGTAGAAGTTAGTCAGAAGTCTGAACAAGTAACTGAAACACATTTTACTGGGCGTTTTCACAAAGCATACGAAAATACACATTCATAGCAGATGTGACAGCAGAAGTTTTTTGAAAGGTCAGGTCTGTACATTTCTTTGGTGCAACCCTTGAAATGCCAGCAGTCAAATGATTTACTACCCTGCATTTGAGTTTTGACTGCTATCCTATACAATATGTAAATAGGAAAATCCTGCTTCCCTGGAAATTACGATAAGAGAGTAGCTTCTTGGTTAGCTGTGATTGACCTCATGCTACTATCCAGTGTTTGCCTAACAAAAAAGAAATTAATATGTTTTGCATGAAAAAAGCAATCAGGTGGTATCTTGAGTGGAAAGCCTTGACTTAGACACATGTACTGAATGAACCGTAGAAAATTTTATGATTTACTGTATTTTCTGGTTTACTGTATTTCTAATTACTTTGAACATTTTTTGATGGATGGGCTGGCTTAATCCCATGGACAAGACAAATAATGAGAGCAGCTCTGTGGCTCCTCGGAGTTGCTGTGGTTGTCTGATTTTTATTGGACACAAACTTTATCATAAACTTCCTCTGAGTAGCACTTGCTCAGTGTTTCCTGCAAGGTTTGCTGGGCTTGATTTGCACATTATTAGTCATATTCTGTTTCATATAGAACTGTTCTATACAAAATTCTTGAGTTGTACTTTTTTCACAGATGAACACCTGGGGCAATTAATTGCATTGTCCAGTTGCTCATGAAGGACAAACTCAGGTGACTTCTAAGCTTGACTGTGGGGTGTGCCAGGGGCTGCTCTGGGGCTCTCCTGTCCGTTTTCCCAGCTCATATCATTGCCTCAAAATTTTATGGTGAAGTCAGAAAACTTTCCCTGTCAGTTTTCAGAACTGCAGCTCTATAGCTAATCTATGGACAGAAAGTGTAGGAGAACCAAAGAAAAATGACACGAGTCTGTACCTCCTGCAGCTGTGACAACTGCATCTATGGGAGCATTTTCTGGAGGACACTCTAGAGAACTAGGCAGTTCACAAAAGCAAAATAGTTTGGTTTCAGTTTGTTCCTTGCTTGATCAAAAGTTGTGGTCAAATTCCCATGAAATTCATAGGTGCTGTCTGGTAGTCAGCTGTCCTCAAACTGCTTTCATTCCTTCCTAGTCTATCAGGGCTCAGAATCACAACCAAATTGTGATGACAAAACAAGCTGCCACTTACACTGTGAGATTTTATAATCATTTAGGGACTTGCTCTTAGTGCATGGCTAATAAAAAGTAACTTAACTAAGCTTTTACTTCTTTCATGACAGAATTACTTTGAATTATGCCACATTTGCCATGGACTGAACTTTTACATGACAGTTAATATAGCTCAGTTGCTAATTAGGAACTTTTCCGGTAGTAGCAATAACATTATTTGCCTTAACTCTTATAATTATATTCATCTGAAACTCCTTTCCCTGGACCAAAAGAACTCCATAACTACACCTAAGAATAGGATTTTCTTGGATGATAGATGTAAAATAAAGGGGCATTACTGCTTCCTCCAGTCTCCACCACCAACTTTTGAGATAGGAAAATCTATTTCTAAAAAGTTTCAGGTCATGGTAATCAACTGTCAACTTCTTACGTAACAACACTGCAGTAGGAATCGTCACTAAAATTATTATCCAGTGAAGTTTAATTTATATTGGCCAATTCACTGGCATTATCATTCATCAGTTCAGGTTCCACAGCACAAATAACTTTGAGAATTAAAGCTCTGAGAACACATGTTAAGTTCATCTAAAATTTCTCTCCAAGGCCAGGAGAAGATTAATGCAGTCATGAAAGCAAAGGTCTGGCGCCTCCATCAGCTCCTTTTCCAGTTGCCTGAACACTAAAATGATCACAGAAATTTCCTCTTAAGTCTAACTGCACAACCCACACACATACACAGCTTCAACGAAGTGATGACTTGCAGCCTGTGCAAAAATACCCCTAACCTGCCTGGGAGCCAGCTGGCGTGCCCCAAGCCAAGCTCTGAGGCTCGGGCTTGAGCCCAGACTGCTCTGTCTTGAGAGTCAGCAGTGCCAGCAGTGCAGAGAATGAGGCACGTGTCCCACCTCGGCTGGAGCCCGTATCCTCCCTGCAGCAAAGTGGCTCCAGCTAGCACAGCTTCCAGGCAGGCAGCACTCAATTGCAAAAACATCCATGCAAAAACTGGCCTCTGTGCAAATCACGGGTCTGAGGAAGTTCTGGAGATAGCTGTAACCATGCTGGAAAGGAAAAAGGGGAAAGCCATGAGCTTGTTTGAAAAAACAAAGCAGCAACTAGAATTTGATTTTTTTCCTGCTGCCTCCTGGCAGGTGGACCTCAGAGGATGCATGAGTGCTGAACACTGCCTGGCAGCATTCTCACTTCAGTTCAGTTTTAACCCAGTTTATAAACAGGCAGAAAGCTGCCTTCTATTGCTCCTGCTCAACCATCCTACCTGCCCCCATCCCCAAAAAGCCCCAAGGCATTAAAATAACCTCTGATGCAGGCACTGATTCTCTCGAGTGCAATAGCACACTCAACACATGTTTGGAGAGCTCATTAGAGGACAGTCAGCATTTTCCTTCCCTCAGCAGCTCCAAACTCCTGATGGTCCTTTTCCAAGCACTTCTGATTTAAGTTAAAAACACTTTACCAGCTCTTGCTTTTACTCCATACTTGTGAGAAGGTGATAAGGGCAATTTCAGTACATTGCCCTCCTCTGCTAATACACATGAATTGTTTTATAGAAAAGGCAAAACAAAAAAGGAGAGAAAGGGAGATAGAGATTAAAATGCAAACTAAATAACTTATTAATATGGCAAAGCTGACATAATGCCATCTGGTTAATGTCTGGTCCCTGTTTGGATCTTGATCCTGCCGGGTACTTAGTGCTCGGGCTGTTCCCTGCAGCACTCTCCAGAGCACACTTAAACATTAAGTGCCTTACTGAATTGTGGCCAATGTGCTGAGCACCTCAGAGGAATCAGACCTTGCTTAATTTTTGTGGTTTGTAAAAAAACTCTTTCCAGCTCTGAGTCTTGGTACTTCTAAGTGAGATTTTTCCTTCCCCACTCCAACAGCCATTTTTTTTATTCTGAACACTCAGTTCTGAGCAGAATTAGACCACTGGTTGCCCACAGTGGAAACTCCCGAATAGACTGCTACCCTCTGAGGAAACTCCAGGGGACAATATTTTCACTTGTGCTGAGGTCCTACCTAGAGTTATTCAAAACTCCTTTTACTCAGCCTGTGAAAAACTTCAGCTATAGAGCAGAAAGGAGAGTTTGTAATAAATTCTCAGACATACTCGGCATATACTCCAAGGAGGCAATAAGCTGTTAAATCAAATCGAAGAAATCCCTAGTAAACCAGAATTCGTGGTGTGTCTGACAGCACACACTGCATTAAATATTTCAAGTTGATAACTCCAAACATGGCTGTCAACATGATGTGCAACCCCCGGGCACTCAACTTCCATCTCTTTCCAATAATAGTGAATCTTTGTGAAGAACTGCTGTAAATTACAATAACTAAGTAAATTTTCAAATCTTCTACCCAGATTTCTAATTAGTTTGGAGAACATGGTGAGAAAGGAAGGATGAAGCAAGCAGAGACACTTTTGCTGTCATGGCAAATCTGCTCGAGGTTTTAGTTTCAGGGTCAGGCTGTGTAATTCCTCCATCAGCTGACACTTAATGCTTTAAAAATCCTTGAGGTGTACACACTCACTCACTGTGGTGTGGTCTCGCCTGTGTTCCACACCCATTCACGTATCCCTGCATGTGTGTAGTTGTGGGGGGTGTGTTTTCCACCTGCAGTTCATGAGCTGTGGTGCTGAAGTGCAGACACCCAGCATTTTAGCCATGTGGGAAAACATACTCTCTAGGAGCACCACTTCTGCTCACCTGCTCCTTGCTTACTCTCTGCCTTCACTGCAACAAAGTTTTACCAGCATTGCAAATATCCATCTGTCTTCAAATAGCTGATACCTTCTCTAAACAGCCAGGCAGAAAGAGAAACAAAAATAAAGGAAATATGCACCTCTTTTCCTCAGTTATTAGATTAGCCTAGGGCCTGAAAAAGATAAAAGCATAGTCTTGGATCATTGATTGGATTGAGTCCACACAGGTCCATACCCTCTGAGACTAGAACCATTTTTCACTGGACCAGAGCACTATGCCTCATGGGGCCCAAGACAGCAGCTTTAAAATTGCCATGTAATTGAGTATGAGAAAATCTGTGGCTTTTTGCTTTTATTGCTATGCTTTTCTCATACGCCTAACTTTCTGAGTCTATCTTGTGAGAAGGATGCAATTCCATCACTGAAATGTAGCTATCTTAGGGTTATAAAATGATGTTTTCTGCCTGAACTGCAATCAGAACATGGCTAGGGAGCACAGCACTCTGCTTGGGCACTGGTGGGGTACAAGATATTGATGGTAAACACTAATTTTCAGGTACAACTGGTACAAAGGACAGCAAGCAGGAGGTTTTTGTGTCTGACTCACACCTCCAGTGAAGAATAATAATAATAATAATAATAATAATAATAATAATAATACACAGCAGCATTTTCACATGGAAAGAGACACAGATGGCATAACCCAGCTGGCATAAGCAGCAGACTGAAATTTCATGATCGCTGTAAAAAGAGCTGGGTGTATGCTGGAATTTGTCCAGAATACTGGACACAGCACTGCAGCCCTATCAAGAAACAGATTCTCATGGGAATTCCTGGTAGGTCTTTTGCATCCAAACCCCCAACCAGATGTTGGTGGGGCAGAGAGTAAGGGGCATCTTCATCAGTAAGTGCTTGTATGTATCCTGTGTGGGTGACATTGTTAGATTTCACTGCCTGCCCTTTACAACACATGCTTTTCCCCATCAGCCATAATCCACCACTAAGTTACCAACTTGTCCTATAAGACAAAAATTGCCTTCTCAGGTCTTATGAGGCCTTGTGAAACACTTGTCCATTGGATTATCTGAAGAGCACTGCCTGCAATTTCATCAGCTGGCAAAGGAGACAGTTACTGCAGTCTTGGTAGTGTTGCCACAAAAGCCTTTCTGAAACACCGTCTTTTATCAAATATCTTGAATTTTCTGTCTCTCTGATCCAGAACTTTCTATTAGTTTTAATCAACAATTTTCTTCTGTCTTGCCAATGCCAAAAAAAACTCTGCCAGTGAAACCGTTGGTGCTGGGATTAGTACCAGCTGTTAAATGATCAACAGGGAGCTGAAGAGCTTTGCTGCAACAGAGTGTTGCAAGAGGAAATAACTGTGAGATTACCATCTTGCAGGACTCCATGAAACCTGTGTCATTGTCATGTGGCTGGTGTCCTCCTCAGGCTTCCCATCTGGGTTTGTACAAGTGTGAGAGGGACTGGCAAATAAAGCTGTGACCAGCAGGTTCAGGCTGGCCCTGAAGTGCTGCTCTCTCTCTTCATGAAAACCATGGGCCCAGGTATATCTTGCTTGCAGGACAGTGCTGTTGAAGCCAAAGATTTCCCAATGCTGAGGGAAAGCCTTGATCTTGAAAGCATTCAGGAAACTCACTCAGGCTTTTGAATGCATTTGCATTTGACAAGGAGCATACCCATTTTCCAGTGCCTTTGCCAGCCTGAGTCTCCAGCACCTTCAGCCATTCAGACCTGCACAATTAAAGAAAAACCATGACTTTCAGCAGTAGTAGTGATGGTCTTGGTTCCTTAGGCAGCACTGACATTAATTTGGCTGCTCTGGGTGTGCCCAGTGCTGATCATGGTGGGCACTAGGTCTCTGGGTTGAAGCCAGGAGAAGGGATCTGTGGCCTCAGCTACTATTCATGCCCTATGGCAATGGTAGATAGCACTGTATCTACTTTTTTTGTTTGTTTTTTGAATTTCATCCTAATACTTTCAAATGTCATATATTATTGGGTTTTTATGTTGAAATGTCTGATAGAATGGGTAACATGGATCCTTTCTTTTAAACTTAGTAATAGAAGGTTTTTTTGTGCTATCCTCTGCATCATACACGACAGACATCCCAAATTCTGCCTGAGTGCCAGACCCAGTTCTTCTTTCATGTTAAATATTTAGCAAAATCTTAGACTAACCTAATATTTATACATTGTAATTGGATATGTCTTTGACTTATGTATATTTCTGTTTAAAGGAACAGGCTTCAAGAATGGGCAATTTGTAATGGATTGAGCATATTCAGAGTCATAATTGTGTACAGCAAGTAAAAACAACTTTTTTCCTTTGTCTATTTTGTGTCCAATGGAATTTTCAGATGTGATGCCTATTTAGCATTTAGGGATTTTTTGAAGTTCTTTTACTGGAACATACTTCATGATTTGCAGGCCCACTCAAGGAATACTGTTGATTAAATTAACATTACCTAAAAAGTGAAACCAGTAAGGTATTCTGTCCAAATTAAATCTGCGCCTTTAAGTAGAAGCAAATTGGTCATCAGAAACTCACCCCAGTTCTTAAAATAAAAGTTACTGGCCAAATATGAATCTAGCAGTTACTTTTGAAGTTACATTTGTGAAGAACATCTGTTAATATAAAAATATCTTGATACATTACAGAGGTTTAGCTATAGTTAGTTCAGAAGTACTTCGTTAACATCTAAGGGAGGAAGGAGAATAAATGTCTTACATTTGGCAATCAGTAAGCCAGGGCTTTTACCCATTGCTTGGCTTTGTTTGGGTTTAAACAATGTTCCTCTGTTTTTGCTCAAGCTGCAGTAATCCTTTAGCCCTTGATGTCATGCATCCTGGGTTTTCAATACTTTTTATAATAATCTTTGAACCCTCAGCCCACATAATATGTTATGAATATTCTTGTTCTGGAGTAGAGAGGCAGGCAGTCATTTTAGACAGCAGGAACCCTACCCCTAACATTTCCCTGTGCGTCAAAGACATGGAACAACATCAAGCAGAAGGAGTAAAAGAAAAACAAGTTTGAAAGATGGTTTGGGATGAGAAAAAGAGAAATGGGAAAGAATCAGCAGAGAAAAATTGCTTTTAAGGGTCAGAATTTCACTTCTTTTGAGGAGTAATCCAAACTATACCTAGAAAAGCCTCTTTGAGGCAACAGTTGGTTCAGGGTGTAAGCATGGTTGGATTCATAGTGAGGGGTTGCAACATGGTTGAGGGCTGGAACTAAACGATCTTAAAAGTCTCTTTCAACACAAAGCATTGTAACATTCTATGGTTCCATGATTCTATTCTGGCTGTTGCCAGAAATTTGTTCTGGAGAATATAGAAAATGGTAGCATTACAGACAATCGGCTCAGATCCTTCTTTCCAGGTGAAAATGGCTTCAGCAATATCAATGCTATAGCTTATAACAGTGCATCAACAACATCAGCAATATAAGCAATTCTTCTTCTTCTTCCTCTTCTTCTTCATCATCATCTTCTTCTTTTTCTTTCTTCTTCTTCTTCTTCTTTTTCTTTTTCTTCTTCTTCTTCTTCTTCTTTTTCTTTTTCTTTTTCTTCTTCTTCATCTTCATCTTCTTCTTCTTCTTCTTCTTCTTCTTCTTCTTCTTCTTCTTCTTCTTCTTCTTCTTGCCATGTGACTTGTAGTGTTTGTTACTCATGTCCTTCTCAGTCAGTAACTCTTCTTCCAGGCTCCAATTTTTTTTTCTTTTTTGCCTTCTTGTTTTAACTTTTAAAGAAATATGGCTCTAAGGGGTACCTAGTGTCTTCCTTAGGGAACTGTTCTGTAAATCTTTGGAATTAGGATAAATAACAGCTTGTCTGTTGTACTGTTTAATACAAGAAGAAATACAGGCTTTTCTCAGAGGACCTAATAGGAGAATATTGTCAGAAGGCACCTTTGACAATTTGACTGAAAACTAAGGGGGGAAATAGTGCTTGTCCAAAGATCAAAGAGCCACCTGAGAAGCACTGTGTTTGTGAATTCAGCACAAGACCCAGCTCCCCGCTCACACAGCTCCAGACACTGTTTCCAGTGTACATACGGCCCTGGCTTACGGCTGTCGCAGTGGGCCCTGCAAAACAAGCTCGGTCCTTCCTGCTCATTTACTAGTGGAGGAGGGTTTTTCCGCCAGGCAAGTTCATTTGTCAGGGTGACCTTCACAGCCTGCACGAGCGCTCCTGCAGATAAAGAACGCCACCTCAGCGCGTTTGTGAAACCCGGCTCGGCGGCCCACGGGCCTCCTGTGACTGAACTAAGCCCTTCCTACCTGCTCCCCAAGGATTTCTCTGTCCCACAGGTCTCGTTGATCAACACTGCACATTTTGCAATTCTTTTATCATGCTCTGTAAACCCTCTCCTCTTACCTGACTGGTTTTATTGTCTAAATGGTCTTGAGTTTAAGTATTCTCTTTTGAAAAACCCCTATTCTGTAAATTAATGGTCTTCTAGGCAGAGGCAAGACCACAATTAAATCTTAATCGATCACGAATGTAGGTAGGACATTTCACAGATCCTCTGACAAAGTCCAGACAGAAGAAGCAGATCTTCAGAAATCTCCTAAGAGAGGGTTTAATCTTCCGTGGCATCTGAGGAGTTGATGTCTAGTCTGGACTGCTTGGCTATGAAATACTATTTTCTTTCTATCTGTATAGTTGCTTTCAAATACACCACTTATTAAATTTTAGCATATTGCCATTTTTATACCACAAAAAACAAGCCAGATTTGGAGCATGTGTGCCTAATGTATCCCAGTGTTAATGTAAAATCTAGCTTGGAGAAGAGCCTCTGGATTTTACTCACTACAGCTGGAATAGATCAATATATAGAGACTCTGGAAAGAGCAGTCATGTTTCGGAAGAAACCACCACATATCATCATGCTAGTTGAATTTCTGTGGAATAATTAATCCAATGATAATTATTCCAGTTCCTTCCTTTTAGTTTTATTTTCATGCCTGCCATATGACATGTTAGACAAGTCCTTAAAGCTATTCCCCAGCAGCCATGACCTGTTAAAACAGGAGACTGTATTCAGAAGTGGAACTAAAATAAAAGGAACATTTATTTTTAAAGGGAAAAAAAAAAAAAGTTTGGGTTGATCAGAATAATCTACAAGAACATGTTTTGAGCCAAGGAAAAAAATTGGCAAAAATCAGAAAAAGCTGAAACATTTCATTGCAACATCTCCAAATGAACTGCTTTCTTTCTAATTTATGTGGATTTAACTTGTAACAGAAAAATAAAACAAATCTCTGAGATCAAACTGTTTATTGTTCTTCTGAAGTTCTACAGGAAAAGAAAATGACTTTGTTTCAGATTAACTTTAAATGAAGATTTTGTTCAATTCCTTGTTTCACCAAAGCCCTGAAAAAAATCAGTTATTTGCACAGCTAATTGTTTATGACTGGTATAACATTTAAATTTAGAAAAAGAATAGCGTGAAACCATGTGTCAGTATTTATCAGATGTATGGCATTCAGTATATCTGCTGAAATATTCCATCATTATATCCTATATATGGAATTGGTTCAGAATTATTTTCTACAAACCATAAGACAGAAAACTCAAATATAAATAAAGATGCCAGGGCAGGAAGATCCTCAGAGGGACACCTGTGTATTTGAGTTCACCACTCTTTATTTTTCATGGGACAGACATGATTAGGACTCACCTGTGTGCTGGTCCTGAAAGAGTAAGGCCAAAAAGTTACGTTTAGACATATTTACACACTTCTGTGGCAAGACTTTATACCTAAATGTTTGTTTAAAATTTAACTAAAGAAAGTATTGTATTTTTGGCGGTTAAATATGTTAAGTGGGACACTGTATCTAGAGGGTCACACTTCCCTTAATTTTAAATGTACCTAATTCCCAGTGAGCAGTTATCCACTTGCAGCATTTATTAGCTCTCTGGTGAGTCCCTCACTGTTCTCTCTCTTTATGTAGAGCAAGAAAGACTTCTCAGCTGTGGGTGAGCTGGATTGCTCTTTGGAGGTGACTTTCTGCTGGCTTTGGCAAGCAGCATCCCAACTCACACATCCTGGTTCAACACATAAGGTGAAATGAGGGGATGCAGCACTTCTTGAAGCATGGGGAGTGTTTTAATTGCCAGCAGCAGCCGGAGGGAAGATACACTCACTGTAAATTGCTGCATGTGAGCCGACCTCCATTTCCTCATCTCCCTTCCCAGAAACATTTTTCTCTACCCCACGGGCAGCTAGTTACAAGGAACAGGGGTTGAAAATTTCATATTTGCAAAATGTAACCAAACATCACCTTAGCTTCTAGGAAAACCTAAGTCACTGTTACTGATGATTGCATAAATTTCATCAGAGAGTGACCTGGGGAAAAGGCAATGCTAAAACTGTATTTATATGACACAAGGAGAGTAATAGTGGGGACAGTGTATGACTTCACTGAGAAGAGAGAGACAACATCCTTGAAGGATGCAGAGAGGGCAGTCTCATGACTATTCAGCCTAGAGATTGCCTTTGAATACCTGTAGAAAGTAACACTATAGAGGTATTTAGCTGGGATGATATGGACTAGCATTCTTTTATAATTCCAGGCAAAGCAGTAGGAGCTTCCAAGCAGTTTCTGGTCACTACCACCATCAGCTGGATTTGTAGCATGAACAGCCCCACAGTCCATTACTAAATTCCTGAGCCACGTTCCCTCTTCCTTGCAGTTTGTCCTTTAAAGCATGACCTAATAGTCCCTAAACAGACCTACAGACAATGGTAAATGACTAGAAGTTTTCAAAATTTTCAAGGATTTATGCAATCATAAAAGTGTTCCCAGAAGAAAAAAAAGGTGACGTTGAGTCCAGTTTGAAACACAAAGCAAATTTAACTTCAAGATGAACTGTAAAACCAAATCACTTCTGGTTTTGCTCTTTTCTGCCCCTTAGGAAATCTGTGTCTGATTCAGGAAGTCCTTTCCCTTCTCTCTCCTTTGTTTCAGTCTTTTTTTTTTTCTTTCCCTGATTAAATAACAGGCTTTCTTTTTCCTTTATTCTGCTGTATGGTTTTAGCATGTCTTTGGAGGAAGTGTAGGATATCAAAAACTTATAACCTGAAAGTTAGCTTTTCCTCCTGTATTTCAGACTGGAGGAACGATGACAGGAATGCTGTAAATTTGACAGACCCATTTAAGCATTTTAGTGCATAAACAAAGGTTTGGTGAAGGGAGTAAAGTTTGCCCTACTCATATGTTTTCCATGCTCAAGAGTTATTTCTTAGGGCTCCTTTGACAGCATTAACTGTCTGTGGCAGAGAGCATTTTCCACTGTGTTTCCTCATCCCCCAGCTGCAGCTCAAAACCGTCCCTGAATCTCAAGACTTTACTTATCTTGTGGCCACAACCCAGTTCTGGGCCACTATTCCTATAAACCTGGTGAATGCTATTTCAGTATTCATCTAGGCCCCCCACTGATCATCCCACTGTAAGAAAATCAAGAAAGGCTTCCCCATAAATATTTGATTTCTTAACAGCTGTGCTCTGGCTCCCTTCTCCTTCCTCTCTGGCTTTGTGCACTACTCTTCTCCTCTGGGTGGAGAAAGAGCAGAAAGAGCTCCTCATTAATTTGCATCTAGCCATTTATGAGTTTCTGTGTTACGCTAATGGCAGCGTCTCATATCCCTTTAGAAGAAAACACATAGGCTGGCTCTGTCTTTTCCTGAGCCACCCCACAGGGACTCTCCGAATTACAGAGCAGCTTAGTGCTGATTACTTTTTTATTTCTCTTCTTAGGAAACGGATAAAAGGTTTAAGTTCTGACACAAACAGGAAAACATACTAAGATGATTTATCCTGAAGGCATCTGCTCTTTAAATAGTGATGGAGCAGTGTCAGTCCATTTCCCAGAAGGGCCAGAAGCTCCACCACTCTTTGTTCCCGCAGCCCTTGTGTGACTAGAGGCAGAATATCCTGTCACAGGCTGTCAGATAGCTCCCAGAATATGCAACTTGGTGATTATAGGCTGAGGAGGGACTCATTGCCACTAGGAGCATGAAGAAGTTGGGTATAAGAAAGACTCTGCTCTGCTTCTTTAAGGATAACACCAAGGCTCTATTCTGCTCTGAGGTAAGACTTTGTAGAATTTATTAAATCAGTAATTTCTCAGCTTTCAGACCATGTTCCCTCCCTCTTGCTTTCTTAAACACAGAGCGACAGGAGGGGGAGTGAGCTGTCAGAATTATCACTAGTGGAATTTTCCAGCTCTACCAGGCAGGAAAGGGGGGACAAAAAAAATGCTCCACGGTAGAAAAACAACTGGACACAGTGCAAGTGTAAGCAACTTCAGAAGGGGCATATGCATGGTTTGATGTATGAAAATATGCCTCAAAAATCTGTTAATACAAACCCTCTCAAGGTTTTATTAATAAGGTGTGCATCTAGAAAGTTATACTCTGTTACAATATTTTATCTTTCTGTCCCCCTGGAATAATATTCCAGAGAGAGAAGAACCTTCAGTTCAAATTGGATTGTTCACAATTTTTCCTGCTTTTGCTTTCATTTGATTTGAGGTCAGAAATTTGCCTTTTTCAACTTTTGCCTTCTGATGTCCTGTAGATGTTTATGGCAATTATGTGGATTTCAGCTCAGTGTCATGGCCAGACTTTAACTTGAACAAGAAGAGCTTTATTCAAACCTGGCTATAAGGAAAGAAGAAACTTATGACCTGTTTCATGGGAGGAAAGCCAGGTCTGACAATTTAAGTGATGCATTCATAGAGATTACACGGGTAAATGAGCTAAAGGGCTTCTACATTCCCAAATATATTATCCCAATCCTCATTTTTCAAATTGTGCTCAAATGGCTTGGTCTTGTACACTTGGCAGACAAGGATTTGCAGATAGCACATCTCTTTCTAATGGCTGCTTTCAGTTTGAAAGTGCTTCTAACTGATAACCAGGTAAAAATCCAGTGTGGCAGGAGATTGGTGGGGAAAAGCAGCTAAAACTGTTTACCTAGTAATGAAAACCAGAGAAATTCAAGGCACTTGGAAACTAGGATTTGTCCACATAGTTTTAAGGAAACTGGAAGCTTGTTTATGTAGTCTAAATAAATGGAAACAATAGACCATCAACCCAACAGTCATAAATAGACTCTTTCCTCTGTTGCACAAGGTTTCCAGGGGATTTCACTCCTGCTGGCTGGCTGGCATGGCTCTTACAGCTCTGCACCTCCAGAGTAAACATCAGGAGTGCTTGAGAAGTTTCTTTTAGCTGTTCTTGCTCTGTGAGAGTTTTCTCACATGCTGAAATGGCTAGCGCAACCCTTCTGGTTCCAAAGTCCCCCTGCAGCAAAATGTCATGAGCCGGGGTCATGACCATCAGCAGAAATAATACTCCTTGCCTTGGGGAAAATTTTTCAAGGATTTCTTACCCTGTTATTCCCTCCACAGGGACAGCATGAGGCCTATACAGGGGGTCAAAGGGAAGTCTGAAATGGCATCAGATGCTGCAGAGCAGCACAAAATGATGGCCATGGTCAAGATGATGGGTACATAATTGATTTTAATTGACTTTGATTAGGATGAAAGAGCAACTGTTTTCTTCCTCTTGTGTCAAATATGAAGTCTCACTGAAAGGAAATCCTGGCAGCTAATATCTCTGGAGATTTGACTTTTGCTCTCTAGATTCTTGATTGATTTGTTTGGAAAAGTTAGTCAAATCTGGGGGATTATTGAGAAACTTCCACTGGCAGCACCAGCACCAATAGAGTTTCTTCAGTAAATACAGTGTCATTACAAGACCCAGCAGTGTTCTGTCAGGATGGGAGATAAGAGTTTACCGGCATAAATGATTGTCAAAGTTCCTTTTTCTGATTTTGTGACCAATTTTTCATATCAGTGGAAGAAGTCTGAAGGATTTCCCATCACTGGGTTTTCTCTTGTTTGTTCCCAGTGAAGGTCATCATGTATATGCCATGAAAAGGCACTCTTAGATGTTAGGGCTTTATAAGGCAGGGCTTTACAGGAAAATTGTAAAGTGATTCCTAATTCAGAAAGTCTCTGTGAAGCACAGAAATGTAGATGTTTCTAGATAGCTACAAATTCTCCACTGTTGAGGTTTTAAGATGATGATCAAATTCTGATGAAAATTAACCTACCAACTCTAAGCAATATTGTATTTTCTTCAGCTCTTTTAATTACTTCTTAATAGTAAGTCTGTTCAAAGGCATTATTTTGGAAAACCTTAGGTGGTGAGCAGTGTGTAAGTTATCATAATGATACAGCAGTCTCCTAATTTGACAGATCTTTCCCCCACGCAAATGATCCCAACTTCTTTGAAGAAAGTCTGTTCCATTTCTTAATTTGAATTACACTTTCATTAAGCAACTGATTAATGTTGATCCCCTGCTTCATGTTGTATAAAACATTCCATTTTATGTGTTATCTAGACTTTTTCACAATGGCTTTTAGGAGATTACTAAAATGTTCCCTCTCTTTGTTGCCATCTTTGTTGCGTAGTCACACATTATTTATATGTGAGTACAAGTCCATATAAATGTATAGTAATCTCCTATTTAGGATACTGTGAATGTATGTCATAAAGGAAAAGGAGGTTAACAGCAGAATACAATACAAACAGGCTGACTTTATGGCAGTCTTGCAGAAACTTCAGCCAAGCAAAAGAATAAATAACAGCTATGTTAAACAAAGAGAAATTTAAAAGATAATGCTTGAATTTAGGTAGTCAAGGTCCCAGAAAACTGAGCAAGATGAATGCCCACAGAAAGAAGAACTCCAAGGACAAAGGATGTAATAACATACAGTTAAGTTGAAGGTAAATTTTCAAAATTTCTTCTGTGACTTAAAAGGCCTAAGTCAAAACTGACTTTGAGAGAAGGAGCGTTTACTTTCCTGTAAGTCCATAGAGTCTGTGCTCTGGAGTCCTTCTGTCTTTCCTGAAAATAGGAGTTAGGTGACTGCCTGCCTTAGCCCCTTTTTGGAAGCATAATCTGTAGTCACCTGAAAATAAAAAAAAATGTTCTGGTCCAAGCAGAGGCTGAATATCCCCAGGCTACCAACTCAAACCAAAGAACTGGAGGTACAAGCATGATTATTCCCTGTTTTACTGGAAAGCCATATGTCATCTGGTTTGGATTAAACTCACAAAGATGTGTTAGCCTGTTCAAGATCCTGTGGAAGCATTTTGAATCAATTGTAACTGACGTAAATATAGCCCTTGACTGGAAATCATCCAAAGAGAGAGAGAGCTGCAGAGGTTCAGCCAAGATGCATTATATCAAAAGCATGGATATGTAATTTGGTGTCCTTATGGGAAGGATAGCATTACAGTTTCACAACATTCATAAAGTGCCTGCACAGTGAAAGATCTAACACAGTCATTAAAAGATGGATGAATGCCTGATGAATCTTCACCTCCTATCATGGATCATGGCTCTCTTATCTAGGCAGGTGTGGGAAGAGGACCATGAACCCACAATGACAGAAGGCACGACAACAGCTTAGTCGTACTCCTTTGACACGAGTATCTGAGCTTCCAGACATGATTTACTGTGTTTGCATAGCAATATTAATTACTTTTTAGTGGTTATCTAGCCAAGAATATGTACAGGATTGCAAAGCTCAGATAGAAACTTCAGCCAAGCTCTGTAGGATTTACAGAAGCAGTCCTTTTACTCACAGTATACCATAGCTTTAAGTCACGAACTAGTGCTTGTATTTTTAACCTCTTCTGTAACAAAACATCTGTTTTATTTTGGAGATCTCATTTCACCTGACTGTATTTTTTATTTGATGTCTTTGTGATATGATGAATTAGCTCTTACCTCTGTGATTAATGAAGGGCTACAGGGAGTGGTTGAGGTGTTTTGATAATTACCAAATTCTACTGTTATCTTCGGCATCATGATTTGATATCTGAGCTGTGTGACTGGCAGGGAAATACTCAACACAGCTTTAAGAGGCAATTCTCTAGAGTCCTCTTTCTATTGTCCCAGCACACCCTGGTGCAAACCCCAAAGAGCTTACAAAAAGCCAGTACAAAATAGTAAATGTCAAAATAAACAAGAGTAATCCCTTCTTGTAATACATGATGTCTACAAAAGGTGCTGAGGAAATTTCTAGTGCAGTTCTGGGCCATCTAAGGTTTCTACTTCCCGGGAGAACGTGAATGGGCATTTTGTGCCTATGTTAAGATCTTTCAAACTAAGGTACTACCATGCCTCTATGTCTTCTGGGTCTTGAAGTCTTCCTCTCAACAAGAGCTTTTTTTTCTGAGATATTTCCAACAGCTACATCTTACTACCCCAGCATCAATACTAAAAAAAGTTAAGAAAGTCAAACCCTATGCACAGGAGTCATTTGGCTGACTTAACAGGTTGGATTCAGAATTATTTGCATCACTGAGGTACTAAAGACAGAGGCATCATATTTTGTAAATATTAATAACCTCTGTAGCTCTAAGAGCTTCAGGAGCTGCAGTGTATTTGAAAACCTAGCTTTGAAATACCTGGCATGCTGTAGCTTTCCTCAGAGTCCTCATGGGTGAAATACTTGAGACAAACATCAAAAATCATGTAAGTAGGAGAACAAAATGGTAGTTGAAAGAAACTGGAAAGCTGCTGTGCATCATGTATTAGTTTTCCTGTTTGAAAAGTGATTTTTTTCTTGTTCTGGTATTTGCCTTTTTTATGGGTATTGTGAAGAAGTGTGTCTTAGTCTAACGTTTCCAGCTCTCACTGGAGTCCTAGTGGTTTGGAAGCACCATGGATTAATTTGACTGCTTACATAGAAAGGTCATGTTTTTCACAGGCATTTAGTACAAACATTTGGACTCAATTAGAAAACTACCACTTAAGATCTAGGGTGTTGTCTTGACAACTCTCATGAAGATGTTATTTCCATCTCTTTACCATAATCCTAAAAATCACTTTAAGTTCACAGAAAACCTTTTTATACTCCACTGATTGGAACTGTATAACCAAAGTATAAGAAAATGGATTGATTTCTTTCTCTCGACTTCTTCATTCCTCTATTGAAGACCTGGGAATATAACAAAATAAATTTGATTTTGTGATCCATTGTTTCCTCTTAGACTGTGAATTTTTGCTCTTTAGGGGCCTGTGAGGATCTATTTGGTGTTCCCTGCCCTGTCTGTTGTGCTTGTCTCCATGAAATTTTAACCTCTGCTCATTTTCAGCTCTTTTCTGTCATTTCTTATGATGTCACTTGCCATCACCTCACCATGACCTTTCATAGTACTGGCAATGCTACTAGACTCATCTGGCAACTCAAGAGGTTCTTGCCAGCATAGTTTTGTACCTATATTTTAAATTAAAATTCTCTAGACCAATCTCTAATGGAAGTCTTCTACCAACTTTTGATTTAAAAACCAGCTTTATGTTTACATAGTTATGTTTGTATAATTACTGATGTCCTGAATAGGAGAGATTATCAAATAACATACTGAAATTTAATTTTAAAGCAAATAAAACAGCCTAAAATTTTAACCAAAAGAAGATGAGTGAATTAGCAAGAAGTACAACCTTCAGTGTTCCCCACAAAAATGTAGGTCAGAAGCCTGTTCTGATACAGTTTTCTGTGTGATTCTGTGATTCTGTGAGTTTTCTTCTTAAAGCTTGAAGGTGAAATGTGCACCACATTAGCAAAACATCTATGTGTTCAGCAGAGCCAAGAGGATTTACTTCTGTTAATATTGCCTGGCTGTTTGGGACTTTTTAGTCATTAATTTTTGTAGAATGTGTAAGTGTCCTTGTTGCTTTGACTGAGCTTTTTACAAATATTTGGAACTGAGTGGGAAGAGGGACTGATGTGTGACTTCTGCTGGTAAGGAAATATGGCAGTCACATGCTGCTGGAGAAAGGTGGGAATACATCCACCAGCTGCAATGCCCATGCCATGCCCTGGGTGTTTTGGCATTGGTGTCACCTCCCTCCTGCACAGAGAGCCCTTCTCAACTCCTCTGCTTGCTACACTCCTGCAGAGCTTCTCACCCAGCCCAGCAGCACTTGATTTCTGGAAAATGGAAAGGGAAGGGAGAGAAGCAGGGTTCAGGAACATCTGCAGACAGAGAGACAGAAAGGGGGACAGAATTAGACATGTGGCCTCATGTTGCCTCAAGTCACCAACAATAAAGTCACAGACTGTTCAGGACATTGACAAGAGTTTCCATGTTGATGTACTTTACATCAGCTTCCAGCTGATATATAACCATTTTTCCTCAGGTAAAAATAGAAACCCAGTGCTCTGAGATATTCTCCAAGATCTATCTACATTTCTTTGGTCATTGCATATTCTTTATCTACGCTGTTTTTCAAGCAGTCTCATTAACAAAAAAAACCAGACTATTCAGCAAGTGTGGCAAGTGTGGAACACTTTCCAAAGTAAGTCCTGCAATCTTTACCAATGTACTTGTTCTAGAAAAATAGAATTAAGCTCACATCTTGATTTATATTTAGCTACAGAAATGTCCAGCAAATTTTTCGTTCCTTTTGGTTGATTCAGTATAGCACAAAGTACAATACAGCACAGAAAATACAAGCTGAGAGTCCGAAATTGCCAGACATCCAACTCAGAACTGCCGAGAAAAATTGAAATGGTGTACACTTCCTCATTAAATTTTTGTGATTTGTAATAACTTCAACATTAGCACTACCACAAAGAAGGATGTTCTGAATTTAAACGTAAGGGATAAATTAAGCCAGTGGGGTTGTAACAGTTTATTGCAATCTGAGAATCTGATCCAGGATTTTCATGACAATGTGAAGTTGTTCATCACTCTGTCAAAAGATTCAAGAGTATCTTCAGTGAATATGCATTTTTTAAATGAAATAAAATTAAAAGTAGTGTTTTGCTAAGCTTTAAAAGCTTAATGTGTTGCTTTACATTACTTCTGTCCAGTCCTGTGAATACTATTAAGCCAAATGTTCCAAACATTTTATCATGAGTACCATTCATGACAAAAATGTAAATGAATACATTAAAGTTTACTTATTCGTATTTTGTATTTTGCTCGGCCATGGCCTTCAATATACATTAAAAACATCTAAAGGAAAAACCAATAACTCAAGTAATGCTTGGGAAAAAAGTGTAATGGGTGGAGTGGTGACATTTACTTGAAAGCATTCATTAATTATAGGAAGGAAGAAAGTAATAGCTGGACTTCACTTAAAACTAAGTACAAGGAAAACTTCAAACACATATTGCATGACTTTAAGCTCTTGTTTAGTTTACATGTTCACTCTCTAGATGTATCTATCTCCCTTCATTGCTAATATCAGGACCTCAAAGTGCTTACACTTGCAATATATGCAGTTTCATTAGATACCTTCCAATAGACAGTATAGTCCAGTTCCTTGTGCTATTACCTTATAACCAAAATGACTGACTTTGTCTTTTGAAGTGCTTCAGAAAGTTGTACAAATACTGTGAGTTTCTTAGTGATAATAATTATGCTGGTTGAAAGGATAGCTCCTCTAGAATGATACAAAAATAAAAATGCATATTCTTTCATATTTTCATCATAAATGCAGGCAATGTTAAAAGATGTATTGAAAGCTGTAGAAAGTTTGATGCCTTATGTTTCAGTGCTTCATTGCATCTGCTGAGTATTTTAATATGTATTTTTCTTTAAAAACTCTAATTTGTGTTTCTAGAGCCAAAACTCTTCTAACATAATCAAGTTTACATCTCATATGGACTTTACTTGGTTTGCTTCTTTGGTTGGTGAATTATTTGAGCCCCATTGGAGCTCTGGAACCTGTGCCTTTCCTGCAGTTTTAACTGCATCCTGTTGTGTTATAAATAATTAATCTGGCTAAATGTGAGTTGTTGGCAGAGTCTTAGCAATTTTATTGTGAAAAAATATTCTGGATCAGTCTGCACATTACTTTCCCCTTCCTTCTAACTCCTAGGTAATTGTAGTTTCATGCACCAGGATGCACAGTGGTCTGATGTACTCTAGCTGACATGAGACCATGCTGTACTCAGGGAGTGTTTACAGGGCTGTTGGTTACCTTTGAAGTGACACTACCAGAGCAGCTGGAAGCAAAAGAGCACGACAGCTTTTCCACTGCCTTTAGTGAGGTCTTCCTCACTGCTACAGACAGCTCTCTGGGAGGGACTGAGGGCATGCAGTGAACAGCATCACGCTTAGTGCAGTACCAGTGTTTAGACAGAAACTATTTGTGCTTCCTGCTCTCCTTTTCCTTCACGTGACTCTTAACCATCTTTGCTTGCTACTTTAGTTAAGACACTGCTTGCCCTAAACTGCAGAATAGAACACTTCTTCCCATGTTATCTGTGTGCCTTCACTGAGTAGTTCATGCCAAGGACTGGTAATGTTATAGTAGTAAACCCAGAGCTGCCACCTAATGTATTTTCAGGTTCAGTCCAGCTGGAATCTGAAGGGTTTGCCTTGGATTTTGGGGTACTCTGCTAACTAGGATCTCTCTGAGTGAGTGCCAGATGGAATTTATGGAGGCATCTATTCAATGGAAGTGGATAAATTGTACAGTGCATGTGCAGTGAGCCTGGTGCTCCTGAAGCCTTTCATCAGTTCTAACTGATAGAGTGCGACATCCACTGGATTCAGCGCTCAGACACAAATAATTTGTACTATAAAGGCACAATAGAGCAAACATTTTCTGGAAACAGAATTTTCTAAGCCCACAGTACATGGCCCACGTGCCTATGCTTCCTCCTGAAAACTTTGTCCTACCCTGGGTATGTGAATTTGTTTTTCATATAAAAGAGATAGGTCTTTGGCTAACATCAACACAGCAGAAGAATTTGTCACTTCTAACAATAAATATGTGTTGGAAATGTTTAAGATGTTTGAACCAGCTGCTCATGTCCAGCTTTTGCCTCCTGTAGGTCATATCCAGATGTTTCTTATCTTGCCCATACCCACTAAAATTACATGTAACATGATCTGTTCGTGTTCTTGTCATCAGCATTGAAAACTGGCTTATACTACTTCCTCTTAATGTATATGAAAAGAATTCTTTCTAATTAACTTGAAAAAAATGGTTAACAGAACATACTCTTGTTAGTGCTGATCATTTGGGAACCCCTTCTGCCCTTTAGCAATAGCTTTGTTAGGAGAAAGAAGATGAAATAGAGTCCCTTTCAGATTTTGGCAGACACATTGCAGCCATGTAGCGCACTGTCTGTTGCATCAGGCCAATGCTGAAGTGATGTGATTGCCAGTGTGGAGGAGAGGTCTGGGTTATGTCCCCAAAGGTCACTGTTGCCAGCAGGCAATACCTAGAGAGTATATTCCCTGAACTCCCCTAGCTCAAAGGGTTTGATTGTGAGAGCCCTCACACTGCAATCCATATACAGAGAGAAATTCTTCTGCAATCTCTCCATGCCTGGCTGAAGAGTGACCACAATGTGGCCTTTGTTACAGCAGGGAACTTCCCTGCCACTTACAAAGAGGTTGCGTAAGAGACAGCTGAAGAACCCAAGGTGAAATGCATTTTTAAATGCTGGCAGGTAACACTGGTATGAAAATTCTGCAACTCAATCTCCCAACTTTTGTTACTACCTTGATGAATTGCAGACAAAATATAATTAAATAATCAAAACTTTTAATTCCTGTAAATATTATGAATGTTTTCTCTTATAAGTCTTTAAAGGTTAAGATTCATTAGACAACCCCTTTTGGTCCAAAAAATCATAGAAGCATAGAACATCCTGAGTTGGAAGGGACCACAAGGATGATCAAAGTCCAGCTCCTGCCCCTGCACATGACAGCTCCAAGAGTCACACTCTGTGCCTGAGAGCATTGCCCAAACTCTTCTTGAATTCTGTCAGGCTTGATGCTGTCACCACTTCCCTGGAAAGCCTGTTCCAGTGCCCAACCACCCTCTGGGTGAAAAAATCTTCACCTAATACCCAACTCAAACCTCACTTGACACAGCTTCATGCCATTCCCTCATGTCCCATTGCTGGTCACCAGACAAAAGAGGTCAGTGCCTGCCCCTCCTCTTCCCCTCTGAGGAAGCTGTGAACTGCTGTGAAGCCTCCCTTCAGCCACCTCTTTTCCAGGCTGAAAAAACCAAGTGATCTGAGTCACTTCTCATAGAGCTTTCCCTGTAGACCATCTTTATAGACCTGCTTTGTACGATCTCTAATAGCTCTATATCTTTCTTGTACTGCTGCCCCCAGACTCAAGGTAAGGCCACCCTAGTGCAGAGCAGAGGGGGACAATCCCCTCCCTTGCCTGGCTGGCAAAGCTGTGCCTGATGCCCCCAGGACAGGGTTGGCCCTCCTGGCTGCCAGGGCACTGCTGGCTCATGTTCAACTTGCCATCAACCAGGACTCCCAGGACCCTTTTTTGTGGTGGTGCTCTCCAGTACTTTGTTCCTCAATCTGTGCATATATCCAGGGTTGACCCACCCCAGGTGTAGAATCTGGAGTAAAATTAAAGTTGACAGAAACATATTTTGAAGAATCTTTTGTAGAATACAAAGACAGGCAAAACAGAGAATTTCTGTGTTTTGAAATCTAACCGATACAGTAAGGTGATAGCTTATTTTCAAACCCATCTTTGTTAACAAAGAGCAATGAGATTCACATGTTTTTGGAGTTCTGCTGGGCCACAGGATGAGAAAATTAATAATGAAATGAAACCCTCCTCTGCCTCTCAAATACTCTTTTACAAAGCGAGGCAGCGTGACAGCAAGAGTGAGCATGATAGTTTAAATATTTGCTTTACCAGATGCTAGAGAGAGGACAAGGAAGCTTTAGCATCCACTGTCTACCACTTGCCTAACATCTGCAAGATAATCAGAAACAGAAGTGTGTAGATGGGGTTGGGGGATAATATCTGATATATACCCTTCTCTGTGATCAGAAGCCATGAAGCATGGGGAGAAGGAAATAAGCAGACCACAAACAGTGCAGTAACAAGGTCACCAGGAAGGAACCAGAAGATGAGAGATTTGGGTCAAGAGTGAACTGCGCACAAAAATACTATTTCCCATTGCTGATCTCTTCCTTTGCCTGAAACTTGTATATGTTTTATTTAGAAGAGAGAGGTATAACGGTAGCACATGACTGCTAACAATTCAGAACAGTTTTTAATAAAGGGGAATAAATGGTTTTTTCCTTGTCAACGCAAGCTACCATCCCTTTTTTACATTTGGGAAAAGCTGAACAGGAGGTTACACTGATAGAATGATTGCAGTGTGAAAAGGTGGATCTTCGTCCTACAATGACCAGGACAATTTTCTTCCTACACCTTTCCCATTCTTATAAGTGTGACTAATTGTGGTGAAGCAGGTTCAGGACTCACCAAATGAAATGAAGGATAACAGCCCAGAAGAATAAGATATCCTTTCACTCTGTGTAAACAACAATTAAGTGCTGTTTTTAACTACAAGATGGCTTTATTGCTCCCATTTGTTTTATGGATTCTTTACCATCCATTACTTAATTAAACTTAAAATACAAGCCTGGCTTTATCATTACTGAGCCTGTGAGCAATCATTAAGTGTCACTGAGCCAGCTCTTCATGTGGTTTTACAAACCTTTACTTTGAGAAGAAGAGCTTATTGAATCTGGCTTGGCTATCCTGAAATCAATAGGTGGTATCAGATCCTGAACTACTGCAGTATATATGGAAGATAAAATATAGGGTCAGGAGGCCTGTTCAGCTGTTGCATTTAATCAGCATTATAAACATACACCAGGCCAAAACCAGAGTCAAACACAGTTGAATCAGCTTTCTAGTGCCCCAAGGAAAACCCTGCCTTCCCTGCAATAATCTTTCCACAGAAAGCTTTCTAAATGATATCATATTTCTCCTTCCTGACACTCTTTAACTCTTTCTCCTGTGAATATCCAGTAATAGACAAGTTATTTGATAACATTAGTTCTTATATACTTTTTCCTTATTTTTCTTTCCTTTCTCAGTGTTTTATGTGGCTTTTCATTTTTATTTTATTCCATCCTGAAAAACATTTCAGCTCATCCAGTGGAGTTGCTATAAGTTTTTTCTCAGTGCTTTTAGGTTCATACTCCTCTCCCAGCTTTTTCCATCGAGGAAGCCAGCATCTGAAATCCCTCCTGTGTTTCATTTAATCAGTATTTCAGATTAGCTCACTACTACCCATGTTTGTAGTGAGGGAACAAAAGAAACTTAGCATGAACTTTGTAATCACTGCTTACTTAATAGGACTGGTTTACAACTTTTCTGTGGGAACAACAGAATCAGCTTAGTGAAAACTTTTTATTGTTCTAAACTTCTCTTCAGGCACTGAGAAAAAAAAAAAAAAGACCAAAAAAAAGGGACAGCTTGTGGGTGAAAAAGGTGTCAGAAACAGAGGTTTCCTGCTGCAAGAGTTCCCAGGTAACAGGCAACCAGGGCTGCTTTAGCTATTTCTGAGACAGGCAGGCAGCTTGCTGAGTCAGTGCTCTTACAGTGTCCTTCAAGAATTAATTAAAAGCAGTGAAGAATAAGCATTGCTTCCTCTGTAGGATTTTTTTTTTCCTGAAACTGTTTTGAGCAGCTTTGGGTGGAGGAAATGGGAGACAACTGCCATTATCACATAAGGGCAAGACTGCTTCCTCCAGGACAAAAGTCACAGGTATATGGGTCAAAACAGCAGCTGGAAGTCTTTCAAACACACGAGCTTTTAATAGGCAGACTTAGAATAATTGGAGAAGGTTTGTACCAGACCACCTGGAAGCAAGCTTCAGATGTTTGCCAAGAAGGATAAAGCACCTCTGCCTAACCTTTCTTGTTTCAGGAATTTTACACAGCTTGGTTTAATCCAGGTTGAGATAAGAAGCCTCAAATATGAAGTTCTCAGGATACTTTGTTCAGCTGATTTTCCAAATAAGCTCAATACTTGTAATATTGTTGTAAATGCACATTAATTACACTGGAACCTTAGACATATTTGGCAAAGCTGGTTGCCACAGCAGTCCTTGTTGTTCTATGTGGTCTATTTTGCATTTAGCTTTTTGGTACAGTAATATTACAAAATAAGCACACTCACTGTGGGGAGAAAAACAGCAACCCACCAAGCCTCTTTCTTCCTAATATGGTGAAATAAAAAGCCTTGGTCGGAGCCAGCTGAAGTGCTGATGGAGTTGAAGCCCAAGGATCAGTGTGGTGTGGCGCCTGAAGAGCACAAAGGTCGTGGTCAAGATTCATACTGGGAGGGCAGGAAATGTTTAAATTCCCTGACCATGACTAGATGATGGGAGCCAGTGATGCTATCAGGGATGCCCTCTTGTCATCCCAGCTCATGTTTGATTCCAGAATGGTGAGAGCATTCCTTCCTGTGATTGCTGGCTCGGGAGCTCTGGGCTATGCTGTAGGGCATGTGTAGGGACATTCAAAGGTTTATATTAAGCAGGGACATGAGTTTCTCAGTGAGCAGGGTCTCAGCCCCCAGGCTGAAGAGGAAGCTGGTAAGGGACAAGCTGTGGCAGGAGGACAGACACCAGGCCTTGGCATCTCCTCTGCTTGCACAATGTCCAGTGAATGGGAGCCCCAAACATCATTAGAGCACCGGGTAGTTTTGCCTTTCTCCTTACTTGTGTTCACTATCATCTTTTAAATGAAAGAGCTCAGGTTTTCACAGCAATTGGTTGGTGGGTGCTGTTTGCCCCATCCTAGCTGAAGAGATGGGGTTTTCTGGCTGCTTCTCAGGGGTTCTGCTTCTCCTTGTTAAAACCTCTGCTTGGGGATGCTTGGTACAGTATTAACTCATCATATTTAAGTCCACAGATCCTTGTGTTTTTCTTACTTGCTAATGTGAGGAAGAGACATAGGTGAATCCATAAAAGAAAGGGAAATCCATACAAAAACCCCAGAGGCCGACATGCCCAGATGCATAATTCCAGTGATTATCATTTATCAGGTTCCCCAGCCACATGAGGCTTTGGGAATAAAAGCTGACTGAAACTCTCATCTCCCCAGAGGGAGAGCTACAAGGAAAGCATTTTAACCACACTTGTGTCACAAATTCCTCTCGCATTTGGTGGCTGTGGCTTGCTCTAATTAAAACAATAACAGTTTCAGCACTGTGTTTTAAAGCAAACAATCTGTTTATGAGGGGGGAAATGGAAAGAAACTCTGAAGACAGCACTTTTCCCAGAGAACGTGTCTCCACCACCCCATAGCACGTTCTCTCCTGCTGCAATGTTGTCGCTCATCAGAAAGCTTTGTTTCCCAGCTTTGCTTCCAAGAGCAGAGGGACTGATTTGGCAGATGAATCATCCATATTATACCTATGAGTGTTCAAAAAGGCCTGAACTTTGCCTTTCATAAAGCCTGGTCATGTCCAAAAGCTGGATTTGTTGTGCTCTGTTGTTTCCACCACAGCTCCCCAGCCCAGGGCTCAGACCCAGAAGGACCTGCCCAGATAAAGTGAGGAGGCTCTGCAAGCCCCAGGGAAGCATCCAGCCCTTCACTGTCAGGGAAGGATGAAGCAGAGGCAGCAGCACAATGAGGGAGAAGCATGCTCAGTCAGCATTATGAAATAATACATTGTTTATACATCCATTAGGAAAACTTCGATAAGGAGGGAAACACTGAAAAGGAAATACCTTTTTTTTAGTGGAGTAAAAGTGATGCCTGTGGCTTGGAACAAAGGCGTGTTGGCAGGATCATGCCATACAGAAAAGGAAGAGAAAGGGAAACTGCATTTGAATTAATTCAGATAAGTGAAGGTCAGAAGACCATATGTCAGAATTTTCCATTAATTGCTGTGGTCTAGTTCTCTGCCAAAATCGTGTTACCTCCTAACTCCTTTGTACAAATATTGTTTGGGTTATTACTACTGATTACTGTATCTACTGCAATTTCACATACAAAAGCTGTTTACAGTATTGCAGACATAATAATGCAAAAGAGCAAAGTCAGATTATTTTCATGGTGGGTGTTATATGAGATTTTGAATGAATTTGTGTAACTCTCTTTGGCCACAAGTGGGGAAAAGACAAGAACAAAAGAGTAAGGAACAAACTTCGTTTTAATTCAATCCCTGTATTGAATCCTAACTTGAAACTTGATTTTTGATTAATCATAATTTTTTTTGGACCTGTAATCAAAACCTCTGTTTGACCTAGAATATACTATTTTAATTCAAGGTCAAATTTTGTTTAAAATTATTTTCACTTAAGAAAAAACCCAAATCTTTTTTAAAGGGTTTTCAAAAAGAAGTAATTATTCTTCCAAATTGAAAGCTTTCAAGTTTTTAATTCTTTTGTGGAGTGAAGATGACTCTGTAAAATATTTCAGGGTTCCAAATCTCATTATTTTTCCCCAGAGAAGCTTTTCAGCCAGTGAGCAAAATAGGAAGGGATAGAAAGAGAAACTGAGGCAAAAAGAAGTGAAAATAGTTTTCCAGTGTCTGTTTAGATGGATTAGAAATAGAAATTGCATTTCCCGAGTTCCCTGTAGAGTAGGAAATACTGAAGGGCATTAAAGAGATAAATCATTAGATGCAAAATACATGTCCAGCCATAATTGTTGTGAGCAATGGAGACCATGACAATTACCAGAACTGTGTACTTGGCCTCTGAAATCTTGTTCTCTACTTCCCAGTACAGTCACAGGTCAAGCACCGGCTGCCTGCTCCTTTTGCACGGCACAAGTTAGCGTGATAGAAAGATGATTTTATTTGTATTGCTTTCTCTTTTCAGAAAGTCTCTCTCTCGCTGTCGAAGAATTAACAGGATGCTTTCCAACGAGTCCATCCCTCCTGCCTTCAGTCGCTCCAATTCGCAGGCCTCCGTGGACAGCACTTCCATGGAGGACTTCTGGTGTGAAGTAGAGAGCATCAAGGAGAGCAGAGAGGATGGATCTGAAGAAGCAATGCTCTCGGAGTTCAAACCTGCTGATGGTGAGCACATGAGCTCCACTTATTCCTCATACCCTGGCCTTGCCTTCTCTCTGGAGATCATGCCCTGATCTCCTTCCTCATGTCACTCAGTCTGAGCAGAAGTACTAGTCTGGGTCTATGATCACTGTAGCTCCACTTCCAAACATCACAGTCAATCACTGGCAAGACACAATAATTGTCTGGTTTATGCACTGGAGCCAGTAATTAACTTCCAAGTAAGTTTCGTTGCATTGATTTTATCTGTGCTTCGGGAGGACGGATGCGGTGTAATTCAGAAATGAAAGGCATTCAATGAAAACTAGATTTCCAGCATTAAATAGACTAAACTAAAATATTTAAAATAGCAAGATTTCAATTTAGTATGCTGGAAAAAATAACTTTTTTCAGCTTTCTGGCTCATGGTAGGATATAATTCAGAAATTATTCAAGTCTTGAAGCAGTTTTTGGTTAGATGTTGTTTTCCGCTATCAGGAATTTGGTATCTGCCTGTTTCTCTGAGATTGCCCAATTGAGATATCATTCAAGGGGCGTTTAGAGATAAGTCTGAATGTAGGGATGCCTACACCGTTCAGACTCCCCACTTGACCAAATTCATTCATCACTTACACAATATATCCTGAAGGTATTACTGCCTCATTCTGTTACCTTAATGTTTTCCTCTCTCTTGTTAGGTACTGTATTTGGAAAAGCACGCAGTATGTGCTTGCTTGTTGCAATGCAGCTTTGTGTTAGATGATTTGATAACATCTAGAACAGTGGTTCTCTTTTTTTTTTTTTTTTTTTCAGTTAGGACCCCGGTCACAAATGCATTATATTGTGTAACACAAAATACCAGGTGTTACTATACAATGAAACCAAATTTCTTCTGAGGTCGTGACCTGCTGATAACTGCTGCAACCCTTCGGTGGCTCCTGGCCACTGGTCTGGTAACTAACGATGTAGGGATAGATTTTGAAACTATGGAGTGTTCTTTCCATACAATTATTAACCCAAGTGATGATGTATTTTTCCTACCTTGACATGCAGTGGGATGTCATTAATTCTGCTACCAGGAAGAATGGTGGAAAGTACTACTTTATTAAACAATCAAATACGCAACCAGTCATGCTAAGTAACCCATGCATAGGTATCTAGCTCCAACCATGTACTGTTTCCACGGGAAACACCTCCCATTCACTAGTTTCCAGATGGGTTCTCCTGGAAGCAAAGGGAGAAGACCAGTTCACCAGAAATCTTGGTCTGCTGTGAGAGCTTTGGTCAGTCATCTTAAATCCAAACTGCACTCCTCTGTTCTTTATTGGGAAAACTCCAGTCTGATCATGCTCTTTAGCCTGGAGACTCCATAAAGGAATTGTAAGCCTCTCAGTGCCTCCTCCATGCAATTGTCAGGATGTGAGCTGCCAAGCTGGATAACTTAGTCGGACAAGGCAATACAGGCGCTTATTTTCCAGAAACTTTTCCATCAGTTTCATCACTGCTGAACTAAATCTTCTCAACAGTCCAAACTCTGCTGCAGTCCCATGTTACCCTTTGTCTGAGTACACCTCATTACATCACATTGATTTTTTGCCCTCTGCCCTGAATTAAAAATGAGACTGCAAGTCAAAATTCAATACATCTCCACACTTCATTTACCTGCATGTTGTTGTCTTTAACATATATATATTTATTGCATACACCCACACACAATCAGGCAGTATTTGTCCTGGTTATTAACATCAGGAATATATTCAGTCTGGGATTATAAATCTTGGAAATAATAGTGAGTTCTATTAAGATCCTAATACGATAATACTCTTTGCCAACAATCAAAACTCTAAAAATCAATGTGGAAACCCTCAGGGCAAAATAAAAGCAAATATTCATCACCCTTTTGAGATATCTTTGAGAGGAGGAGATGAAGATCCTTAAGAAGGAGGCCAAAGGGTGATAGAAGCCAGGCAGGCAGGACTGTCAAAACCTCAGTGTGATTTGCCAGACATCATGTGCAAAGGGCAGACAACAGCACACTTATTCTGTTGATGCTAGCAAATATCGTAAAAAAAACCCAGAAGGTCATGACAAGCGACACAAGGGATGAAAATGTAGGGGAGGAGAAAGTCATGGTGTATTTATAATGTCCATGCTGTGCAGAATTGCTTTGCAACTTTTGTTACAAGGCTTGAATTCTGTGAGTTATTTAAGGTTATATCTGAGATTCAAAGCAAGACACACCTCTTTCCTAGCAAACTCTGTGAGAAAAAGAGAATTACTTTCCCAATTATCTATCTTCTGGTGGAGCAGAATCAAATATAGTATCAAGACCCTGCTGTATAAGTAGCTAACACTATAAAAATTGTGCTTTCTAAAGCAATATGGGTGGTGCAGGGGTTAACCTTAATTTAATACCAATGTGTCATAAAATTTTGAGCATTTTTGAACGTGTAAATTTCTTCTCTTTAATAGTTTTACTTCTCTGATTGCTGTTGTTATGTCTTAGTCTATTGTTTGTATGTGGTTGGAACAGGAAAAGGGAAAAGCCAGAGAAAGCAAGTCACAGGGTGACTAGTAAGCAGGCAGAATTTAATGTCTGCCATGCTATTTTTCATAACAAGTTTGATTACAAGCTCAATTCTTGGAAAGAATATGTCAGGACAAAAGCCAAAATTAATATAATTTAAAAGCTGAAACATGGACAGATGTGGTTCCAACAGCAGCTTACAAGAAAGAGAAGAGATCTTAGAAAGAAGAGAGAAAATGGCAGAAGAACCACTGATTCAAAGCTCACAGAGAAAGAAAAGGAAGTTTGTCATCTTGTCTGTGGATATAGAAAGGATTAGAGCAGAGACAAGCTATTTCATGGGCTACAGGGCTAGTCATACCCCTGGCTAACACAGAGCAGGGGGTTTAGAAGCAGCTATTTTTGTAGTGCTTTGCAAAGAGGCAGGGCAGTTAACAATGAAGTCAGTGATGGCACATGCATAAGATGCTTTTGCTTGTCCCTACAGCCCAGTCCTGTAATTTTCTCTTTTGTGTATCTAACTGCCAAAGTGCAGGAAACTGGTGTCCATCAATCAGCCTGCATTCTAATGTCAAGAAGAGGCAATAAAGGGAGAGTGGAAATACCAACCTGTCATTAAGACTGGCCTGGGACAAGAACAATAAGTGCATTGACAAGTTGTTTTATAAAACATGCTGCAAATTAATCAATTTTCTGTTTGACATGTTTATTTGTAGTACCTCTTCTTCAGACAGGGCCAGATTGAAATTACTGTCTTGTGTCAAGCAGCTTACCGCTGAGCTAGGATTGCTTACAAAACTGAAATGAACAATCTCAAAATCTCCTATGTGAAGAGAGAGTTTAAAATACTTTGACTGTTTATTTTAAAAAGTAGACAAATCAAAAAGCAATGACAGCAAAATTTAAAATTACTGAATGATTCGGAGAAGGTAGATTGGGAGCTTCTCATAGTCAGATAATGACAGGGCATATTCATTTCAGATAGCAAGTAGCAAGCTGAAAACCTATACTTTCTTCACATGGGCAGGTTTTGGTAGTGAGGGGACTACAAGTGTGGCTCTGTGAAAAGATTCTGCCATGTCCAGTAGGATAGAAAACAACTCTTCCCACAATTCATAACCTCAGTATGGAACCAATTGCAGTATTGAACCAGTTGGGAAGCAGATATTGAACAGATTAAAGAAGGTATTATTCACTAACTGAGATACCAAGAAACACTGGGGTGTAGAGTGCTAGCAAGTCTTTAAAAATTAGAAGTTAGGGTGATACCTAGCATCCAAGGATGGCTATTTTCTGAATCTTCTTTCCCTCTTAGACACCTACCCCTTCCTCACCCGTGTTCTTTAGTGAGCAGCTCTGGTCTGAATCATCTTGTTCGAAACAAACAATTGTACTAGGTGGACATCACCCTTCTCTCAGTCTGGTTTCTTCACTGGCTGTCTCCCAGTCAACCCTCTGGTATCTGAAATTACATCATTGGTGTGCAAATACATTATTCTGTTGTTCCAGTATTTCTGTTTCAATCTGAATTGGAATACTGATTTTCTTTCCATCAGCCAAATGGCTTTGTATTTTTCTTTCCATCTGCCAAATGTATACCATGGTACAAATGGTGAGCATGGCATAAATGGTAACTGATGGGAATTTATGCTTTTGAATTAGGGGTTAATTTTTAGCGACCTTGCTTTGTCAGGCTGGTTGCTCTACCGGCTTCTTCATGTGCACATGCTGATGAAATGCCTCTTCTGTTCTCCTTATAAGCCTCTCTTGTGCAGACACTGACAAACTGAAAGTTGACAATATGTTTACAAAACTAACTTAACTTGCACTTGTGGCCTAAGAAAGGTTGGAATTAGAGTATTCTCAAGGTAAAGGCTGTGGTAGCAGTCCATCATGACAACTCTTTTCCTTCAGCCCCCTCTCCCTTCCTTGCCAGGCTTATTAACACACTCTCTTCCTCCACAGAAGGGGAGCTGGAGGCAGAATGGCTGCAAGATGTGGGTTTATCCACGTTGATCTCAGGAGCTGAGGAGGAGGATGGCCAAGCCTTGCTGTCCACTCTGACCAGAACTCAAGCTGCTGCTGTACAGAAGAGGTACAACACCTACACTCAGACCCTGAGGAAGAAGAACAAGCACACAGTCCGGGATGTGCGAGACATCTTTGGCACCAGTGACTCTTCTGTAAGTATCCTCGTGCATGCCTTTGATCTTAATTTTTATGCAATTTGCAAGTAGCTCACCAAAGTTTCTGCCAGACAGGAACTCTTTCCTGCTGTCAATACACAGACAGCCATTAGCAGTTTCTGACCCTAAGACCAGACTTTTAATGCTGTATACAGTACATTTGAGAGGAAAGAAAGAAACCAAATACAATGGTACATAGTTTTGTAACTAACCTGTAACATAAAGTTGTATCTGTTGCCAGCTTTCCTCCCACAGCCTTGTGTCAAGACTAGCACTTACTCCTTTATTTTTTGGAAATTGGTGAGTTACTCTTGGCAGCTATTCAAATTTTTGATGGCTTCTGGGGACACTTACTATTTACTCAGCAGTCTCAGTGGTGAAGTAAAATTTGTCTAATGAAGCAACTGGGGTTCAAATAGGCATAAGCAATTAAACACCTGCCAGCATGATTGTGACTTGTACACTGGCAGTTACATTTCACTTACATAGAAAACGAAAACCTATTAACTGTTCATTGGCTTCAAAAATCAGCAGTACCTCTGGAGGTTTCATCCACTTTTCCCTGAGGATAGCTCTGAATGCACCAGTTCCTGTCACTACATGTTTTGATTCTTGTGAACGCTGTTAACTGTGTGAGTTTAGTCCACTGTTCAAAGCAACACATGTGATTTTACATTTATCACTCATGGTATCTTAAATGGGAGTCACCAATAAGATCACAAGCTCACCTTTGAAATTAATACTAAAATTGTTGCCATTATCAAATCTCAAGAAACTATTTTTCATTATGGCATTGCTTTGACCTTTCCTGTTTGTTCTACCATCTCCTCAAAGCCTTGATATAGTGGATTTTTTTTAAATGGGAACAAAATTGTAGCTGCATGGTTATATTAAAATTACAAAGCTATAAAGTTCAGATAGTTAGCCTATTTGTTTCCAAATTAAATACCTGGATTCTTTTGAACCTCTTGCACATATCCCACAAACACATCCAGAAGCATCCAGTAGTTTCCTGTGGGCAGACTTTCTTCCATGAGAGATATCAGGCATGTTTGCATGAACATTAAAAAGCTGGTGGTACTTCTGATAAGATTAGCTCACTTCTCCTGATTCAAGTATCTGTAAACCAAAAGATATTTAGTTTTTTTACAGAAGCTTAAGTTTCCTAATAAACTTCAATCAGCCAAATAAGCATTATACATCTACTCTTAAATGGGCACATTATTGATTTAATTTTGACCTGCTAATTTTCCTCCTCTTATTTGATAAAGTTTCTCACTTGCAAAAGGAATTTGGATGTTCAGAGCAATTGCCCTTCAAATCAATGTTTTACCTCCTCCAAATCAGTTTGCTTACTAGTTCTGCATTGTGAAAGTCTAAAAGATAAGACCAAATGAGTAATTAAGTCTTCTAATTCTTCTTCCCACAAAAATATGCAGTTCTGCAGGTGCTGACCTAGGTGTTATACCCAGATGCCGAAACACAACTGCAGAGCACACCCTCACCTCCCTCCAATAGACTGTGAAACGTTGTATTTCTAAAAGCCTGCATGGCCCCAGCACTAAATTTTCCTGTTCACCTGTGCTCCTATCTCTGCTGCTTGTTATGGGATTTAGAAACTTAGTCCTAATTGTCAGCCCTTCAGGATAAGAATTTCCCAAATAGCCTTTTTAAGGGGGTATCAGCAGTCCCTGGAGCTTGGCTGCCTCTTCGGGCATGGGCACTACAGCTGCCAGTGAATATTTGTGATTAATCAGTTTAGGGAAGAGCAGCACATTAAAACCAGCCCAGCTAAAAGAAAAGAGTGGCAGGAGGTGGGGAGGGGAAAATCAATTCAGCACAGCTGGGGAAGAGAGGCTGGGGAGGAGACTGCTTGAAATGGCATGCAGTTTTGCTTTCCCATCCTGCCTTTTAGCTGGGAAGGGAAGAAGTAAACTAAACAGGCTGCAAATAGCAAACCAGCTCTAATTGTTCCTCATCACTCTGTAATCCTCCCCATTAGGAGAATGGATTTACGCCCTTCTCCCAACAACCTAAGAATCACAGGAGCCTAGAGGGATGGGTCACAGGATGGATTACTCTCTTCTTTGGCTAATGATGAGAGAAAAGGTGATTAGCTCACTAGGGTCACCTGAGATAAGCTTTAGGGAACCACTAAAGAGGCATAAATTAGTTATCATCTGGAGTGGGGGAAGAAAAACATAGATTTGCCCTAGTTTTTTCCTCTCTGTTCTGAAAGAAACCCTGCCTGCTAGATGTTTTGCTACTACTGTCTAGTGGCCAGGCTCTGCATGGGTCAACACAGAACAAAGGGTGATTTTCAAGTCATCCTGCCTTGAGGTCCGTGCCCTCATGGCAGGAGTGTCCTCTCAAAAGATAGAATGGGCTGAAATAAAAGGAAATGCAGCTATTCCTCTTCTTGTTTGGTAGCTTTGGTTTTTTGTGGTTTTTAACTGTTGCTTGTCCTGGAAAGGTGCTGTGATCCCTAGGGGCAAAATGCTACCCCTGTGGGTACATCACCCTTACCAGAGCCACGCCTTGGCAAGTGGAGCAGCCTGTCCCAGCTGAAGTGCCTTTGCTCTGCTGCAGACAGGTCTACAGCCAGCACACTCAAATGACAGCCACAGTACTGAGTTTTAAATTGGACGGCTTATAAATCACAGTGGCCTGATTTTTCTTACTGCTGGTACCCTGCTGCTTCCATCAGAAGCTATTGGTCTGCTAGAGCTCAGAGCTTAGAAAAATCAACAGCAGAATACAAATGTGGGACACACATACATTGATTCTGTTATTGGAGAGAGGAAATGAAGCACTGTGCTCATTAGCAGCCCAACACAGTACGTTGCAATTAACTAAAACTCCTGAAGAGTTTTTACAAGCATTTTACTTCAGCATTGCATGTCAAAATCATGTTCTAGTTAAAGAAGAATCATTAACTAACCCAGAGCTATTTGCATGAAAAGGTGTTTGTGATGGCAGTGTTTGGAAATATGAATATGTTCAAAGCATGGGCAAATTGCATCCTAGCCACAGCTATAAGGTTATCCTCCTTTGCCTTTATTTCCTCTAGCTGCAGGGCTGAAAATAAAATTTGGTCTCTTTGGTGATCCAATGATTTGGGTTTACATCTTTTACAATGAGGGTAGCTACTAAAGAACTGTCTATCTACCTCATCTCCATCCTCTCCCTGCTCTTCTGATTTCATCTTCCCATTGGAAATTCCTGTGTATGTTGTGGCAGTTAACAGTGGGCTCATTTTTAGTGTATCTAATGAATCACTTTCAGTCAGAAATAAGGATATAGGAAGCCTCACCTTTGGAGCCCCCGGCAGATGAATAAAGCTGTCCCAGTTTATTTAAGGACACAATTTGACTCTTGGTCTTTCACATTCATTGAGGGAAAGTCTTCAAAATTTCTTTAATTTTCTTTTATGCTACAGAAATTATCTGGATCTTTAAATTCATGCATTAAAAAGTTTTTATTCCCTGGCTTCCTAACATTAAAAAAAGTAAAGGTGGGGTGAAAAGGAAGACATTTTCACAAAAGAATCATGGATTTGGATTCATTATACACTCTCATGTGGAGGCTGGGAAATGGGACAGAGCATACGGCATTTTGGGCTACCCCAGTTACTGTGCACAGTTCACATTATCCAACTCCCCAGGCTGGGCAGCCTGCTGCCAGCCCTGCTGGGTGCCAGGCAGAGGTGTGCAGTCCACTCCATCTTCCATATCTGTGTCTGCCAGCTCTGCCCTGCTTATCAGAACCAGGTTGCTGCAGTGCTTCATGACTCATTTCACCCATGTAACAAGGCTGGAAGTGGTTTTTTTCTTAATAAAATTGACTGACTGTAAATCTATTCTGAATATTGTTCACAAGATCAGGCATTTTGAGCACTGAAAGTAGATGAGCCAGTTGTTAATATTTACCATTAATTTCTCCATCTGGATCTTAAGTAGTAGCATAACTACTTCTATGTTGATTTTCCCAAATTGCTGAGGCAAGTTTAGCCATCCTCTCCACTTCTATACTCCCACCTGAAATTTATAGTGCTTTTTTATGTCTAAAGCTTTTTGTGTAAATGTTGTGGGACGTTATCATAAAAGTATCCAGTTATCTTTTTTAAAAAATCAATGGTCCTTACAGTCTTCTGGCAAAGGAAGCCCTTGTGACTCAGATCCTGTTTGCTATCAAGTTCACCAGCCATCGAATGGACTCTCTCAGGACAGATTTTATTCATATTACATTTGACTTTGTTACCCGAATAGCTCAGAGGATAAGATTGAATAAAACAACTGCAACGTTATTTCAGGCTTCCAATTGGAAGAGCTGACTGTCTTAAATATCTGACATTTTTTAACAGCTTGGATGCTTTTCCCACACATTGACTACAACTGGGGAAAACAACTTCTGCCCTGAGGCATTGCTATTTGTTGATAAACAGCCGACTTAGCAATTTAAAGAGCAATTAAAAGAGCTGGTATTAAGGGCTCATGGGGGCCTACAGCTACAGGTTCAGCTGGAAAACTGGGTTTGATCCATCAGGCTCAAGGATGTGTGAAACTGCAGGTTTGAGAAAGGCTAGGGGCTTCAGGGGCTCCCACAAGGATGTAAATAACAGCAGAAAAAATACAAGACAGGTTTGGAACATGGTAGTTATTTTCATGGAGTAACCTTCAAAGCACTTTATAATTCCTGACCTTGTTTTTGTTTGTTTTCTTTTTTACTCAAGAGCAAATAATTGAGCCACTATTGCCCATGAACACAAACACTCAGATTTATCTTTTTGTCTTTTTACAAAACTGCTGAGGACAAAGCCAAAATTCCCCTGCTAAGAAGAGGTGACGCTGCTTGAAAGTCACCCCCTGGGCTGCCAAACCACTTCTTTGCAGTGCAGAATGGTTTCTGGAGTGGAAAAAAATTAATTTGAATATAGAAAATGTTTCTTTGTTCCCTCAAGTTGTTTTTTGGCAGTTCACTGATAAAAAAATGTTAGTGTACAACCTATAGGAGGACATCCATGCTGTAATAGCTTTCGGGTGCCCAAATCACAAGAGGTAGCAGACTGATTGATTTTTGACAGGTCCCTGGGAATAACAGGTACTCAACATGTGCCAGAGAGTCTTCAAAAAGATTTGTGGCCAAAATGACTAAAGCCAGGATGAATTATAATTTGAGGAGACCTTTCAGTTAGCCTAACTCTGTACAGCAATTTACTTAGCTAATTTCAGTCATTTTATAGGACAGGACTCATTAGGTACAGCAAGCTGCAATATTACTGACCTCCACACAGCCCAAATCTGTGCAGTCTGGGGGAAGATTGATTCTCAGACTTGGCTATGAAAAATATACTCTGAAGAATCACAACAGGTTGTTTAATCTTGTGAAGAGAGTGTAAACTAAGAATGATACACTGTTTCTTGAACTGTAGCAGTTTCTGTCCGCAGACGTTTGCCTTCACTGCAGTCTGATCATTTTTCCTTGCCTGTCAGCCCACATTTGAGACAGTTCCAGTGTCACCAGTATCTCCTAATGGTATCCAGCTTCCTGGGCAGAAGCCAGTTTGGAAATCAGTTAGCTGTGAGTATGACAACATGTAACCAGTGTTCACTTCCTCTTAGTAAAATGAGCCAGAAAAACCCTTTTGTGGTTGAGAGGTTAGTCCCCTCTTCCACGCTGGGGCAGTGCTGTGTATATTTCTTTAAAATCATTGTCAGCTTATTGTCATGCAGGAACCAAAGTTTCCCATTAAAGACCAATGTACAGACACAGAATGCTGCCCTCGAGGCATCAGCATCTAAAAAATGCTGATCATTTCAAGGCTGGGAATGTAAAAATAATCTGTAAGCAATATCATGCAGAATTTGTCCAATATGTCATCAGTGTACTTTCTTGTTGCAAATCAAAGAGGCATATTTCTTCCACATTTCTTCTCCAGTACTGCAGAAATTGTAGTATTAAAAATTTATAGTTTTTCTAGTTCTGCCCTGTTATTCTGATCTCTGAATGGTGTTATCCCTTAAATGCTTTGCCCTGACAATGATTGGCAGTGCTAATGAATGTAACGGCTCTTCTCTGCTCAGTGTCTGGATAATTGTCAGCACCCTTCCACAAGAATGTCCATCTCTTAGTTTGAAAGCTCTTCCCATCACCTTTGTTCAGGGCTTAACTAAAGGGATATTAATACCCAAATTTCTAAACTAGTCCCTTGGATGTTCACCTCTGGATACAGTGCCACAGACATTTGCCTTGGTAGAGAAAGCTGCTCTGCTGATACTTCTGCTTTGCAAGCAGTTTCATTGAAACAGATGGGGAACCAAATGCCCAGGGGAACCATGAGCAGTCTGTGATCCCAGGTCTAAGGATGGCAAGAGAGATGCAAAACATCTTAAATGGCTTGGACATTAGACAACAGCTAAAGCCACAGTTCAGAAACCAGAAGCCACTTAATAACACACTTAAATTTTTTCATATCAGGCTTGCAAAATAAGTGGTGTTGCAAAAAAGTCCCTGTAACTGTAAATGCAATGATTCAGAGAACAGGGGGCATGCACAAGTTTATAAGACGTGATGTTGTTTAAATCACTTTCTGATTGCCATGGCTTTTGAATACACTTGTGTCATGTTAGTAAATTCATCTTTGTAATTCTGGGGGCTTTTACTTCACTTTCAATTAAATTTATGATTCCATCCCAAATGGGTTTAGGAGCTGAACCTTACAGGAAAACTGAAAATTGACCTGAGATACTAGAGATTTATTAGGAAAGTTATCACACTTTGACCTCCATGACAATATTCTGGACTGTATTTCTGGACTTGATTGTACTGATTTCAAAAATTTTCCTCTAACACTGAGTAATTCAAGGAGGTGACTAAATTTTAGAGAAGAGCAATAAGTCATTTCACAAATCTACTGGAAGTGCCAGTAGATATAGTGTTTTTCAAACTGGAATATTGTGCATTTTGTCCTGTTACGCTGTTATACACTTAAATGTCACCAATGATAAATATGTGTATGTGACCACATAAAATATATGCATAATGTCTTGTGATTGTAAATAGGTCATCAGTAAGCTGAGAAACTGTGTCAACAGCGTTTTTCTGTCAAGACCATTTATTTTTAATTGTTCATTCGACAAGTGCCACCACAGTTTGTTGGCCTGGGAAGACAAGGATGGAGTAAAAACCTTAGTAATTCCTGATAAACAGGAAGTTCCAGCTTGACTATCTTTCTCACAGAAAGCAACAAGTTAAATAATCTAAAACAAAAATAGGAATTTTATTTCTAAGGGGTTATTTCCTCAAGACAAAACAGGAACATGCTGTGGTTTGCACTGAAATTCCTCTTTGAAGCACTTCCTTTATTACTTTCTCAAGAATTTTGTCATCTTGGTTCAATTTTTAATGTCTCTGTACTAAATGCAATTCATCATTCATATATAATTTCCCTTGTTTTCAGCTAAGAGCTGTCTAGACTGTGGAATAGATAAAGGCAGCCCATCCATAACAGAAGAGCTCTCCTATGATGTCTCTTTCTCAGAATCCGTTACAGTCCTTCCAAAAACCCAAGAGTGGCCAAAAAATCAGAGGTTCAAAAAGGAAGACTCGGCTTTGCCAGTAAGTTTCTTCTCCATGTATTTCCTCAATTGTTTTCTTTACCACAGCAATTTCCTGCTTTACATCCCCAGCACCCTGGAGTCTGTTAAGACATATGATCTGGCCTTTGCAGTGAGTGCTTTGTAGAGGTTTCTCAGTATGCCTGCCTACTGCCTGTGATTGAATCCCAGAGTTAATGTGGATATCCAAGCCAGGTTTTAACTTGTACCCATCATGAACATGTGCACTCAGATGAGTATGTGTAACTCAGTCCACAGGTATTCACCATCCACAGTTTTTTCATACAGAAATAAAAACTGCTTATTGGCATTAAAACTAATGATCATTTTCATTCCTAGTCTACTTTCCTACATTTTTCCCCCACAGATTATCTGCCTTTGTTAACATATGGATTTAAAATTACTTTGCAGATGAAGGGAGGAGAGCAAACCTTAGTCCTGCAGCAGTATTGGCTGTTTCCAGTATTGAGTGCAAGCACACTATAGGAGATACTACATGAATTGTTCAATAAAAGTTTGCCATATCATCCAACCAGACATGCACTGAGAAGTTGTATCATTATCTGGAATTATTTCATGAAGTCATGGAAGTCAATTTTCTATTTATGTCAGCGCTCACAACTTTCATCACTGAAAACTAGAGCATTAATTTAGTGCTTCCAATACCACCTCATTAGTGACATGTGAAATAGCTGTAAAGTATTTGGAAAAATTTCCTGAATGTTATGATGCCCTGAGGTCCCAAACAAATCAGAAATTTTTACAATCCACACAGACTTTGAATTATCTGAGAATTAGTCAGTTGTCCATCTCAGATTCCACCAAGGAAGAAGCTGAAATGCTGAAGTAAGCTTCTATGTCAAGTGGTAAGACACCAAGTAGATTACATAATTTATGTGAAATCCCTGTGCTTTTTTTGTGTCTTTGGTTATTTTGGAGGTTTTCTTTGTGAGGATAACTTGGTGTCCTGTGGAGAGTAAGGGTATCTCTCCACTCATCATGACTTTGGCCTTTATACAGCACATGCACACTCTCAAATTGTTCTCTGCAACAGCACAGACAATTCCCGTCTGACAGAGCAAGGACACTGATGACAAAGAGGGAAGATGCCATATTGAGTATCATGGATCTGTGGATTCATAATTGATAAGCTTTAGAAAATACCAGTATTGTGCTGGAGTTGAACTGCTCTGCATGCAGGACATAATTTTGTGAGCTCGGAAGACCACACAAGAAACATGCCAGGTCATTGCAGAGCATTTCTGAATAAAGCCAACAATCATAGCTGTTGATGTTGGCTTTTCCCTTACTTCATCTGCTGCCTCTCGTGGTATTTGGTTTTTTCCCATGATGACTCAGACCATAATGTGCCTCAGGGAAAAAATCACCTCTTGCTCTGTTACACTGAGCAACCAGTCACCAACATTCAGGACTGTCTATTCTTCCCCATGGTGGCACAATGGGGCTGCTCTGTTCAACATCACACTTTCTGCAGGGCAGGTCTGACAACACAGCCAACTTGGTGTGTACAGAGCTGCACAGAGTGACACTATATATTATAAAATAGCATGTGCCCTGCAGCAGGGAGTCCCCTGACTCCTACAAGGGTCCACTTGACATCCCCAGGAGCATAGGAATTTCCCCAAAGTATGTATGATTTCTCCAATGTGGGACCATCATCCATGTGACTTAGTTGAAGGTATCTGAATACGCTGCAATATTCCACATAGAAACAGCACCGCAGAATATCAGACACGATCCTTAGCCAAAACATTAGTAATCTAATTTCAGGATAGCACAGCCTCCTTCAAACCTGCATATTACACCACTGTAAGAAAAAACACTGGAAAATTGTGACACAAGACAGAGAAAGACAGCCAGCCCCAAAGTTTGTATTAACCACAGCATCACATCATAGTGACCCTTAGGAGTCAAACCGCCACTGTGGAAAATCTTTGTAGTTCCCTTTTTAATCAGTTTTGCAGTGCTTAGAATTCTTTTCTCTTTCCCCCTAGAAAACATATGTATGCAGTCTGGGGCTTTTTCCTTTTTTTTGAGGTGATTTATTGCATTTTGACTACTTTTGCACTTTTTGCATCACTGGAGCCAAAATGTGTAGATATTCTTTAGTATTTTAGGTTTCTATTGTTAACCCCCATTGAAAGACCATTAACAGTGTAGTTTTTGAAGTCCTAAACTACATAATCTTGGTGTCCTTTGTACCATCTTCCTTTTGAAATCTAGTATAAGTTTAATTTTTGTTTTTATTTGGTTTAGGGTGTTTTTCCTTGTTTACCTTTTTCTTATTCAGTTTGACTGGCTTAATTTAAAGATGGGTTAAACTTTTTGAGTCTAAATTTGTTTAAAAAATTGAAGGACTGAGCTGAAATCTCCAGAAGCAAAACATAACTAGAGGCTTGGTTTACACTCAGTTCCCTAAAGGAAGGAGATGGTTTGGAATACTATTTATTTATGCTTCTGACTAACAATTCCTGGTTTAAATTACAAGAAATTTAAAATAAACATACAATACCAAAGATCCACAGTTCTTTGAAAGGCGTGTTTTTTACTATGACTTTGTTATTTTATATTATGTCTAACAGTTATGTCAGAAGCCGAGGGGTGTTTGTTCTTTTTGACATTTGTACGTATGCGTCTGTCATGACATGACATTCCTGGCTCTGGTCCATGACACTGCAGTTTCTAAAATATGTAGACATTGTCACATGCCCCCAGATTACTTGGTATCATTTAGTTCAAGTCTGCTTGAATAAATTATTTGTTAGCTGCTGGGAGTCTTGTTTCTAAGATTTCTTGAGTAATAAAAAATAGCACTAAATTGGCAGGTTGGCTTCTGGATTAAGCAATTTTGCTTCTGGGCTTTTCTTCAGATCTTTAGTTTGAACTCCCCTGTAAGATTCATAAATTGATAGCATTATGCAAACCAGGCAGGGATTCATTATGCACACACAATTGATATAGAACCAAATCCATGATTAACTGTGTCAGCCACTTCAAATATGGTTTGGGGAAGGCAGAAGCAGAGCAAAACAATACATCCTGCTGAAACCAGGCAAAACTTTTAAAGAAGCACCTATCTTATTTGTCCCAGCTGAAGTACAGGCAGTGGGGTGCTCCAGCATCACTTCCCAGTCAAACTGCAAGGGTGAGCAAGAAGCTCAATTTTATGTTCAGAAGGATGCCAGCTGTGCCACCACACCAGGCCAATCTACAGCGCTGCAGTTTTTCTGTTGCTATCCATCTACACAAACATGCCCTCCAGTCCCACACGCGCCTCTCTTGGAAAACAAAAATCCGCTTTGTGCGAGTAAAGCTGCGACCCGTCTGTGCTGCAGAAATTCCTTGTCCGGAGGAGCCGTTCCGGGCTGACGGAGGTCGGGGACCTCTCTGCCGAGGACATGAAGAAGATCCGCTACCTCTCGCTGATCGAGCTCGCGGCCTTCTACGACGCGCTGGGCGTGGAGCTGAAGAGGAACCGTGCGGAGAGGGTGCGGGGACGAGGTACCGTGTGCGGCACCCCCTGTGCAGCCACCCTCGTGGCCACAAAGATGGTGCCCAGGCTGTGTTTCCTCATTTTCACTCTTGTTATTGTTATTTTTTCAGAGAATGGTCTTTTCGGAGTCCCTCTCACCGTACTGCTGGAGAATGATCAAAAGAAGGTTCCTGGAGTAAAAGTGCCCCTTATCTTCCAAAAAGTGAGTATTTTTGTAATTATGAGATACCATGCAGGAAACCTCAGGAAAGAAACATCTTTGTGTTTCCCTTTTTCCTTTTCCCCCTTTTCCCTTTCCTGTTTTCCCTTTTTTAAAATAGACAACGAAGCAAAATTATGTGTGTGCAGGTGTGGCAGAGATGAGCTGTCTCAGGAGTTTTTATTTCACGTTAATTCAGACCATAGGTATTATGTAGCTACTGTTTCCAGAATGGAAGTGGTATCTTCTCACTGAGGTTTGTATGACAAGGGTATTTAAATGAGACATTTGGCCAGACAGGGATACCCTGTGGATGTCTTGGAGGCAGGTACACAGACAAGTACGTGTGCACTTGTGCAGATTTACACAGACTTGAAATGGCAACAGATTTCCCTGCAAATACTGATAAAAGAAGTGTTGGGGAGTATCAGGGAAAAGACTGACACAACTTGACACAACATGACTTTGCACTTAGCTCCACTGCTGCCCTACCAAGATAACATAGGAAATTAGAAGAATCAAGGTTAGGGCAGGAAGCAGATCTGGTAGTGAAAATCCAGAGCTGTATGATTAAATGCTAGGAAATTATTTTTTTTCCTCAATGTTCAAAATGATGTAAAATCAAATTTTTTTAAATTCTTTCTTTTAATATCCAATTGGAGTGGAAATTTTAGATTTTAGTTCTCTATTCACAGAAATTTCAAAATAAAATATCCTGGGATCATTTTCTAATCTGAGTTCTCAGTTCCAAAAAACCTATGTTATCTATAGACCTTTCCACTGTGCTCCTTAGGGCACACTTAAACATTTCTCAGGTCATTTTTCCTTCCAAACACCATTGTGTTTACATATATCTGCTGTTTCAATAATACATTTATGTGTTAATTGTTCTATAGCCATACCAGCTCTCCAGTCAAGGACAGAGGGGCCTATTGCATTAGCAGTTTTCTATAGTCTGCATTCTTCTTACTTCAGGATCAGGACTATGGAGACAACTTAGGCAGATTTATTTACATGAGCTGACTGGATTTCATTAGCTGGTTCCATAGAAATGTAACTTTTTCAGGTTAGTTTCAAGGATACCTGGATTGAGAAAAAGTCAGGAGTATTCTTAAGTGCTTCTGAGTATTTTCCTGGATTTTTTTGTCTCTTCTTTCAGCTGCTGCTCAAGCTTGAGGAAACAGGTTTGGAAACTGAGGGAATTCTACGGGTTCCTGGATCTGCCTCCAGAGTCAAGGTATACACTCAAGCCAGTTTTCTGTCTTCTGGACCACAGACTCTATGTAAAATAATACAGCATACACACAAATTCAGACTGCACATAAATACTGATCTGTGTAGCTCAGCATTCCTACTCCTGCCAGTGAAAGGTCAGACTAGTTCCTGGGAACCAATAAATCACAGGCCATTTGGTCTATTACTTTGCTTTAGTTAATGTTCTATATAAAGCACAGCCTTGATGTTGAATGCGATTTTTCTCCACAGAACTTTGAGACATCCTTTCAGTTTATCTCTGTTACCCAAAATTGCTGTGATCTTATCTCTCTTTTAATTTATTTCAGAAATGCAGAATTCCTAAACTGAGTGAACATCAGATAAAGATCTTATTCTATGTCATTTTAACCCCTGTGTCATTTTATTTTTCACTTATCGCCTGTGATCTTGCAATTTCATGATCCAAGTGAGAGAAATTTGGCCTCTGTTCACTGCTGGCAGCCTGAAGTTCTGCATTTTCACAGGCTATTTGTGGGCTATGAATGCAGTATAATTGGCACCCAATAACCTGACACTGTGGGCCAGTAATATTTGCAATTGTTTCTCCAGACCAACTTCATTTCAGGAGCTGGAGGAGGCACATTAGAAAAACAAGGCAGTTTTTTGTCTAGTTGGATTTTTTCCTGGGCTTAGTAGGGTCTATCTCTTTCCCAGATTTTTGCTTTTTTTTTAATCTGGTTGAATCAGCACCTCATAGCATTGAGGAAGCATCCTACTTCCACTTTTTCATCCTCAAGGAAGCTAGTTTCGTGTTCTGGGGCAGGAAGTCTCAACATTGTGACAGCCATACAAATTTTGGGGATTGCTAAGTATTGGTGGGCTGGGGATCATAAAATATGGCTGAATAAGAAAAAGCAGCATTACATGAAACACACCAAAGATAGGCAGCATCATCCCACTGCCTCTGACTCTGTGCATTGATAAAAGTACCCAGAGCCTTGAAAAGTGCCACATCTGGCAGAAGGGAGCTCCTAACATGCTCTACACTTGTCAGCTCCCTCATTTTTTTTTATACAAATACTTGAATGTTATTTCACACAATCTCAAATTTTTCCATCTATTCCATGGAGATTACACAGCAAGGCTGTGCTCTAATTCAATTATTTCCATATTCTTTGCATACACTGTACTGTGTCTTGTTCACTTCTTTTTCACAACCTGTATCCTAGGAGCTGCTATGAGGTATGAATATGACTTCATATGCAACTCCTCTACACTAGGTGGTAAGTTAAACTGCCCATATGAAAGTTTTAAATCATTTGAGTTTTGGTTTCATTTGAGTCTGCCCTACAAGCCAACGAGCAAGAGAGAGGTCTTTTCAAAGCAGATTCAGATTTCATCCTTGAAAAGCTTTCATACATTATTATGACATTAGGACTTGAGGGCATTCCAACTTTATTTCAATCTTGTTTGGAGAAAGAAAAGGCATATGGAAATGATTAAAGGCTACTCTTCTATAAAACAAAGAATAGAAGGAGTGAATACAAGTTTTCCTCTGTAACAAAAGCTCCAGTGAACCAAAACTGTATGATAGTCTAGTGAAGGATCAGTTATGTTTAAGAAAATTGCAGCACATATTTTAAAAGTATTAGATGCACACATAGATACATGTATGTGAGGCAGGGGAAGGAAGGAATTGAGTGTATAAAATATATGTTTACCTGTGTAGAGATATATATATGTACATATATAAAAAAATGTTTGTGTTTCCAAAATCTTGCATTCTATTTCTCAGGAGAAAAATGTGGAGTAGAATTCTGTCCTTTTGTACTTTTGATGAGGTGAGGATTTCTGTTCCACATTTCAGTCAGTTACAGGAGAGAATTCAATCTAGGTGTTTGTATCAATTATGTGCAAAGTATATGAATACAGAGGAAGCTGAGATAGCCCAGATTAAAACCAGTAAAATGTGCTAGTAAAAATGAGACTGTGACATTTTATGCAAAATCCTGAATGACTTTCTGCTTCCGTTTGTGCAACCATTCTACTTCATTATGTGTGACTGTACTTGATATGTAATTTCCTTCCATTCATGTGAGACGTGGCAAACAGAATTCATTTTTAAAAGCTTTTCTGCCTGAATGGACTGAACTTTTTGCATAATATTAAAGTACATCTGGCAAAATCATGATCTGAAACCGAATATTTGCTACAGATATAGTTTGTCATAAGCGGTCTCATAAAAAGCAGCAACAAACTTCCTATGGATAGGAGAGTGTTTGGCCAGTAATAATTGTGAAAGCTGCATTGTTCACAGATATCCTTATACTAAAATACTACTCTTCAATCTTTTTAACTCAACAAATTTTTGAGGAGCTTGCATTTTTTGAATGGTGATCTGGGTTTGAAACCAAATCCTGTTCCTACTAGGAACCTTGCTGAGGGTTTCCCTTTAACATATGTGTTTTGAACACTGGCTAGTGACCCTCCAGAACAAAACTGACCTCTGTTATGGAGCAGGATGCTGCCATTGGAGAACAAGGGGATTAAATGGGAACCCAAAATGGTATCATCATCAATTCTATGTTAAACCTCTCCTGTATTTTTAGATGTTTGGGGTTTTTTTAATGCATTAAAGTATTTCTGACAGTAATGGTTTTGTATCTTTATTTTTCTACAAGTTGACCAAATTTAGCTATAATTATCCTAATATAAATGTTCCTTTCAAAGGTGAGAAGACCTGAATTTTAAGCCATTTGCTAAAGGCCCATGGATACAGACTATCTAGCAAGGTCACTGGCAGTGAGGAAGAAACACCACTCCCTTGTGACTTAAGGGTCAAAACCTCTGGAGAGTGTTTTAAACAAAAAGAACGGCTGTGCTGAGTTTTCTGCTACTAGTTCTAAGACATTGCACAAAATTGCCTTGTTTTAAGATGGTTCAAATTGTTCACTGGCAGAAATCTAGCTATAGCAAACCGCATTTGGCCTGGGTTGCCAAATATCTGCAGGAACTTGACCTGTTAGCCTGCTCTGAACTCCACATGGCTGTACCTAGGCTGCCACTGGTTTAGGGCTGCTCTAGTGCAAGGGCTGTACAAACCAGCCTGCTGCTTGTAATGGGATTTCTGAAGTGATCACAAACTGCTGGGTCAGCAGCAATGACTGAAGGCCAAACTTTTCTTTTATCTTTCAGAATCTTCATCAAGAACTTGAGGCAAAATTTTATGAAGACACTTTTGACTGGGACCAAGTACGAAATAACGATGCAGCGGGACTGCTGAAAATGTTTATAAGAGAACTCCCAAGCCCACTCTTCACAGTAGAATATTTGCCTGCATTCATCACACTAGTAGAAAGTACGTGGAAATGGAGCTAGGATGGTCTGAAAATATGATAAAATGCAGGAGTAGGCATTACATTTTTTTTCCCTCTCTGAAGTATATGGAGAAAAGTCATGTAATCTTTTTTCTCCCTCTGAAGTAGAGAAAAAACACACTCAGTGCTTTGCCTAAACATTTTAATTTTCTGCAGGATTTTGTTTTCAAAGGAGGAAGGTATCTGCATTTAGCTAATAGCACAGGCTTGTTGTGTGAACAAAACAACAGTTCAATGAAAAATTTGAAACCTGTGAGTAAACAGCGACTTTCATATGTAGACTCTGATTCACATTAACCGTAGGTTTCACAAATGAAAATTTCTGCAAGGTAAACTCAAATCACTGTCCTTTATCTACTGGACCTACTGGGCCTATTTTATTTCTGTTAAAGTTTATCTTGAGGTCAGACTGTTGGTACAGAGCTATGTGTGAGTGCAGAAAGGTTCAGGCAGCTGAGCTTTGTTTTCAGTGTACATACACCCTCTCAGTCTCAGCACATTTTGTTCATTAGTCTTCTAGGAAGAATGCAATTGTACCTTGCCATACCTAGGACTTCACGGAAAAGTCACTTGAGCTAGGACAGACTCAAAGTCTCAGGATGGTGAATTTATTAGCAAATTGGTAAAGAAAGCTGAGAATCTTTATATAAGGTTGCAGTCATGCTTTCAGTGTCTCCATGAGCAGCTTAAAGGGCAGAAGGAGGTGACCTCTTCCCATAAACTTCACATACCTGAGTGTGCTTCTTGTGAATCCCAGGCTGCATGCAGTTACAAAGGCTCAGCAGCTTGGAGAAGACTGAACAGGAGATGCCTGTGCAGAATAAAGTGACTTTATTCCCTTAAACAAATACAAAGATATCTAAGAGAAACTAGCTAGTACTAAAAAATACTGGATGGTTACTATGTAGATAGAATTTTATAGTGCCTTTTGTTCCTGTGTGACAAAGGTCCAAGATGATGAGGAAAAACCCACTCATTAAGGTGATTTTATATTTGGGGAAAAGTGTATTGTTAATCAACACCTAAGCATGCTAGTCTCAACCAGGCACTAGTTGGTATTTCTAGAACTGCTGACACACAAGGTTTTTAGAACAAACCAGTTGCAGTTGGGATTTCAAAAGCATTAATTATTCATGTCCTTAGAAATCTCCAAGATCAAGTTACAGCTACAAGCTTTGCATCTGTTGATCATGCTGATGCCTGAGGCCAACAGAGATACAGCCAAGGTAAGTTCTTCATTTGCTATCATCTGCCATCTGTGGTGCTTTTGACTTCTAAATGAGAGACTTATTTTTTTCAGATGCTACACCAGGAAAGTTTTCATCTGTGTTTTTGATGATTTCCTTGAAAAGATGCTCAAATTTCCTGGCTGTCATTTCTTTTACAAGCAATTATGAAATAGTTGCTGGGGGCATCCAACTGTTGGATCTCAGGTGTCATTATTATGGAGCACTCATTTCAAAGATGCATATTCCTCACTTAGTTTGGACAAATGAGGTCCAGTTTTTGGATTTTCTGTATAACTGAAATTCTCCAGAATTAATTTAAAAGAGGAGCTGCCCTCTAGAAGCTTGCCTAGTGTACTCCTGGTACTGGAAGGGCATCTGCAGCACAGATGTCAGGAGCTCACCCTCAGGTGGCTTGCCTTTCAAACCCATGGCCACCCCACTTCCTGATACAAACACAGTGGCTACAAGAATTTTGGGTGCTTGGGAGCTCCCAGATCTGACTTCAGCTACGTGCTGACCCTAAGAGACAATGATTGCATCTTTGAGCCTGTTTCTACATCAAGGAAACCTGAGTGAACAAGCTTCCTGGGAACCTCCAGATATTTTGTCAGGTCCCCTGCTCATCAGGGCCGTGCAGGTCTCCCACCTCTGAAAGCCTTTCACTAGTCAGTTTAGATAAAACTTCATGAGTTCAGGTGCCTTCTTTACCTATATTTATGTGTACAGCAACAAGGGAGAAGAACAACTGTCTTCAAAGCACCTGGAGGCCTACTAGTGCTCTGTAAAGAATGGGGGTTGTTTCTGCCACTGAAGTTCATTTGGGTACAGAGCTGCATATGTAAAACACATGCTAGAGGAGTAGTCTTAATTACAACTTTATTATTAATTAGGCTTCTGTACAAAAATAGAAGCGATGACAAAACTCTCTACACAGCTCCACTCTCTTGCCTATAATGAGATTTTAGAAACTTCTCCAACACAGTTTCTACTTTGTCGTTCTTGGGTTTGCAAAAATATTTTAATTGCTATGTCAGAGTACAAAAAAAGCGGCTTTAATGGTATGGTTTTTGGGGTTTAACCAAGAGGCAGCTAATACCTGTCATGGTTTAACCCTAGCCAGCAACCAGGCCCATGCAGCTTCTCACTGACACCCCCATCAGTGGGATCAGGGAGAAAATAAGAAGGATAAAAGCTGGAAAATTCATGAGTTGAGATAAATGTAATTTAATAGGAAAAAGAAAGGCTGTTCACAAAAGCAGAGCAAAAAAAGGAACTCACCATTTCCCATGGGCAGACAGGTGTTCAGCCATCACCAGGAAAGCAGGGCTTCATCACATGTAACAGTTACTTGGGAAGACAAATGCCATCACTCCAAAAGTCCCCCCCTTCCTTCATCTTCCTCCCACCTTTTTATACTGAGCATGATGTCACATGGTCTGGAATATCCCTTTGGTCACCTGTCCTGGCTGAGTTTCCTCCTGATTTCTCTTACACCTCAGCATTGGGCAGTATGAAAAGCAGAAAAGGCCTTGGCTCTAAGCAAGTCCTGCTCAGTAATAACAAAAAAAAAAATCTATATTATTAATACTATATACAGCACAAGTCCCAAACATAATCCCATACCAGTCAGCATGAAGAAAATTAACTCTACCCCATCTAAAGCCAGCACATCACCACACAGTCAATCCTTCACTCCTCCTCCCTTTCAGTAGAATGGGTGAGAAAATTTGAAAAAAAAATAAAATTCATGGTTTGAGACAGTAACAGTTCAATAGGACAGAAATTAATGGGAAAATAATAATGATGAATTAATGAGAACACACAAAACTTGTGGTGCACAATGCAGTTTTTCACCACTCACTGACTGATGCCCAGCCAGTTCGAGCAATGGGCCCAGAGCAGTTTTCCCCAGAGTTTAGATACTGAGCACAATGCCACACAGTATGGAATATCCCCTGGGAGCTCTCCAGGCTGGTCCCCTCCCAAGTCCTTGTGCAGCCCCAGCCCCCTTGCTGGCAGGGCAGCATGAGAAGCTAAAGATTACACTTGACTAAGTGTAAACACTGCTTAGCAACAACTAAAACATCAGTGTGTTATCAACATTATTCTTATCCTAAATCCAAAACACAAAGCCCTGTACCAGATACAAGGAAGAAAATTAACTCTATCCCAGCTGAAATCAGAACAGAGTTGCAGAAGGACTCATTGGTAGACCTCAACTCTAGCCATAGCTGCAGTCTGTGCTGTTTAATCATTCAAGCAAAATTCTGAATAAACTACCCAAAAAGGGAAATTAATTTTCTTTCTCTGCCAAGCACATGCAGAAGTAACATCACTGAACAGCCACTTATCTCTTCTTGCTTTTGTTATCTCAGAATAAAAGTTTGGGGGTTGCTGGCAGAAATTTCGGGTTTTATTACATGTGTGACTGGTGCAGATTTGAAGAGAGACTAATCACCTCAAGTGACTGTGAATACAGCAAGCATTGGCCAAATACATCAAAATGGACACTTGGTAATCTATGAAGAAAGTAACTATTCCCTCGCGATAGGTGTACATCTTGCCTCTACTATGGGATTCAGAGCCTTAGTGTAGACACTGTATTTGCGTTATAAATTTGGGATTATGCTCTAAGTGATAGATACTTTATTAATGTGTATTTTGATAATATTAACTATTCCTCTGTGGTTGACACAAGTTGTTGTAGCAACAGAGTAATCCAAACACAACAAAAAAACCCACTAAATTTCACCTCCAAGTGCAAGTGTAGCAGCCAGACGTGCATTTGAAAATGCTGCATTTCAAAAGTAAATTATTTCCTGAGATTAAACAAGTATTGTTTTTTCCCAGGCCTTTCTTCAGTTCCTGAAGAAGGTGGTTGCTAATGAAGGGAAAAACAAGATGAATTTGTGGAACGTGTCTATGATTGTTGCACCAAACCTCTTCATCTACAAAGGGAAGCGTGCAAACCAACAAGAAATGCAAGCAGCCGCCACCACCGCGCACATCGTGCGGCTTTTGATCCGGTACCAGGACATCCTGTGGACAGTGAGTCGTGCTGGTTCCCCCTTTATGGTTCCATTGCAGTGCAGTATTTCACTGTGTGCAGAAATCAGAATAAACTGACCTTCCAAGGAGAAACAGATTCTTTGGAAACTGACTGGAATCTTCCATATCTAGAATGAGGCAGCCTGACAGATATTTCTGGATTGAGAGCTACCTTACTTATCTAAGACATCTATTTTAGCATCAATTGCCTTCTGGAAGTACCTCTCCCACACCATTGTTTATACAGAGTGATGCATAGAAGAATGATTTAATCCAGATGTGTAGGTGATATGTCTAAACTTGAGTATGATTAGATGTCTGTTTAAAGTGTAGCCCACAATAAAATGGGTACAACTTTTTGGGCTTTTGAAGGTTGGCCTGAAGATATTGACAGTCTCAGCTCGTTTGCCCATAGCAGAGGGAGGTTATAATGGGGATTCCATCCCATTTCCTGCAGTTCCAAACATCACTTTAAAGTTTCATATGGCATGAAAGAGGATCTACAGTTTCACCAAAGGAATAACTGTAGGTTGTTAGAGGAAGCTACTGATTGCATGTATACTGAGTTTCTGTTGCCTAAAATTTGGTGCCCTTCAAAAGACCCAACACATTGGGAAAAAAATTACTGTATATTCTCAGATCTGGTTTCCTCCATCTAGGTCCCATCCTTCCTGATTTCCCAAGTGAGAAAAATGAATGAGGCAGCAATGAACAGCAAGAGACAGCTGATGTTTGACAAAGGAGTGAGAAAACTTCTGAGGAGAAAGACCATGGAACGGGAGAGACCCGAAAGACCAGAGGTGTGATAAAAAGTACAAGTTTCAAGGGCAGCTTTAAACAGCCTCCCTCCTTTAGCTCATGAAAGATTTTGGGTGAGGGGAGGAAATTTTGCCATACAAAACGAGCTAGTTTGAGAGTTATATTGAAAGGTCTGCTTCCCAGTCCCACACTCTGATATAAGACAAAGTTTTGGGAATTAATTGAGAAAAGGTAAGGAAGGCAGAATAATTTCCAGCAGCCAAAGCTGCCAAGCTGGTTCTTTACCTGTTTCGTAAGAAACATGGACTGTCCCTGACAGCAATGATTTGTAGATACTCAACAAATGCCTGGATCTGTAGCTGAATAATAGGATGGTCCATGTTAGGATTAATTGCATTTATCCATGTCCTGGTACAGGCCATTTGATATTCTCCTTGAAAGCTTTAGTCTTAGAGCTTTGCACTAACTTTGTAAGCAGAGAGAAAATTCAGTTTGCCTACCATAGACACGTAAACTATGTCTAAATGTTAAGTGCCCAATAAACCAGATTGTGTTGTTATTCCCTGTATAGTCAGAAGAGAGAGGTGAATACTTCTGAGGATTTCCAGGGCTCCAGAAGCAGTTTGGACTTAAGAAAATCTGATAGAAAAACCTTTCTTTGAGAGTCTTAAAGCCACTAACTTTTATCTACTGCCTAGAAACTTACTTGGGGTATGCTGCTTTGATAGGCAACTAAAATTATCTTCTATATTAGGTGCAACATACAATTTGGGCAACAAGACATGTCATGTCTCTGTGCACTACACAGTCCCTACAGCAACTTACGTGTACTTCCATGTAGTAAATACCTTTAATAACCTGGAAGTATTTAGAGTCTTCCATGAATATTTAAGAGAATGAAGACTGGTAAATTGTAAAGAGAAGTAATCAAGGAAACAGTTAAGGACTCTATAGTTGTTGAAGAATAGTCTTGAAGAACAAAAGAAAAGACCAGTTAGGAAGGAATGATATCACAAGATTATGAGAAATAGAGAATAAGCCACCTAGTACAGACAAGAGAGAAAATGCAGAAGGTAATGTATAGGGGGAAAGTAGAAAAATAAATGTTATGCATGAGTGGTGAATCAATTCTAATTCACCTTTCTCAAGAAACTGCCAGCACTGACTGAAGTATTTTAGGTAGGGTAGGACATACATTGTGCTGCAGATGGAGACACAGATGTTTATTTTAAATGGCAGTGTAGACTACTGTGCCACAATGTTAAATTCAGCCTGGGATGAACACAGATAGACTTCCCTGAGGAGAGTCAGTTACTGAAGTCATTGCAGCTTTGGAAAGACAAGTCCATTGATTGGAGTAATTGGCTTTACAACTAATAAAAATGAGGGTAGCCATGGCAAGGAGTTGAAATATGAAGGGCAAATTGGAGGCAAACTCTGTTTGGATAACTGAGTTTAATGTTGAGAGCACTTAACGCAGTCCCCAGGTCTCAGATGTTCTAAATTACACAGAGACAGAGACTGGAGAGACTATTGTGTTCTGGTCAGCATGGTATTAACTGGATTAGAACTGGAATGCAAACCTTGCTAATTGATTTATCCACCATTAATCATGGAAGAGTGCATAAACTTCATAGATGATCATTTGAACCCTACACAATGTCAAATTTCAAATTAACAGAAGCCATATGGTACTTGATGTTTTACTGTACACTCACTTCAATCTACTTGAAGATATAGGAAGCAGAAACAGAGAAACTGGATCTTTATGCTTCAGGAGAATTTAATCTTTGGAAGAAAGAACAGATATTCTTAATAATTTTTGTGTTTTCAAATAAGCAGTTGGTTCACTGACCAATGTTAACAGAAATAAGTTAAAGTTACAATTCAAGGGCTTTACCCTGAGTACATTTATGTGCTACTTACCAAAGAGTTTGTGTCTTTGTGTTGTATCTGATTTGTGTCTACAAATTTGCATTTACATGACTGCAAATGTCTTTTGAATAGCCAAGAGAATGCAGGACAGTGAGTTTTGCAAGCAACCTCAAATGAGGTTGTAGAACTGCTTCCAAATTGAGCTAGAGCAGTATTTGCCTTAGACTGACTCTATTGAATATTGATTTTAGGGAGCTGTCACTTTTCCATATTTGCAGTCTGACATACCCGAAGGGGTGATAAGAGTTTATGCTCCACTGCATTCAAAAGTCTCTATGGCAATTCAACTCAACAGCCAAACAAAAGCCAAAGACATCCTGGCTCGATTCCACTGTGAAAACAGGTGGGTAAAGCAGAACACTTTGTTTTTCCTGAACAACAATGTCAGAACTATAAATTCATAGACTGTTCCCTCTTCAAAGATTCATTGTGTTGCAAGAACTCTTTTTCTAATCTGAAATTGCTAATTTATGGTTATGTTGATCAAAGAAATTTTAACCACTAATCTTATTATTTTTATTTTACTTAATAATTTGGTCTATACAGAATCAATCTGCTCTCCCTTTAGTAGACCACTATTAAAAATGTACATTAAATATATATTTTACAGACTTGCCACATAGAGAACCCAAAGGGATTGTTTTACATCTATCCATAAGTCTAGAATGTTTTTATTTCTGTAAGGTAATAATTATTAGCAGTTATGGAAAATGGTAAATTGTGTCTGAAAGTCTTTTCTGCAAAGTCTTCCCATGTTACCACATAATTCTGTTCTTTGAATAAATAATATAAAATAAATAATATAGAAGATTTAGTTGACTGTGATGCAGTAATCTACCTCTGTAGCAGATTCATTATTCTGCAGTGGTCCATTTGGTAAAAGTTGTTGGTTTTGATACGACAGTTCACAGGGGAAAAAATACCAAGCTTTAGCTTACCATAGATGATGGGTGATAAGGCAGTGGTTGTAACAGAAAGACAAACTGAAAGCTTTTTTTCCATCCTAGCCATGGATCATCACAGAACGTGAAAAGCCAGATCCAAAGTTTACATGAAATTGGAGGAAATATAGGTAGGTCTCAATTTTGAAAATTAATTCTGAATGTCCTTAACCTCCTAAAACACCTCAGGGCAGCACTGTTTTGATACAGCTGGTTCTCTCCTACCCTCCAGTCCATTTGGAGGAAAGGAGTCTGACCAAAAGCTGTTAGAATCAATGTCATTATTTATTCCAACTCCAGAGTGCCAGGAGGAGCACCCCACAGGAGAGAATGAACCCAGGGGCTGGATCTCAGCAACACTTCTTACAGTCTTGCCAAATTCAGCTGACCTTTTGGTACCTCTCTCACTCTCATAGCTGAGACTTTTTCCATGGTTAAGAGATCCTTAGTCTTCCTATTGCAGGCACATTCCACCTTGCTGTCAAGCCTTTTTCAAAGACCTCTTTCTTACTGTATGTAAGTGTTAACCTCTCACAATTAAAAACCCACAGAATTGTGAATTCAGCCCCTGCAGATATGGGTGTTCTATACTCACAATAATCCCTGTGCTTTATTTAGATTGCAAATTCCTTACAATAGGGCTTTTGTCTTCTTCTGTTTCATGCAGTGACGCTTCTTATAATAATAACAACAGTGACTTGCCCCACAAGTTTCTGGCCTAAAGGTCAAAAAACATATTTTAATTTGAGATTACACAATCCTGACTATCTCCTTTCGCTGTTCATACCAAAAATCCAGATGCTCTATTGTAGTCAGTTGTGTATTATCTGATTAGATTATTCTTTATTTCTTCTAGATTCAGCTCTAGAGAGTTTCTGTAAAGTTTTACAAAACATCATAGGCTTACTTCAGCTGCAATCAGGAATCTGTATTTATTACTGATGATAACACAAAACTAAATTGGATTAGTGATTTGTTGTGCCTGTCCAAACAGGATGACCAACTTATGCTAAAACAGAAAAACAATCCTAAAGGCCTTGTGAACCAATCCCTATAATATTCCTATAATGGTCTTCCAAAAAATGGAGACATTTAATTTGCATCTTCATTTAAAATCATTTTTAAAGTCCTAGATCCTTCAGAGTACCTTAGTCCACTGATTAAGCATTAATTCATTTATATTGCTTTCACTTGAATAAAATCATTAGGACCCCAGTGACCTTATAAGTAACTGTACAAAAATTTTACCATAATCTTGTGTCACAGCAAAGTAACCTCACCAGTGAAATGACTTCATTACCCCATGTAAATGCAATATAGTCCAACAAATCAACTTAACTCTAGAATTTATTGCCTTATTACTCAACTAAGAGGCACGAAATCCTCATTCTGGCAAAGGCAGCCACAACTTCCCAATCACCAGCTAATGAAACAGCTGTCGTGCAGAGGATTTCTTTTTTTTTTTTTTTAAACCGGCAAATTGGCAACTCCCAAAAACCTTGTTAGAGTCCTGCAATTCTTTACAAGATCCTACTGTATGGGAACACATTGATTACAGAGCTACTTTTTCAGCATTTAAAAATAGTGTAGAAGTCAGAGAGCTGTAATTCCAGCTAAGTAAATCCAAATAAATAAAACCCCCCATACTATACCGCTTACACTAACAGTGTTGTTGATGCTTCTAAAGAGACCATATTCATCATTTGACTAAATGTCTTGTCCATTACCCAGTGTAATGCAGGACATCCTGCCTAGAAGTGACAGTGAATTCATGACTGTCAGAGTAAAATCACTGGCAAATTTACCAAAGGCCCTCTTTGTACCCAGGCAAGATGTTAGCTGGATGGACACACCTAACCAGGTTTGCTGTGTGCAAGGCAGAGAAACAGTCAAGGGCATTTTAACACAGCTCTGTCCCTGTGTGCTCAGAACACCCTATGATTCATGGCTGACAATTTCCTTTTCAGGTCAACACTGTTTGGATCCAGAGGCATTCATGCTAGATGTCTACCGTGCAAATCCTCACGCAGAATGGGTGATAAAAGCAAAAGCCACCTGAAGCAGAAGGCAGCAGAAGACTGGACAAAAGCAAAATGGGCAAGAGTGATGCCTGTCATTTTAAGCAGCTCTTGCAGAGACAAAACAAAATGGTAGCTACAGGACATCGTTCCTGCCTACTGTACTGTCCAGCTGATGGTCAGCACATAGTACTTTTGGTATTGGAATTCCAAACCATCAGAAAACTATCACATTTGTTATGCTTTCATATGGATTACACTTGTGCCAGTTGGCCCAGGAGGTGAGGAGGGCAGACCAAGGTACGGTGTTCGTTTCCTGACCTGGTGTTAGAACAATTTTTGGAAATAATGCAGTGGCATCAGATGAATGAAACACTACTGACCACAGCATAACACAGAAGCATGACAGAGACATTGGAGAAGGGAAGGTGTCTGTCAGGCATGGAAGGTGGGAGCTCAACATGCAGCAGTGCCAAGACAGCTGTGTGGAAACCAAACCTTTCTCCTGAAAGTAAACCCCTACAGTGTGTGTTACTGCAATACTTGTGTCTCTCAGTCACTCCTCATGAGTACCTGACACTGGGGGAAGGGGGCAGGAGGAGGAACTATAGACAGCTGTACTGCTCAGTGTACATACCACTGTGTATCTCACCACCAGTCTTCCAAAATCATCTGTCTGGATCCCTCAGCTGTGTGCAATTGTAATGCCACAAACCACACTCCCCTCCCTTCCCCTGTTACACAAGTTTCAGGACACAAAGGCTGGGTGAGAAGGGGCATATGCCCCTAGCTCTGCCTTTTACTTGATACTTTCAGAATTAAATCTGTGTAATGCCAGACTATGAGATGTGTGTTAATGGTGCCACTTACAGAAAACACCTTTTTTGTTAAACGTTATAGTTTCTAATTTGTAACCTAATTATTTTTATTTTGTTTATTTTAGCTTTAATATGTAAGCAATTTTTATACTCTTCAGCTGCATCAACAAGAGAGATCTTTGTTCAGGTCCTGTATAATACAGCATGGAGAAGAAACAGGGCTTCCAATGAGAAAAGGGATTTAATAATTTACATATTAGGTCTTTAAAACCATAGCCAATCTAGGTCCAGTTGTGCTGGGGGTTTTACAAATACATAGCAAATTGCAGCTGGCATGCAGTCTAAGCAAACACACAGGGCTGCAACTGCATTGGGAATGTCAGATAGGATGTCTAGTTTGGAGCTAATCACAAGAGCAAGTGATGCCCTTCCCTCAGTCATCTCAATTTGGGCTATGCTGAACTAAAAGAGGTTTGTTGAGTAGGGAAATCACAAATCTCTTGAAGAGAGCAAGTATTTTTTTCATCTCTGTCATATGAAATAAGTGGGAACCAATGCTTTCAACTGCACTGCAATGTCCCCATCATTAGATGATGATGATGATGCACAGTGAAAACACCCCCAGCCTGAGCAATGATTTTTGTTCCTGATCTGGACACAGGGAAGCAGAACAGGCAGAACCTCTGTTTATGACATAGCAATTTAAAAGCACACTGAAGCAAGTCCTCCAGGTGAACATAAAATCTGCTGTCCTGCAGAGAAAGCCTGTAACTTGTGATGCTCTGCTGAAGCTGTGCAATGAGGATCTGAACCAGAAGCAGAGCCTCTAAAATGTGTCAAGTTAATCGTGTTCTCTGGTAGTTAATTTTCATTGTTAGTGGACAGTGAAAGAAATCAGCATTGAACCCATAACTTCACCAGCAACAATAATGTCTACAGAGGGCAGATCCTGTCTTCTTTCTCATCTTTTTGATAAAAATCAGAAAAAAATTACAACCGTTTTCTTTAAAACAGTGACATTTTTAACTTTCTGGTTGTTTTGGTTGGGATTTTTTTTTTGTTTTTTGTTGGGTTTTTTTGTTGTTGTTGTTGTTGTTGGGGTTTTTTTGTTGTTTTTGTTGTTTGGGTTTTTTTTCTTTTGTTTTCCCTTTTTCTTCTTAACACTAAAGGAGACATAGTTGCAGCCAGGAAAAAAACAGGACAGTTGTATTATAAAATACACTCCTTATTTTGACAACTATTTATTTTAAGTATACAAGAGATAGTAGATCTGTGGCTTGTTTATAGGACTAAGCATAAATGTTTTGTCATGCGCTTTGCTCCTGATACCCTTTAGTTCCCTCTGTGGCAAAGGACAGCTCTTTCTGCTTATGCTGCCCTTGTCTGTCAGCTGTAAAGCAGGACTAGTACTTTCCATATAAAGGCAACATGAGAATTAGTCGAGTTAAACTCTACTCTCAGATGTAGCCAAACAATTCCCTGAGCAGATCAGGAGTTATAAACATCCATCTGGGAAGAACAAACTCAGCAAAGGCTTTTTATGTGGAAAGTGCTTCGAATACAAAGAGAATCCTATAAATGATAAGCATCATTGTATCTATAGCAAACTAAAAGGCATCCTGTGTCTACAGAAAGCCTAAACAATAAGAAAATAATTTGAAGTGTCATAGCAAAGGACCTAACTTCCTACAATACTTTCAGACAAATACATTGACCTCCTCCATCTTGCCCACTCATTTCACTCTGTGTTCTCAATAGCTGTGCAAGGGAAAAGAGCAGCCTTGTGTTCATGCTGCAACTTGCTCAGCATGATCTGCACCTCATCAATGTTATTTCTGAAATGGATCTCCCTGCATTCTGTACAGAATACAAGGGGATTTTGGAAGTCTTTTACTACTTCTCAACTTAGGAAAGTCAAATATGATGTAATACAATTCACCCTGTGAGCTCTTGTTTTGTGCTAAAACTGCCTGTAACTTTATAAGACATGCATATTAGCAGATGAACTAGATATTACATAGAGTGGCCAAATACCTCCTGTCTTTGAAGCAGAATGTCAGAATTCTCTTTTGATAGAAATGGCCCTAATGAACCATGTGTAGTGGTTAATACTGTTCCACATTAAGTTGTTTTGTATTGTTTTGGTACACTAACTTGATTTAATATGCAGCAGACAAATGGAACAAGCTCAATGGCATTTTGCAATATGAGGTCTCAACTTTAGGTCTTATATTTCAAGATGCTGGTGGAGGCATGAGGAATTTTGTTCCTCCTAACAGAAGTTGAAGTCAAAACTAAGTTGCAAGAGGACTGTCACCTAACAAAAAGTAACATAGGTGGAAAGCTGTTTACTAGGAAAGGGGTAACAAGCAGGGAGAAATTTACTGAAATTCCAAAGATGCCTCAAGCATTTATATACTCCACGGTTCTACAAGGACAGCATTTTGCACATCAACACATAGAGAGAGAGTATTGTAAAAAGCAGGTGTTGCAAAGCAGACTGGAATGCTTTGACCTGTATATGCAGCGAATTCATTAGAAAGTGTGCGTGTGTGTAAGATGTGTCTGTGTCCATGTATAATATTAACTACCTCACTCTGCATTTTCCAGGAAAAATATTTTGGCTTAGACGTTTACTACCTAATCTATTATCAATTTCACATTAACACTGACACAGTAGTTCTTTTTGTATGAGGCAAGATTTGAAATTACAAAAAAAAAAATCTAGTAAAATACATATTTCGGGATATGGATGAAATTTTATCCAAACCATGTTGCCTAAATTATGCTTGTAATATGAACCTTGTAAGATCACATGTTGGGGTTAACAAACAATGAATACAAACAAATGGTGTTTCATTTTTATTTTTCAATGGGTTTCTATTAATGTGTGTCTTCTCTGGAAAATAATACAATGCCACTAATCAAAGTGAAGTGTTTGTATGTATGTTTCCCTTACAATCCTCGTTATGTTACGTGTTTTGTTAAAGTATGCCAATGTGTACGTGTATTTGTACAGCAGAGTGTGTCCACTGTATTGTATCCATGTCAAAAATAAAAAAAAAATACAACCAACCCAGCTCTTCAAATCTAAACGCGTATTTTGGATAGAAGCAGGGAGCAGAAAAGCAGTGGTGTATCCTTTCTCACAGCAACTGTGCTCTTACAGCACCTGAACAGCTGTAGGGAGGACCATGTTCTGCCACCCTTGCTGAGAGCTCTCTGCTCCAGGAGCTGTTCCCTTGGACTACCTCTATGCAATGTACAGAACACACTGCTTGGAATCCTGCCTCATTGAAAACAGTGGCAAATGCTTTGGAGTTTCATTTCAGCTAGTATTTTTAAACTAGTACAAAATACATAGAGAAAAACTAACTTGAGAACAAATTGTACCAATGCATAGTAAAAGCCAAATAAAATTGGAAGGAGCAAACAAAAATACTGCTAGTTCAAAGAGGAAAAAAAAAACAAAACAACAAAAGGAGATGGAAGTAACTTGCAAAGAACTATGTTTAGTACAGATGCATATTAAAGTAGGGGACACATTTGTCACTGCTCCATGATCTGGCCAGTTGATGAATGGATGTCTTTACTTGACTGAGATTGAGGACATGTCCCCCAAATCTGGCTTAAGAACAGCTACTGGAAGACTCATTTTAGAAACAGAGGCAGGCACAGTAAGAAAAGACAAAGATACAACTGCAGGCTGGACTCAAAATTGTCTCCCATTGTCCATAAGAAATACTGTTTTCCAAAGAATGATGCATTAGTTTGCATTGCCAAAATACATAGTTTTTCTCAAATAAGACCCAAATTGTCTCTTCAGCAACACATCACTTCACAGGCGTCTCTGTGCCATAGAGATGCTGCTTGTCCTGAAGCTGATTCCATGAGAGCATAAACAGGAATATAAGCCACCTAGCCAACATATCTATAATTAGTGTCAGCAGCACTGAATAGTAAGGCAGAAGGAAAAGGAATCGGAGTTACTCTATGAAGTGTAACTAAGAAAATTTTATTCATTAAACTTTGAATCTGAGACCTTCAAAATTATGCCTTTAGTCAGTCTCCTGCTCCCTCTGCTGGACTATGCCCACTTACATTTCATATAATCAGAGTCATATAATGGCCTGGACTAGAAGAAGCCTTAAAGATTATCTAGTTCCAACCTCTCTGTAGTGGGCATACTTGTAACTTCTTAGCCTTCCAGCTCTTTTTCTTCTCATTAAAATACATGGACAACTGAACTACATGAAATAATGCAGTTTATTGTAGTTTTATTATGTGGTCGAAAATTATTACCTTCTTACAAAACCACCAACACATAATAAAATGAAATACTGTCAAGTAATCAAAAGGAAACATACTGTAAACACTGATTAATAAAAATTATCAAAATAAAAATACCCAATTAATGCCATTAAAATTGTTGTAGAGGTATTTGTTGTTTAAAACCGTTTAGTTAAAATGCAGACATAGAGCTTCTGATTAAAAAAAATAAATGACCTGAGCTGGAAAACAACCAGAAAAATCAAATAGATGCAGGTTCTTTTCAGTTCTTCTTTTCATTACGAAATGAGAATGCAAAATAACAGATCAACAACAAGAAAAAACAATCCCTCTCTCAATCCAGACGGGCTTTGCTACAGTTCAGTGCTCAGCCCCAGGGCAGGAATGAGGAAACACTCCACGCAGGTCAAAAGCTCTGCTGAAGTCAAACAATTCTGTATGTTGGCCCTTGGTCAAAACAAGGTTCCTCAAACAGCCACGGAATGAGCTCTTGCTTGTGAGGCAGTTTTGCTTGACATCAGCTGAAAAACAAACATGAAATATGTATAATCTATTTCCACCAAACTGAAAAAAATACAAAGATCCGGGTTATTAAAATTCTCCCCCTCTGAAATGAGAGGTAAAATCAACACTTGAGGAGCATCAAGTTCCATTCATGTTTAGATGAACTGTGACATCCCAACATGGACAGTCACTGCTCTTTTCAAGCACAAGCCATGCACGGCATTAACTTGGCAGAGTGTGCAGAGATAGTTCTTGCCAGGGAACAGTGGAAGATGAGAGGGAAAAACAGAGGAGGAAGCCACTCTGTATGGGTGTTTTTGAAGTTAAAATAGAAACAGCAGAATATGAAGCAACAGCTGAGCTGTACACAGTCACAATTTCCATGGCAAACTAAAAGAGAGCACACATTAAGAGTCACTCCTGTGAGAGTGAGAACAGGAGGAACAGAAGGGAAGGGAAATATTATTGTACCCACCAGGATAACCTCCAACATAAATGGGATTGTTCGTATCTGCAGATGTTGACTGGATGTAGGGATTATCAGTGTGAACCAAATTCCCATCAATTATCAGCAAAATGCGATGTTTGCTTTTGTTTGCTTGAAGCTTGTGCCATTTCCCATCACACAAGCTGTTTGTGCCTCTTGGTTCGTATGTAACCGTTATTCTGCCAGCTCCATTGTTGACATGGAATAAAACCTGCACAAACAGCCAGATGCCAATGAAGATACAAAGTAAGAATACATGAACTAATCTGCCTAGATAAAAGCACAATCACACTGCTGCAGAAATTCCCTTTTTAAATGTTTGGCAATACACATGGTAATATTTACTTTGATGGATAGAGCAGATACTTAAAGTGTTTTTTTTTAATTTAGAACACTTAGATCTACCTATGCAATCGTCCATTGATACACCTCACTAGAGATTTCAATGCTTCTTACAAATACAAATCAAGACGTTTTCCACAGAACCTGAGAGTTCAGATCTGAAAGAAGATTCACTGTGTATAATTGAAGAGAAAGAAGAATGGTCTGAAAACACTTGTCACTGTCAATAAATGTATTGATTTTTTTCATGTATTTATTTTTCAAAGCAGCAGACATTTCCTTAACTCTGTGGTGAGGATTAATATGTAAGTGTTAACTGCGAAAGTATGTCCCACAGAAACAGTGATATTTAACACTGTCTCCAGTTAGGAAGCTTTGAATAAAAAATGAGCTATTTCTGCAAAAACAAATACTTAAGAGCAATCAAGTGTATGTTTTTTATGCAAGAGATGACTGGAGAACTATGTATATTGATTGTTAAAAGGTTCATGGAGCATAATGGCCAGTAGAAGTAGAGAATTAGTTAAGTGCTCATGAATATTGAAGAAGAGGTTACAAAACAGTGTGCATTGTATATGCAATATTTTTCTCAAGGACAAGGATAGCTTTATGGCAGTAAAAGTATTGAGCAATAAAAAAGATATATATTTGGTCTAACATACAAGGTATGTAGTATAGGAGGTCAGAGTGGCTCACACTAGCATAAATTACACTAATTAAAAATCCAAAAAGTTCCAGTGACTTCTGCTAATTGCACATTTTATCATGATGGCAATGAGAAACCTTGAGACAAAGCCTGTCCCCTATTCGTGCTGTGGAAAGTTGCCTCCATCACACTTCACTGGTGTGTATTTCATGCATTCTGAGAGTTTTAGCCTCCCAGTTTGAAACAAGCCCTGTGAAATCAGTGTGCCTGCACAGGGGGGCCTACCTTGCCATGTACAATTTCCAGTCCAATGGCATCAACCTTGGCACTGCTGACCCCGAGAAGAACCCCGTGCACTGCTGTTGTACGGAACTCCAGGGTGATGTTCACATCAGACCGCACTTTGTAGCCTTCTCTGACTGAAAGTAAGTTAGAAGCTTATAGCAGAAGACTTGGAACCCACAAAGTTAAATATATACATTACCATTAAAAGGTCTAAAAAACTCGTTAATTATGCTGCTGGCATATGAACCTTGCAGAACCTCTGGAAAATAAGTTTTCCAAAGTCATAATTCCCATATTTTACTGGAAAAGATAAATTCCCAAATAAGATTTTTTTCATTAATTCAGATTTAATCCATTCTATCTCATTTGTAAGAAATAGTAACGAGCACAAATGCAATCCTTCATGTTATTTCCCAAGTCTTTTGTCTTCATATTCTTTATAAGACCTTAACATCATGAACATGGATATTCTTAGCTGAAGAAAGATGTACTTCATTTTTTTCCCAGTGCTAAAATCATTATCTCTCTTATTTGTGCAAGATAGCCCTTTGGAGAAATTACCACTTTTGGATGAATGGAGTAAAGGGACTCAGTGAGAAATCCATATGCAGGGCATGCACTCACTGTGTGAGGAGTCAGTTAATTACACACAGCTCCAGTAAAACCTAAAAGGAGTATGTTTTCATTAATATTAATTCAGTAAGGCACTGTTTTCATTTAATGACACTTACCAAGAGCAGCAAAGCCACTTCCATCAAAGAAAGTACCTTCCTGCACTGTTTCATAGCATTTATTCACAGCAAAGATAGAGACAGGACTCTCGTTGTCCAGTTGTTTGCCATTAATTGTCATGCTACCCATGCAGGCAGGAATACTGTGAGTAACCTAAGCATATGGAAACATAAGAGACAATGTTTAGTATAAACTGCTGCCATGCTCTCTTAGGGATTCATCTGATCTCATTGTAGATAAAAGATTATCTGAACAAAACACAGCAGAATCTTAAAACATTTGCACAATTAAATTTCTATTATTACATATAATTATGTAAGGTACATAATGTCTTAAAGTCAAAATCAAATCGTTTAGAAGCAGAGCATACACTGCCTGTAATATACAGAAAGAATTGTATTTGTTGGACTGTGAGCAGGGATACACCCGACAGTAAAAACATTCCAAACACGCTTCAGTAAATTAATGAGTAATCAAGATTTCTGTAGGCCATTTTGCAAGCTCTCTTCATCCAAAAGTTTCATCTGAATCACTCCAGGGGGTGTTTGGGCACTGGAACAGGCTCCCCAGGGAAGTAGTCACAGCACCAAGCCTGAGAGAGTTCAAGAAGCATTTGGACAATGCTCAGGCACATGGTGTGACTCTTGGAGTGTCCTGTGCAGGGCCAGGAGTTGGACTTTGATGATCCTTGAGTATCCCTTCCAAATCAGGATATTCTACAATTCTATGAGAAACATTATCGTCAACACCATAATCCTTGTCAATATAAAGGGCTGCACAAGATGGAAGGTGACAAAAACCTACCCTCTAAAAGCATGTATTAAAAATATGCTTTAATCTAAAGACAGCTAAACCCAGTCTTTCAGAGGTATTTAAGGCACCTAATTTCCCTTTGAATGCTATAGGACTCAGGTAACAAAACATCTGAGATTGTAGGTCATGTTTTTACCTTATACTGTGAAAGACAGAATTCATATTCTTTATCCATTTTTAGCAGAGAAACAGAATGAAAAAAAAGTTTTGTTAAGGGCTATTACTAACACACAAGGATATAAGCTGTAGCTGGAGTCATTAAGCCATAGAAAGCTAGAAAGATTGATCAAGTAAAGGGTCATTACTTTCTTTGTTGCTTCTTTCCCTAAGTACTTATTTTTAGCCTGTCAGAGACAGGATGCTGAATTAGATGAGTTTGCTGCACTATGCTCATTCTAGTCTTGCAAAATGCCAGAGACACCCCCCCACCCCAAACCTTCTTACATTCCCAAGATTCTTTGGCACGTAGTCTAAGGGGAGTCCTCCCACATAGAGCTTCCCTTCCACGTCCAGGGTGCTACCATCTCCCAGAGCATTGACTTCTACCAATTCCTGCCCATCCACAATGATTGTGCCTTTTCTTTTAACGTATTCCGTCTTAACCTGGAAAAAAGGGAAGCATGCAAACATAAATGAGTAAGCTGAATTTGTTACCTAGTCATCATTTGCCATAGAAATAAGCAAGACAATTGTTTAGTGATTCAATTGCTTTGACATTCTGTTCTGAGGCATCCTCTTGGAATTCTTCCTGAGGCTGTGATGATTTCTGAATGCAACTGAGCAGTTAAACAGCTTTCTTGCCTTCCCAAGGGCTCACAGTGATTTCATACTGTCCTGCCTAAGGTTTTCAGTGTTTTATTATTTCTTTAAATCACCAGTTTATTGCCTTAGGATATGGGTACGTCACTGAGTTTGGAGAAAGACGTTCTGTGCTGGCCTCCTGCAATTATTGTGCTACCGAACAGCTGAGCCATCTCAGCTCTCTGAAGTGCACATTCCTATGCTGTCATTTCATGATAGGCAGTGCTACGTTCGCTATGACCAAAAAGCTTTCCAGTTCTGTCCATCTTGCTCACTCATGCCTGCCTTGCCCTAAAACAATTATTCACATGCAGCTGAGGGAAGTCAGCTAGCCATTTACTCTTTTCTAATTACTTTCAGCCCCACTCAGAATCACGAGTAGGTTCAAAATGAAGTTTCATGAACATTTGGGCTGGTAAGGGTATAGTAAAGCAGGTTTGTATGAGCTGAGGGCAGAGAATGAAAACAAGTGGTGTTTCAGTAGCAATGCATACTAATTTGCATTGCTTGCAGAGGGACTGCAATCATTACCCCCAGAAAGTGAAGGGAAGTGGTGTGACAGCCTTAATCTCTGAAGAAGGCTGAAGCTCTGTCTTATGTCCTGGGTAGTAAAGATAGGTCAGCTCTTCTACAGAATCTGTTCAGCTCTTAAAATGTGGATAGTCAGTAGGAGTTTAATGTGAGTATGCGTTATTTTAAACAGGCAGCTGTAAGTCCTGGAGCGTTCCTCCTTTCAGGGTAGGCAGCAGAGCTTAACTGTGGTATCTCTGACACAAGTTCACATTTCCTTTCTTCATGTTAATTTTTGCTGGTTTTTCTTCTGCTGATTTTTTATTAAAAGCAAAAAGAACTCTGCTGATTCCCAAGGCACCTAGGAAAGCTGGCAGCTTTGTGTCATCAATCACTTTGTCACATAGAAGCCACCTCCTAGAGTGAAGCTTCACATATGGATAAGGGAGGGGAAGCTTAGCAGGACGAATATTGTCATCCTCACCTGCCTTTAGGAAAAGTGATATCCTCAGAGTTACTTCTAAACTGCTGCAAACATCACAGTCACTTCTCATGCAGAAAGCCAGTAGCAGCTGGGTTGCCTGGAGGAGCCAGGCCAACAGAGACTGATGCAATTTTTGTGCAGAAGGCCCTGAGTGCTGTGTGACACCTCCAAGCTGTAAACATCATTTCTCCTTAACTCTGCTTAAGACAAAGTCCTCCATGCATTGCAAATGTCCCCCTTTCTCATGTTACCTCAACCAAGGAAAGGAAAGACAGTGCCTCCCTGTTGTCACTAGCTGCTGTGATGCTCAGGTAATAGGCGGTAAACGGGCGAAAAGGGAAATTGTGCACCCAGAAATCTGTCACCCTGTCACATGCTGAAGTGCAGGTCTTTGGTGACATAATGCATTGAAAGCCCTCTGTCAAAAAGGTCAGATTTTTTACACTTCTTTGTTAGGTCCTTCTCTGTTGATGATGACCATCACTACACAGTTGGTGAACTATTTAATTCCTAAATAGTTTGAGATACTTGACAGTAGTTGGAAGATGGATTTGATATACAATTAATGACAATTTTAAAATAAAATAATTATCAAATAAAACTTCTCTGAATGACTTCATGATTGGGTTAGAGCCAGTTTGCTTTTAAAACACAGAAAGTATACAGAAAAGGCAAGCAAAATCCATACCAGTACCTCCAGGGAAGAGAAAATGGAGCACAAGATTGGCGACCACCTACCGTATGCCATTTTCCATCACTGACAACAGCAGGGTGAAGAGCTACTGCTTTTCCTTTGCCTAAATCAAATGAGAAATGGAGCTGTCCCCCATAAAGCTGTAGGGCTGCATAATCAACCTGGTTTTGGTGAGCCATGTAGTAAATCAGGCCACTGGAGGCAAAGGTTCTGAGATTCAGCTGGATGGAAAGTCTAAACAATAAAAATTCAGTGTTACTGAAAGGTATTTCTTCTTCAGTGATGAAAAGCTTTTCTGGACACAGAGAACAGCCTGAACCAATTTATTGTTATGAAAGGAGATTTATTATTATAAAGGCCAGAAAAGTAGAATTTGTGTTGATTCTAAGAAAGCATGACTTATAATGTATTTCATAATGAAAATCAGCGCTTTACCTGTCAGAAGTGGAAAAAATGCTCGTCAAAAAGCAAGATGAACTTTAAGAGGGACAGGCTCAGCTGTTTGTGACTGCAGGTTTGCTTATTGCCCCAAGAAAGGAATCCATTCCAGGATTACTTTATGGCATCCATTACTATTAGCCAGGCTTGCTGGGATATTATGGGCAGACTGAGAACAGAGGGAGGCTTAAAAGGTAGAGGAGATTAATGAGCCATTTATTATATGGACACCAGGTTCAGACTACGTGGCATCAATCCTCTGCAATGTCCTTTGCTCAGTAGTCGTAACAGAAGAGCTAGAAGGAAAAACCACTCTTTTCCCAATGCCTGCAGGGACTTCCTGAGTTGAAAGAAGCAAATACAAGTGACTTGCAGGCTGTGTGATGGGGGCCTTGTTGAGAGCCTCTCAAACAAGTAAAAGAGGCAGAAAGGCTATCGCACATAAGGTCTCAACAAAATGAGTCTTCTCAGCAGCTTGTCTCCTTCAAGTGCACCTTCAAACATGAAAAGTGCACTTGCAGAAAACAGAGGAGAGGATGAGATGTCATCTGAATCAGACAAAGGAATAGGAACTGGATGTGTGCTCTGTATATGGAAAAAAGAAATCAAAGCATTGACAGAGGGTACAGTGACACTCAAGTCTGAGAGGAAAAAAAATGCAGAACTCTGACCATGAATTACTAAACTCATGATCATTAATCTGAGACACTTTCTTCCCTGAGGAACTCACAGAAACCTGAAGTGAGGGCCATGTTCAAAGCTGGAAATGCAGTGATCAGTCATGAAAACCATCACTGCACTTCTTGCAACTCAATACAAAATAACACTGTGTGCATGTGTAATTCAGGATATACTCACTTCTTCCTGACAGTAGACTGATTGAAGAGCAGGGTCAAGTGGCTGCCTTTGGCAAGTCCAAACTGATGGGCACCTTGAACATGATCAGGCAGCTCATCTTTTGCACAAACTACCTGTTAATGAAAGGTCTTTATTGAGTAGGATAGTGTCAGGTGCTGAGCAGCAACTCTTGAATGACAATGTGCCTGCACAGAGCTTTGCAGGAAGCAAAACTGAGCTACAACATAACCACGAAATATACAGCAAAACATCAATTAACTAAACTCACAATCATTCCAACCTATCTCCAGGCTCAAGAAGAACTAGTTCTAATGATTAAGCTATGTCTCATAGACAGCACTGGCCTTTTCTAATGAGAAACGTTTGTCGAGTGAGACATATTCAATTCACTTTTTGTCTTAATTGATAGATAGCCCTTTGGATAACTAATGCTAGAAGTAAAAACTCAGTGTGAAAATCTTATAGGTTTGGTAGAAATATTTTCTGATTTTATGAGGACAAACATTTTTGTTATGATTTGGGGTATGAAGAGCTGAGTAACAGAGTGTAAGCCAATGCTATACTTTAGCTCTAAAAAATACGACTTATTTCTTTTTATAGTCGCAGTTGTATGTATGAAATCTTGCTCTTTTATAAAATCAAAGGCAAAAAATCTTGCCTTCTGTTGCCACAGGAAAATGGTTTCAGAATGCTTTGGAAATCCTTCATTATAAAGATGTGCAGCTGCAGGAGGAGAGATGCGCCTTCTCTCTTGGGAACAGGACTGTGTAAGAGGAAACAGGTGCCATGCAAGCTGCATCCAGACACTGTGTCTCTCAAGTGGTTTGTGCCTCCTCTCTGACACAGAGCAGAGACTGCATGTGTGTGACCAGGAAAATGTGAATGCAGAACTGCACAGCTAATGCAAATTTGGGCACAGAGTCCTGTTTGCAGGAATACACTAAAGATAATAGTTACTGTAAAGTCCTTCTGTTGGGAGATTATCATTCCACTTTTTGTTGATGTTGTTGTTGCTGTCTGAAGAGTGATAAACCTAACTACATTTCCATTCCAAATGGCCAACAGGCTGCTAACAAAGGTTAGTATTAGTTTTTGTCTAGGAAACACAAATTTCAAATCAACATCCATTGAACCATTCCATACTGCAGAGGAAGCAAATATACACAGTCTATAATTTGATAATTCTCCACAAAGAAAGGACAAAAGAGGTGGCAACAGAGCTTTGCTGCAACACGTACTTTTTTTGTATCTGTGAGAGGTCTCAGGGGAACAGGTAGAGCCTGAAGTTCTGGTTGAACCACAACGTCTAATGGCTGTACAGCTGGTTTAGGCTTCTCTGACAGAAAGCAACTGTCCATATCCACATGTTCATACTTCATGGAAGTGGTGAAATATAAAAGCCTATATTGAAAAAAAACCAACACATTTTAAAAGGTTCATTTTTGCTTATTTCTGAAGCAGAAGGAGAGTATTTTACAAGTTCTTTCAGCAGTATCAGGAGAAAAGGAAAGAAAAGAAGTGGCATCTGTGACAAACAGATTGAGAAGTGGCAAATAATCTGTCCATAGAACAATACGAATCTACAATATTTTTGGAAAACCATTCTGTGTGTCACTGCAGATGAAATTATAGTAGAGAAAGCTGTGCTTTGTGCAGCATCTAGATAAACATTGAAGACATTTTTAATACTATTTAGAAATATAGCTGGGTAATATCCATTTTCTCACTGTTATAATAGTATCATGCATATCGTATGCTAAAAACCAGGTAAATGGAAGTGTCATGGAAGAGATCACAAACTACATTTAACAATTATTATACACTGTTTTCCAAAACAAGGCAGTTACCCTTCTGACTTACTCCTTGTTAAAAATAAGGTTGCTGATACAGCCATGAAAGGAGCCAGCCAATTTTAGCCCTAAGATGCCCTCTCCTGCTGGAATGCCACCAGCATAGAAGTTGGAAATATTAATGGGGCTATTTTCTGCTGCTGAAGCAAGCCTCAATTCTGCAGGTTTACTTTCATCCACCTGTACAGTTATGATCCTGAAAAAGATAAAGTAGGGAAAACATTCAACAAGATCTTAGAAAGTCATCTTCAGATGAAAAGCATTCCTATCAGCCTCAAAAACATCCCCTTCTGATAAATAAGGATTCCATTACTTTGATAATTCTTTCAATGTCTTAAAACTGGATGCCTTTCTTTTAATGATCTTTAAAATGTAAAGTTTTGTCAAATATCTTTCTGAATTATTTTGATAGCTGTGTATCTTTTTTCTATTACTATTTAGTATGCTTGTACTCAAGTGCCCCAAGCTGTTCTAGAGATTTTAAGAGCTTTTAGCTACACCTCTATCAGTGGCTGTATAAAATTACCATGTAAATCAGAACATCTGCATTGACAGCAGAAAAACACAGCCCTGATTATCCCACCTAATAAGCTAGCAAAAGCAATCCCTCAGAGAGTGCAGTGAACTGACAACAACACACAATAATTAAACAGGTAGTACTCTTTGCAGTCACATGTACCTCTTATTCCGAATTAGGATGACAGAGTGTTCTTGCCCATCACTGTATGTTCCATTAGCAGACTGAAGAACTACCTTCCTAGTACTTGCTCTATCTCCAGCATTAACATGCACTACAAGATGACCATCAATCAGCATGACGGAAAAGAAGGGCTGTAGATTTAATCAGAGGATTAATTTTTAACTGTAGCTCAATTTTCAGACACTTGTTTAGTATTTAAATAGAACATACATGAGAAAAATTTACCTCCAACTTCGTTGCAAACTTTTAAATGAAACTGAAAGACTGGTAGGAATTGTATTGTACCTCTCAGAGTGCAAAGCCTTCTAACAGCAAACACAAAAGTTGGACATTTTTCTTGTCATAATAACTCCAGGTAAAGTGCAGAAGGTTTTTTTTATACACACACACATGCACACACACATACTCCTTCACTTAAAGCAGGAAATAATAAAGTTTTCTCTTTGGATTCTAGAGGCTCCAACTGTCCATCAGACACACAATATATATAGCAACCTGACTTGATTTTACAAAATAAAACGGGCAAAAATAATCCCCAAAAGTTCTTTGTTTTCAGTACTTGCCAAATGTGCTTGTCTTCGTCGTCGCTTTTCCAGTCCCCTGCTGAGTCCAGCAAGGATGATGCCACTGCTGTTCTTTGTAGCAAAAGTTGCCATCAATTCTGACTCTGGGCTTAAGGACTTGGGTACCAGCTCAATATATCCATTGTTCATGATGCTCACAGTATGAATAGGCTATATTTTGAAGAACAGAAATAATTACTGAATTTATCCCTACATAGTGTCAGGTAAGAAAAAAAATGAAATATAGATAAGATTATCTTAGAATTTTTAAAGATAAATCTGTTTCAACTCACAGTAAACACCAATATTCCATTAAAATAAAAATCAAATCACAAAACTTTAAAGTCTCCTACCTCCAATACACAGCCTTTTCTTACTCCATAAGAATTTCTAAGCAAGTCAAAGGTGGAACGAGATATTTCAAGATTCTTGATGCATCCCACATACATTCTACTATTAAGACCTTTCCTGAAACACAAAACAAGGCTTTCTTTCCAAGGAGTAGTACTTGGAATCTCCTGGGATAATTAAGAGATCTGTTTTAAAGAATGCAGTTGGTCTGCTGTAAGTGGAAAGAGATGTAATTTAAGTTTTACTCTCAGATACTAAATCTGGTCTTAAAGAGTCAAGGTAATGTTGTGCCCAAATTAAAGCATGCAAGTGTGTAATACAGTGTTGCCAGGTCAGGTCATTTTCCAAAATTTTAAGGTGAATTTTCAGCTGAAAGAAAATGGATTGTGTAAAAGGGTAACAGCAGCTGTCTACTATGCAGCATTTATTTTTCAGTTTTCAAGTCTGAAAGACGCCTAATTTGGTTCCTGGTTTAAGGCTGAGAAATCTAAGGCTATCCTGCCATAATCCCTTACAGGCTGGTATGCCAGCTAAGATTAACAAGTCTGCAGTCTGTAATGACTGTGCAGAGACCAATAATGTACTAGAATTTACCTTATTGTCAAGAGCATAGAGAAAGTTTAATTAGATTTTCTCTTGCCATATTTATCCTTTCACAGTGAAGCCAGTGGAAGAAATGTGACTTTGCAAGTTCAGTACAGACGTGCAATACAAAAAACACCCACAAACTAGAGACATGCCATAAAACATGTATTTGCAATGTTTTCTGTTGATCTGTTCACAGTTGTTTTTCCTCTGTTCCAAGTTACTGAATTACAGGAATTCTGCAGTACAACTTTTGTCCTTAAGTGCAGTTTTGCCCATAAATGCCATCTGGAAAATGCAAGGCTTGCACAGCAGTGCTGAATGCTTGCCCCAAAGAGCAGGGGGGGGCTGCTGTGGCAGCTGCTGTGGTGGAAATCACCCTTAGAGGAAGAAAACAAAATTAATTCTGATCTGAACTGCAGCATCAGACCTACCAGTGGAAAGCACCATATCAGAGTCTGAAGTCAAAGCACAGATGTGGTATATGTGGACATAAACTAAACTCCAGAATTCACTTTTTTCTCTAATTTCAGAGGAGATTAGAATGTGTAAAAGTTCTTCCCCCACCTTACAAGAGTCTTAGTAAAGGTGCAAAAGTGAAACACTTTACCTCAGAGCCCTTGATCTTGGCAGCCCACCGATGAAGATTGGGTCCTTACCAGAGCGGTTCAGGTCTGAGGCAACCCCAGGAGATTCTCCTTGCTTGGTTTCTTTATAATTAAGGTTATATGCATCCATGACTGCCAAAATTCCTGCAAAGAAAAGAAAGTAGAGATCTGAATAAGGACATGAATACACATTCTTCTCTTCTGGCAATTTTGACCATAATAAAGGAAAATGTATTCATTGAGTTGGACATGTATGGTCAATCTTCTTATTTTTACAATGAGCAACTTATTGTACTTCCAGCTATTCTGTTAATCTCATTCATTCCTCTCTGCCAAAACCAAATCCGGAGAAGTCTACAGGAAAATAGATACATTTGAAAATATGTTTTAGCTTTTAGCACATATGCATTATAGCCAAATACAGGCCCCCACAAAACAGTTGTACTAAGTAATATTAAAATGCAGAAGAGAAAACGTGATTCCTCATCTACCGACCCAGACAAAAATCTCAGTCTTTAACAACTGTTGGTATGTTTTTGTGCAGCAGTTTCTACACTACCTGCTCTTTATGAGATGTGCTAAACCAAGCACAAGATTTACACTGTAGTCCTTCTAAAAGCAAAGTATCAGAGATGTGGCTGCTAAAGGCACTGCATTGGAAGTGATTAAATTTGGTTGCAGTGATGTTCCCTGAAGCTGTCTTAGATATTTGTATCTGTAAATATGCAGACACCCAGATTTTTCAATCTGTAGCCTACCTTGCTTCTTATTCCGATTGAATGAGATTTTGTACCACGTTCCATTGTTGTAACGATTTTCTGTTGTAAGAGCAAGGGGTCCTGAACCAAGATCAACAGTCACCCTCACTTTGCCATCAACAAGCTCAAGGGACAAGAAGTCTCTCTGAAAGGAAGAAAAAAAAAAAACCCAAAACAAAAACAGATTACATACTAACAGATTACTTTCCTGGAAATAAAATCTTCCTGAAGAATGCATCCCTGGCAGGTTTGTGTAGAAAAGATTTAGTAACTCTTGCACCTGGACTATTTGTTAGACCCAAGATGCTCATCTTCACTATATTTAGGAAAATTAAGTTACAAGTACCTCTCAAGGATGTATTTTTGTTTTGTCTTATTATTCTTACTTAAATGCATTATGAGGTTCGATTACTCAGCAGAGGAAGAGGTAAATAAAGTCACATTTTCCTGATTTTGGATGAAGTTAAAAGTAATTTGATTTGATAGTTAGCATAACGATCAAACGCTATGATGCTTTTTCTGCAAGAAGCAAAGACCTTCTTCAAACATTAAAAAAGACTTTCTGAATTGCATTAAAGGTGCCCCCTCTGAACTGTAAAGCTTAAATCAGATATCACTGTGCAATGTATTCAGGCAGTGAGTATATAAAGCAAATGAATAATGCAGGGACTCTGAAAGAATCTGTACCCAAACAAAGCTTTTCCTTCCTTCAGGAATATAAAACCACCATCTAAGAATGTAGTAAACTGCATGACATGACAATGAAGGTCTGCTGATGGGTCTGGGTTATATTGCTGTTGCAGGAGTTTTATTTAATTTGTTTCAGTTTACTGAATTCCCATCTTCTGGATTTAATTCAATACGCTTTTTCATTATTAAATTGTCCTTCTGCAAGCTCAGTTCAAAAACATTTCTACATTCTGAAAAGGTTTCTCCAACTGAAAAAAACTAGCTTGTTGCCCTTACTGTTTCCTTTTCTGTCCTTTAGTTAAGTAATCATTAATTTTAGTCTAAAATAATTTATTTTTATTTAAAATTTAAATAAATTGTGAAGAATTAATTTCATTGTTTAATTTTGCCCCTAGTTTCGGTGAACATTTGCTCTAATTAGTTGTCCTCTAGGATTCTTGTCTTTATTCCTTTGGCTTATGATTCCAATCACAGGTGACAAACTACACAAAAGTAGTAATATGCTCTGATCAATTTTCTTACAGTGCCATTTGAAGCAAGACACAGAAGAAGCCCATTTGGTGAAAAGGTACTGAAAAATATTATTATCTGGGTCACTGTTGAACGGAGTGCCTTCTCCACCACTGAGTATCCACTGCCATCAAAATGGAATGAAGTGTCATCATCCTGTGGGCTACAGAAGTAGAAAATCAGTAAAAAGAAAAAAAGTTAACTGAACATTTATTTTTTCCCAGTAATTTTTATATAAAATATAAGAAAAGTTAGATCATAGGATAGTTTGGATTGGGAGGGACCTTAAAGCCCATCCCATTCAACTCCCTGCCATGGGCAGGGACACCTTCCACTTCACCAGGTTGGTCAGAGCCCGTCCAACCTGGCCTTGAACACCTCCAGGAATGGGGCATCCACAGCTCCTCTGGGCAACCTGTTCCAGCATCTCACCACCCTCTCTGTAAAGAGTTTCCTTCTAACACCTCACTAAACCTACTCTCTCTCAGTTGGAATCCATTCCCCCTTGTCCTGTCACTCCATGACCCTCTAAATAGTCTCTCTCCATCTTTCTGGTTGGCTCCCTTAAGGTACTGCTGAGTCAGTGCAGCCTCCAGGCAGTAATTTATAAAGTGTGGGAAAACACTTGAATCTCGATGTAATTAATAACTGAAGGATTCCAGCCAATGGTCACTTTCATTATACAACCTCACAACACTGATTTAGCCATGGGGAAGGATGCACACAAGATAAGTGTTCTTCCCTTATGTATGAAAATAAAAGCCAAACCCAGTGATTTCCTAAGGGAAAAAATAATTGTTACAGCATACACCCTCTAAATTAAAACATGGCATCCATTTATCAAAATGCTTTGCATAATTGCACTTACAATACGTGATCTATTAGCCCCTTTCCCTGCAGCACAAGACTTGTAAAAAATATCTCATACAATCAAATAGCACCCTCTGCTGTTTCTGCATGAAATATTCTGCAAAGGTAATATGGACAAGCATATTTCTTTCCTATTCCTTAAACATAAATATAATACAGTATGCAAAAGGTACCAATCTCAGTGGCTATAGTTTTGCTATCCTTTTTTTTTTTTTTGTTGTAAGACTGCTTTACGCTGTTTCTTACCCTAATAAAGAATAAATTTGTCTTATTGGAAAGCAAAGATTCCAAAGTATTTTGGTTCACTGGTAGTCTCTACTTCCGATGCATAAAATAGAGATCAACAATAAAACTCCTCTGAGAAAGTGATTCAAAAATTGAAATTCCATACAAATAAGTTATTTGACACCACTGACACATTCAGATTAATGTGCTCAGAACTATAAGTTAATGATCAGTGAAACACTGCAATTTGTCTGAGCTCCCTATTTTTAGTTAACACAAAAATATAGCATCACAAATGTAAATGATTCTAAACCTCTTTAAAAAACAAAAAAAAAGAAAAAAGAGTGAGACAAAATACCTTCCAAAACAGCCATTGCACTTGCCCTCTCTTTCTATGTAGTTCCAAAGACCAACAGATTTGCCATTCAGGGATGTCTCTCCTAGGCACCCTTTAAAATGGGTCACCTTAACAGCAGGTGATTTCTATAAGACAAGAAATACTTCATGAATACAAATTAATGTTAAATACTCTGAAAATTATGCAGCAAAATTTTTGCTTGGTTGTTTTCGTTGAACTTTGCTAGATATAAGTCATAATAAGAAAAAAACATGTTTCAGTATAACTATTAACAATTATAATTCAAATAATAATAGATTAGTACACAAAAAAAACCCAACAAAAACCTATGTCCTTGACCTACTTACACACCTCATGGCATGAACAACAATTGCAAACTAAAAAAAATCATGGAAGAAGCAAACAAAACCCAAATTCATTTTATAATGTCTATACATGGTGCATGCAGACACAGATGGTCCTGATTAAAACTTCATGTAAAAATTTCCAGGGAAAATTAACTTCAGGATACTATTAGACCCTTACAGCATCTCTGCTTTATGCTCAGAGTACCTGGCATTTCTTGATGAAGTAACCAAGTAATGCAATTACTTCTAATGCAAATGTATTTCTCAAACATGTTCAAAACAAGTAACAGAAGGCTGATCTCAGAATTTAACCTTGATTTGCCCTCCAAGTCCTCCAATAAACATTAGGGTTGACTTGTTAACATCCAGTATGCTGGCTGTCCCTGGAGAGGTTCCAGATTTAGGTGAAGGCTTCTGATTGGAGTTCATTTCCTCTATGCTGAGTGTACCTGTTTTTCCAAACCTGCCAAATACAAATACTAATAAATAGTCTTAGAAATCACCAGGCCTAATCAACACATACATACTATTGGCTTCTCCTTCTAAGGACAAGAAAAATCTCATCACTGAAAAACTCAGTGGATGCTTTGTGTACAACACTTATGACATTCTCATTTTAATTACCTGGTGGCATGTATTCTGTGCCATTTGTTGTTGTCAATTTGAAAATCAGGGTATTCCACTCTTGTTGATCCAGAGCCCAAATCCCAAAGAAGAGCTACCTTACCACGTCGCATCTCCACCGCCAGGAAGTCTGTCTGAAAAACAGCAGAGCCTATTCTAATTCATGGCATCAAATGTGCATTTTCCCCAGTAACATGGAGAAGAGTCTTCCCAGATTCATGTCCCTACATCCCATATTACAGGAGTTGACCTTTAGCAAAATCAGGCTTTTCACTTCAAATGAAACACAAGTCCTTCAGGTTATATGCAAGTAGCTGAATGTTTTCTTTATATAAATATATATGTATATATATATAAAAATATGTGTATATATATGTATATATATACATATACATACATACATATATATATATACACATATATATATAAAAACAGGAGATGGACAGATACATCGATGTCTACAAATATACAATCCTGAGTGTATGTCAATGACTTACCAGTCTGTAGAAAAGTACTATCCCATGATAGTGTGCCACAAGGAACTAACAGCTGTGCATTATTGGGATTACAGAGGGAGTGAAGGAGCAATGTCACAGCAATGTAACACTCTCTTTCCAGTGAATGGATGCACCATGCTCATGAGGGTCAGCTTCAAGATGTTTAGCTGTGTTGTCAAGCAAATCGTTTGATATACTCCAGCATGTGAAAATATAACAGAGGGTGTTACATTCCATGTGGTTAATGCACAACACGGGAAAAGGAAGGGGGAGTTTCACCACAGGGCCAAGAGGCAATGGCTAAGGAATCTGGTAGTTTTATTCTGTATCTCTGAAAATGTCTGGAATCATATAAGGCACAATAATATTTCCACCCCTAGTGAACACATCTGTCTGTAAGAGGCCCCACGTGGTTACTTAGTTTGAAATCTAGTAAGAAAAAGCATAAATAAAACTTTTAAAACTTTTAAAAGCAATTTAAAACTTTTGACTACCATCACCCTCAGTAAGTGTACGCCAGAAACTTACCTTTCCATTGCTACCCAAGTAGAAAAGGAGGTTATCTGGTTCAGCAGTTTTCACGTTGAGTGTTAAGGTGTTGTAATTTGTAGATGAAATTTGGGGTTGATAGGCACGAATGCAATCTCTGTCTGCTGATACTGCAACTTTAATCTGGGGGGAAAAGAAGAAAATGACATCTAAACAAACCTCAGTGTACACAGCACTCATTTATGGAGTACGTACCTAGCTTCTGACCAACAAATGCAAACCTTTTGCTGAGATCCTTCCATACAATCTAAGTATTGCTACCTAGGTTTGATTTTTGCTATCTTGTAGGTATCACTTGATAAAGAGATTCAGAATAGAAAAGAATGAAATCTGTCTTAATGGATTCACTCAGTTGGGAGGTTTGAATCAGTAAATAACCTATTCAAATACCTCAGAAAATAATAAGAACATCATAAGTCAGCAAAAAGCCATGTCATAATATCAGAAAATAAAAATACAGAAATTCAAATTATTTTAAAATAAAGGAAACTATTTCTAGTCTATGTGGAGATAATTCTTTTAAACAAATTAAGAAGGCAAACCACCTGCAATAATTCTGATCATTTCCAATTTGTAACAGTTTACACAATATTAAAAAATACATTTGTTAATATATGACAAGTTCAACTTTTTAAAGATTAAATAAATCATATTCCTCTTGTCATACTCCTAAGACCACTGTTTAGTAAACTGATAAATCATTGCTCCAAGCTAAATGCAGCCTAACTTCCAGCAGCTTGGTAGTATAATAACAGAAAATCAATTTTACCAAGAAAAAAGCCTTAATTCCTTTAACTTCATGGAATATATTTGTAACTGCTAAATACATATAGCATATGTGTGTGTATGCATGCATCTGGACACAGATACATAATTCCTCTTGTGTAGCGAAAAATTACAAACAAACCAACCAACAAAAAAGATCAAACAAAAATACACAAAAATACAAACAAAAAAGCAAAGAAAAAAACAAAGCAAAGCAAACACCAAAAAAAAATCCCAAAAAACAAACAAACAAAAAAAACCCCTCCAAAAAAAAAACCAAAAACCAAAAAAAAACAAAAAGCAACCAACCTAACCCTCATGCCC